>CM040435.1:4944032-5544032 GCA_022702705.1 Papilionanthe hookeriana x Papilionanthe teres
ACATTAAATATTGAAACAAGTTATCAAATAGTTCTTCATAATCAAATGTGGTCTGAGACTCCATAGGGATATCCCAACCTTACAATCAAATAGATAATTTTTTTTTGGACGATTAACAGCATACTTTCTTTAAAATGGTAACCCCCCATTTTAAAGCAAGAAAATTAAAAAATAGCAAAATACTTGGGTTGTTCAAGACCTTTAGTGATAAAACACATATGCAAATAGTGATTTACTTTAAAAATGTCATTATAATCGCCACCAATGAGAAGTATGCATCCACATAAACGTGCATGACAAAGCATGACTTATGCTTGACAAATAAATAATGATACGTAGCTCTACTACAACGAACAATTTCAACAAATATTATGTAAAATTTATCAAATCAACAACATAGAACTACTTTTAAGGTTATAGATAGCCTTCCCAAGTAAACATATGCGTTTCTTCTCTTGAACAACGTACACAGAAGGTTGCTTTGCAAAACAACCAACTGAAGTTCATCATAAAAGAAAACATTAATCACATTCATTATAGAGATCAAGCTTGATTAATGGCTGCTAAAAGAAAATTTCAGAGTTAAATCTAGCAAAAAGGACGAATGTATCAAAATAGTCTAAGTCATAAACCAAAGTGAATCATTTGGCAACTAACCAAGCTTTATATCAATTGATGGAACCATCGGGATGAAATTTATCTGTGAAAAACCAATAGCTATTGATAGTATTAACCTCAGAAAAACAGTAAACCAAATACGCGGTACACTGACTACAACCCATCTAAGAATCCATAGCCTTTTACAAAGAGAGATTCTTAATTAATTACCATCAAGTGCTAGGAATAGAAATAGAGGATAAAGACAGAAATTAAGGATAAATGATTAAATTCCATATCAGAGTAAAAAGGATAAGCATTACAGTATATTTTATCATTTAGTAGGGCGTTTCAAGTAAAAATTTTGAGAAAGATTCAGCAAATGAATACTCGATTGAATCAGAAATTGTGGATGTAAGTGTTGCTATAAAAAGGAGGTTGAGGCAGTCGGGGGGAAAACATAGGACTAGAAGATGAAGGTAACTCAAGGCAGAAAAAAAAAATTGATATCATTGTTGACCTCATTTCTGGATGAGGTTTTTATCTCTCTCCTTAGAGCCTAGGGTCTAGCTTTAGGCTTCCCCTTTGTTTGACCCTCTTAGAGCATTAGTACGGAGCCACACTACTTAGAAAATTCGAGTCACTTCTTTACTCCTTCGAGTCTCGCATGGCAAGTCCCAAATCCTCGGCGTTTCACTGAGCCGATTAGAACCGACGTGTGAAACTCAAAGTTGAGTTCCTACATGAATAAGAGCAGCCCCTAGGGAAACCCTTAATGACTCGAGCACTCGCACACCCCACAATTTTTTGCATGCTTCGCACTACGCACAATGTTGGCTTGAGTCGGGCCGACCGTCTGCGAATTCATCCGAACGACCTCGGATGACGAAGCGGATGACATAAATTTCGATCCAGGAAGAACAGATCGTCTTTACGCGTAGGAATAGCACGAAATCAATGCACGTTTTTTATTTAGCGGGGTGCGGGTCCGGGCTCGACCCAGGTTCAATCCGAGTCCGAGCCAAACTGAATGTGGGCTAACTACTTCGGCTCACCTGATTTTTGAATTTCAATATTTAAAATTCAAAATTATCATTTAATTTCATATTATTTAAATATAATCAGGTGTTAAGTTTTTTCCAATTAAAACCCCTCCATGCATGGAAGGTAATGATTCTCCCGCCTAATGCACTGCAGCGGATATCTTGTCATTGCTCATTTTTTTTATAGTTCGAAAGATTGCTTGCTGGAGGAAGATATCTCATTAGCTTTGTTTGGCTAGCATAAATGGTTGACTTGCATGGAAGTTTAATCTCTTTAAAATCTCTTGGACATAATAAATTTGCTTGGAATTGTGATGGCATCTCATTTGTTTGCACATTTTCTTTTAGTAATAAAGGAAAGTTTGGAGGCAAAATTCATATATATCTACATGTCTGACGCGTGAATCTCATTTTTTTTATGCCACGTAATTCTGATGCATTTACTTCTTTAACACAATGTTTCCACTTAAATATTTGCATGCCGTCCAGTTCTTATGAGTCCACATGCATGCTACCAGCACTTATATACTCACATCGTACAAAAGGAATGAAAATTGAAATGCATGTTTTAACTCTTATGGGTTTACATGTAACATCCAAGCTCAAGCCTTTTTACATAAACACCGCTTGATTTTTGTTTTTTTTACATATCTAATGCCTAGTTCAATATTTATGTATGCCACTTTGTCTATGCATGTAATAAGTTTGTCTAGGTTTTCTTGCTAAACGGCTAGGCTTCCCTTGATGATCCATCGATACATTTACTTGGAAGAGATAAAATATTGTTTTTGCCCCCACATTTTTGCTGTTTTGGAAGATGTTCAAGTGCTCCTTATGTCTCGAATTTCCACTGTTTCTAAAGAAGATTTCGAAGGCTTTGTGAGCCATTTAAAGGCCAATTCGTTCACTGTTTTTGGAGGGCTTTATGCTCCATTTAAATGTTAGTTTCCTCACTGTTTTGGGAGCCTCTAAAACATTTTTGGCGAGTTAATTAGTTGTGGAGGTGGCTGTCCAGAGTCGTTTGGGTGTTGTTTGGGTTTTGTACTTGCTGTCCGGAGCCGTTCGGGTGATGTTTGGGCTTTGTACTAGCTGTCCATAGGTGCTATTTGGGTTTTGTAGTTTGCTATCCGGAGCCGTTTGTGTGATGTTTGGGCTTTATAGTTGTTGTCCGGAGCCATTTGGGTGCTGTTTGGGCTTTGTACTTGGACTTTGTACTTGCTGTCTGGAGCAGTTTGGGTGCTATTTGGGCTTTCTACTTGCTGTTCAGAGACGTTTGAGTGTTGTTTGGGCTTTATAATTGTCGTTTGGAGCTGTTGAAGTGATGTTTGGACTTTATGATTGTCGTTTGGACCCATATAGTGGTTGTTTAGGCTTGTGTGGGTGTTGCGGGCGTCGTTTGGGCTCACATTGTAGTTGTTTGGACCGTTTTAGATGTCGGTTTGGAGTGGGGTTTAAGGAACTCTCGCCTATGTTCTCTTTTGGTTTTTGCTTGGTTGCCATCATTTGAGGATTTAAGCGCCCATTTGAGCTGACCCACTCACCATTCTATTATTTTGTTTTCGCCGGTTTTGGAAGCTAGGTTGGACTCCTCTTTTCTTCCGTTTTTTCTATTTGCTCTTTTTTTTAGAGCGATGCTGATAGTGCTTATGTGTGCTAAGGAGGGACAAGGGAATAATATCTCCTGTTTCGGTGATCCTCTATAAGGAGAGAGTATTGTCGATGATATTGTTCACCAACTTTTTGATGTGAAGTTGCCCCTAACTCTCTTAGATAGTCAAGTGACCCTAGTCCGATTGAAGCGAGCAACCGGTGGATTGTTCTACTCCTTCACACACCTAAACAAATATTATACTTCATATAATTACGCCCACATTATATTTCCTCACATACGCATCATTTCTCCACATTATTACACATACATTACACTTCTCGATACGTTCGCACATGTATTACACCTACATTATATTTCCCCACATACACAACACTTCTCCACATGATCACACGTACATTACACCCCTCTACATGATCACACATACCTTACACTTCTCCACATGACTACACATACGTTACATTTCTCGATATGTTCGCAAACATATTACACCTACATTACATTCCCCCACATGACTACACATGCATTATATTTATCGATATGTTCACACATACACAACATTTCTTCACATGATCACACATATACAACATTTCTCCATGTGAGTACACATACATCACCTATCCACACATACATTACACTTCTACACATGTTCACACATACATTACATCTCTTCACACATCTACATACACTGCACTTCTTCACAGATTCTACACCTCTTCACATATTTATAAGCATGCTACATTTCTTCTTATACTTACATAGACATTACACCTCTTTGCGCATCCACACCGCAGCTATTATTCTTCACATATCCATACAGATACTACACCACTCTACACACCTCCATAGATACTACACTCCTATCGTATAAGATTCCATCGGCCAAATGTTTCGATCGTGGTTAGGAGTTGCCCTCCTTCGACAATTTGAGCTGGTAGCTGCTACTCAAAGTTGGAAAGCACATAGCCTAGCTTTGAGCCCGCCCCAACCGAAACTACTTCGTTCTTCTTCGATCTTTCATATGTCGTCCTTTATTTTTCACATTCACGTGCTCATGTTTGATGTGCATATTAAACCCTTAGCCGTACCTGCTTATTTTAATGAATGATACCAGTCTGGTAGCAGTAGCAGACATGTCAGGTATGCAAATTTATTTTATATTTACTGTTTTTTTTATTGTTCCATTTACTGCTCCTTTTACTGCTTTCCTTTTCTGTTTCATTTACTACTTGTCTTATTGTTCTTTACTGCGCTCTTACTGTTAACTCATTCATGTGTTCACTTATATCGAAAGACTTTTTTTAGGGTAAAGAACAAGTAGGTTGACTGTTTAGAATGTACACAGTGATAAATTACCAACTACACCATTGCATGTACAATACAAAACCTCAAACTAGAATCTTCTAAACTTTGAAATTGCTACTTCGACACAAGAGGCTTGGAGCGAATTTGTGGGCAGCGCGGCAAGGAGCACGGAGCAAGCCACAAGCGGAGCTGATCGACATTCTACAACAGCAAGAGCGAGGTCTACACCAGTTAAATCATTCCTTAGTATTAAAGAACGACCCATAGAACTTCGAGGTTGTTCGCCTAGTGCGACGTAAATCCTCACACCTTCTGTAGGCCTATGCACAACACGTTGTGCAGCGTAAGTCCTAACTTGTCTTAGGTTCCGAGGTTGTCGCTCGGTACGACGTAAAGCCTCCAATCCTCGTGAGATATTTGCATAATCAGGTATTATGCAAGTGTAAGTCTCAAATAATAAAATTGGCAGGATCGAACATTTAAATGACATCTTATCCAAAACGTAGCCACACAATAGAATAGTTCAGGAAGTCATTGAGAGTTCTCTTCAAGATCCGTGACGTCCTCTACTCTAGCCTTCCTTTGGACTCCTGAAATAATTATTCCTACTCGAGTCTTTCACACTTGCTTTTCCACGTCCTACCATGAAAACCTAAACTTTGAATTCTTGAAGACTAGTACCTCTGATTATTATTGAGAGTTTTCTCAAATGACCTCAATCATTTGAGATTTAATTAACTAGAGGGGCTTGCCTCTATAGGGAACTTGGAACCCATGTAAAATAAACTCTATCTAATCTTTATATTAGGTTTGGGAACTTGTTGGTCACACATAAAAATATTCGCAGGCCAAACAAATGTCATAAATCTCATAGTTTGTACGATTGGGTCCACCGCCGCGGGATACACTTATCTTTCGAGGCGTATTATTCGTGATATCGGGCACGATTATGCAAAATATTGGGCAAATGAGATCTGTTTGGTCTCATTTTCTATAATTAAAACACCCCTATTTTCAAAACCAAAAATTATATACCCTACGAAAATCAAAATTATTTTTTTTAAAAAAAGATAACCGACAATCATAAAAAATAACATCGACGAAAGTATATATCCGGTAAAACCAGTACTTGTATCTCCTATGCTGCGGTTTTGGATGTGTGTTGACAAACGCTTGTTCAGCTGGTTGAAAAAGCTCATGGTTCATCCATGCGAAAAAATTTTCTAGTGTCCAATTGCTATTGATGCTATATCAACTGTTGGCTGTCTAAGAGGGGGCTTAGGAAGACAGATACTGCCCATGGGGATGTAATGTGTTCGAGGACACAAATCATGTAACTTCAACATGCAAAGTCCTTCTGGCTGCCAAAAAAATTGCTGCAGTGGGGGAATTTCCATTCCAGATTTTGGCAATGCTCAATGGTTCTCTCCAAACCCACGAATGATTCGACTGGTTTTATTTCTTTATATTGTAAGGTGGTTTACCAATGTTAAGCGTGACCGCCACACATAAATTTCAACTTACGGAGCAATGGGACACTAATCAGTCCAGTAGAATGTTATTAAATCCTTTTTGGTGGCTATTTCTTCTATTCATCGTTACCTTGAGCCATGGATGCTCGATGTGAATGGGATTATTATTGAAAGTGATAATATCAATATTATATCGGTTCTTCAACAAGCAAAGGATACCAATACTTGGAAGATACAACCGCATGATTTGGAGGACTTCTCTTTTTTGTCTTTCCTTAAAACAAACACATATAGATAGATCAAAAAATATAATTGCCCATACTTGTGCTCAAAATGCTATGTTTGATAGCTTTTTTGTTAGGAATGTGTGGATAGTTCACACTTCCTTTTTTCTTCCATCTCTTTTGACCATGCCCATATTTTGTAGGGCCTGGCCCATTTTGTACTATTTTGTTATCTTTTTTATATATTAATGCAATATGCACATTTAAAGGATAAGAACATCAGCAAAATGGCATCCTTTGATGCGCAAGAATGCCAAAATAATATGTATTGAATGGCAGAAGGAGAAAGCTTTTCTGATTATCAAAATGACTAAACAATGTAGACAAAACCAAGCATCCATCTTGCTAGAGTAAACACAGGAATCAGAAGAGAGGTAGATGTAGAGATTGCAAGCTGTCAATATTGCATCTCCCCAAAATTGTCAATGAACATCCGAATGAAACATTAAGGTTCGAGCAAGATCTAGCAAATAGCAATTTATGAAATCAAACACACGATTCCGTCAAGACATATATGAGCAAAAATTTCATGAACTACACCATTATTAGAACAAAAATTTATGAAATTGAGATTGCATAAATTTCAAATCATTATCAATGTGTACAATTTTAATTACGAGATAGAATTGTACTTCTGTTTCTTTGATGAAATGTTTGAAAAATATGTGTAACTTCTGACCAACATTTGACAAGTAATACTAAAATAAGCATCAATTTGAGTGACAAAATACTAGAATCCCAAGTTATAAGAACAGGATATAAGCCCTAAATGTATGAAAGGATAATCCAAAAAGATGATGTTGAGTAATAGTAAAAAAGGAAGGAGCATAAATACATTGGTATTTGAGATTCACGCTAGGAGAGTGAAAAAAAGATAAAAATAATAATTTGAATGTCCATCTAAAGAAGATGACAAAATTAACAATCCCAATAATATGAAGTATTAGATGAAGAGATGGTGAAAGGAGCATCAATTGTTAATATTAAGATACTGCTAACTTCAACATTAACAATTATCTTTCTTAAGCTAAGATCCTAAAAGATATAATGAAAGGGATAAAATGTAGCTGAACAATTATGAATCTTTAAAATATTTTAAATAGACAAAAAACTGACGGCATAAGACATGTAGAACTTCTAAAAGAAAAGAGAACCATAAGCAACAATGATAGGTGATAGATAGAATATAGGCAGAAATTAGCATAAACCATGTGATGAGATAAGGCACCTAACTCGAAAAACTATGACGTGGAAATAGCTATAATGAAAGATAAAACATAGGAAATAGCGATCTTTATGATTGTGGAGGTCCATATAACTATAGTGAAAGAGAAAGCACAGGAGATGGTATTTTTTATGATAGCTGAAGTGGTTGGCTTGCCTTTCTAAGAAATAAAAATTGTTTTGAAAGAGTAGGAACCAAAGGTGAAAGGTAGAGTCAAATTAATGTGAAAACATCCCAAATAGTGGAGGGGTCACCAAATTTCTCCCACAAACGTTCAGGAGGATAAGAAATGTGGTCGCGATGAGGAGGGCAAGGAAAAAAGTATTTCGATCATGACCACCATTATTCCTGCTAACATGACGATAATTTCCCTTAACACCTGTAAAGATAGCTACCAATATGATTGACAGAAAGAACTTACAATGAATCAAATAAAATTTTAACTACCATCGATTCACCAACTAAATAAAATTATACACCTTATAATAAAGAGTGCAAACTGGAGATAAATTTAGTAAAAAAATTCTTCATTTCATTTTTGCCAAACAATCAAGTTAATCGTGAAGGAATGTTTTGTAGTAACACATACCATTTTCCTTGCAAAGGACCACAGTACTTTTGGATGTGCTTTATCACTTTCTTGATCTTATAGTATAGATTTTAAGCAAGAAAGATCACATTCTAGAAATTGGTTTAAGAAAGAAAGCTCCACATCTTAGATAAGTGGGCTACAAAAATTCAAGCTTGGCTCTCATGAAAGAGTATGTTCCAAGTCAAATTTTCATAACGTGGTCTAGATTTTAGACAAGAAGCTACCCATAAATTTCATCCTCATTTTGCAGGAAAAAAAAAATTTAAGATTTGGTTTCAGGTTTTCTATGAGCGCATGCCCCCTATGGTTGATTATCTCTCCTAACAACTAAAAAAAACTTCCAATTAGAGCTAGTTGTTAGACTTTTTAAGAGAGAAGATCATAGAATAAGCAATTTAAAATTTAAATTAAATAAGTTTACCACAATTAGCTTGGAATTGGATGATGCGAGGAACGATCCGAGCATGTAAAACTGCGTTGAAGAAGTTTTTTGATCCTAGCAGATTTATCATAATTTTACCTTTTCTTTTCTTTTTCTTTTTATTCAAAGACATAAAAGACCGGAACCGATGCGGCAACATTGGCACGAGAAGGATCACACATGACAATAGTCAGAGGCGGGCGTTGTAACTTAGAATTTTTTTGTTGTTCTTGTATTAATTAAAATCAATAAGATGAGTCTTGAAACATGACAGGTAAATAAGTAATGGTTGAACAGTATTGAACCAGGTAAAAAATATGTAATTTCATACTCACACTTAGGAAACTTGATGGTGTCGCTGCCTTCTAGAAAAAAACTATCATGTTGTAGTTAATGTAAGAAGCAAGAGGAAAATGGCCACAACCATAGAAGAGTTGGCAAACTAAAATTTAATTATAAACTCATGTTAGAGGGTTTCATCTCAATACTAAGAGAGATAGAAGCCATGATACTATTAAAAGAGAAATAGAGAGACTAAGAGGAAAAGAATGCAGGAATGGAAAGATCAGACCCCATGTAAGATGGGACTGTTCCATGCAGCCAAGGCAAGGTGCAAGTTTAGATGAAGGCATTGACCAAGGCTAGATGAGGGAGAAAGGTAAAACAGTAAGAGAGGGGTGGAGCTTGGGTGGGTGAAATCGGTTAGAGAATAGCGGTGCTCGGATACCTTTTTGAGTGGGAATAATTTAGTAGCAATTTGAATATCAATGTACACAAATAGGCATTAGTGAACAATACAATCCACATATTGATGGGTTTATAAAAGTATATCGCAACAATAAAATGTTCCCCAAATACAGTTTTTTTCTAATTGTAATTTCTTAATATACCATCAAATAAAATTTTAAAATCACCATTGATATTTCTAGATAACATTAGATTATTAACATAACAATTTAACCAAACATACTTAATTTAATAGATTCATTGTTGAGTGAAAAACATTGTTATCTACATAATAGTGTTATCTAACGAATATTCAACCAAACAACTCCTAAGTCTCATATGGACAAAATGGAAGATTATTTTTTCTACTGTGAACATACAATATAAAGTTTAACATACATAATCGCCAAATAACAGTTAGCATACAAATAGCTAGTATTGATACCACTAAATCATTTATTGCAACATTTAAATATTTGGACAGAAAAATACCTGCTCTTGCGACATTTATCGTGTTACAGCAAGAACACCTTACAGTAGATGCACCGCGAGCATACATCAACAAAATTTGACACCCTCCACATATTATCTGAGCCCTATCTACAAATTCAAAATTGTAGAGAAACATATAAGTTGCTAAACTCCTTATCCATTTTAAAATTTGTAGAGAGGAGGAGAATATTGTTCTTGCACTTTAAAATGTAAAGCAAACAAAAAACATGAATTAGTTAGAGTTGATAGGAAATTTTTTGCCCAATTGTATGGCTCAGTACTTTAAAAACAGGTTAGCGATGAGCCAAGCCAATATTCATAACAGGCTACATATAGAGTACTGGTTTTGGCCTAACCTGCCATTAGGAAAAAAGTCAAGCACAAATCATATTCTAGCATTCAAGAAATTGAAAAAATAAAAATAAATAATCTCTAAATTCATCTCAGCACATATAACATTTCGTTTTACGGTTGACCCTTTAGGTTCTCTTTTCTAATCATTTTTATTTGTTCTGCAAATTTGCATGAAAAGTTGCAACCCACGGTTCATTTGTTTAATCCTAGTCAAGCTAGGGTTCTCATCCCTTGCAGAATATATTTAATTGTTGATTCAGGGACCAAACCTAAGCCTGTTGGGTTAAATAAGAAAAAATAACTTAATCTTAAATGTTTATTGGATGATGAGTTCAAACGTTTAGACATATCTAGTTAAAATTAAAAAAGATATACAGTATTTGGGGATGGAAAATTAACTGGCGCTTCAGATGGAATGCGCTACTAAATTAAATTATGGTGAAAAATTAATCAATATTAGTAAGAAAACCCTATAAGTGACGAGCTAGCTCAATTTTTTGCAAGGAATATTGACGGAGGCTGTGTTAGAATTTAAGACTTTTTATGCAGACCAGCACTCAATATAAGAAACAATGGCACAACCATTAATCATAAACATTATCAACACCTTCCTAGAACAGCCAAAAGAATAAATAAATTCATTTCTATTGACTAATTCATTTGTAATAGAAATTAAAGATCAAAAAAGCCACACAAAATTTCATGCAGTCCAAAGAAATTTAGAATGGAGCGAACCCTACTAAATATAATCTCCCTTTCAACCAATAATAAGATTAAAAGAATCATAAAAGAAGAAGAGGAGAAGAAAATGAGGAAAAGAAGAAAAAGTCCACTAACAAAACAGGCCTTATAATTGTACGAGGAGAAAGCCTTTCCAATAAAATTTTAAGTCTCGCACTTGATTAAAAAATGAAACCCAAGAAGAAGATTTTGCACATCAAAATAGAAATTTTACTTGGCATCTATGATTATTGTACATTCTTTAGATGCCTGTGCATAATAAACAAAGTAACTCCAAATATAGCCTCCATTGACAAGAATTGTAGTAAGAAATTGAAGATGATTTCTTGAAAATTTTACTAAGATACATTAAATGACCTAAAGGGGGAGAAAAAAAGAAGAATCTAGGACATCAGCTACTGTTTAATCGTATATAAACAAATCTGGTAAATTAAAAATTAGACTAATATTAGAATAATTGAAGATTTTCGAACATGAATACATTGTGCCTATTCATTATATAACTTTATAATAATCTTGTCATTTTAACAGTTAATTTCTTAAGGGTTCCTAAAGTAAACCACTAAGGATGTAGGTGAACTATTATCTTATCCCCTTCATTGAATTTCACATATATTTCATTAAAATTTTGTCTGGACCAATAATCAATATAGTTATAAAAAAAGCTAACAAAAATATTTTTATGCATATTAGGCATATGATTAATGAACACGATGTATGAAGGCTATAATACATGCAGAGGTAATAGAAAATTTCTTATATGCTATCTAATCGATGCAATATATCTAATTCAAAAAGGGGCTAAAGATGATGAAAACTTAAAATGTATTTTTATGTGATTTCATAAGGATTATTTCAGACAACCAGCAAAAATTACACAAATACTTCATACTTGAAGAAAAAATACACAATTGTTTTAAAAATTGAACATACTGAATCATATACCTCTCCAATCAACTAGAAAAATGAAAATTTAAAATTCATATTTTCTTTAAAATCATTGTGATTAACAAATCCACAGATAACCAAATGTAGCTTGAGTGTCATTATTAAATTGTTATGAAAAGTTAAATTAAGAATATAATTAAAAAAATAAAATCAATATAAGTTCAATAAGCAAAAATAAGTTAAATTTAGTAATAGTATATTTATGCCAAAACTGAAATTGATTAATTTTCATTTAACTAGCTAAGAGGCTAATAAAATTAAAAACTATAATAACTAAATATTTTCAGAATAACTAAAAACAAATTTAAGCTAATTAAGGTTTTGATTATCAAAAAGATGCCCAAGGAGTGGAGGAAGAGTATTTAGTCCCCATTTTTAAGAATAAAGGGGATGCACAAGAGTGTGCAAATTATAGAGGAATTAAATTAATGTGTAATGAGAGAGAGTAAACATAGGTTAAGACGTGATACAAAGATTTCTCATAACCAGTTTGGATTTATGTCAGGAAGTCTATTATAGAAGTTATACATTTATTGAGAGGTTTGATGTAGAAATACAGAAAGAGTAAGGAGAATCTACATATGATTTTTATTGATTCAGAAAAAGTTTACGAAAAGGTTCTAAAAGAAGTTCTTTGGAGAGTTCTAGAAAAGAAAGTGTTGATATGACTTATAATCAAATCATTAAAGATATGGATACTAGAGATGTTACTTGTGTTCAAACAGAAGGAAGATTGACCAGGTATTTTCCTATTCTAGTTGCATTACATCAGGGATCCTCTTTGAGTCAATATATTTTTGCTTTAGTTATGGATGTTCTTACTAGACATTTATAGGAGGTTGAACCTTGTTGTATGCTTTTCACTGATGATATCCATCTCAAGGATAAGACTAGAGAAAGAGTTCAGAAAAAACTTGAATTATGGAGGTATACAGAGTCTAAAGGTCTTTGCTTTGGTAGATCTAAAGCTGAATACATTGAACATAATTTTAATAGTAGTAAAGCTAGTGGTAGAGTTATGTCAATTGGAGGTCAAATCATTAAACGGATTGAACCTTTTAGATATCTCAAGTCAATTGTTCAAAGTGACAGGGATATAGATGAGGATGTTATTAGTATAATTCAAGTTGGATGGTTAAAGTGGAGGAATGCATCGGGCCTATTGTGTGATAGAAAAGTAACTTTTAGACAAAGGAAAACTTTATAAGATGGTGATAAGATCTGCAATGCTTTATGACACAGAACATTGGTCTTTAAAAGAGAAGCATAAAATTAAGTTAAGTGTTGTTGAGATGAGAATGCTTAGGTGGAAGAGTGGCACGGACTTAGAGACAAAATGCGAATCAAATGTATCCGTGAAATGGTTGGTGTAGCTCCAGTGACATACAAGACTAGATAGAGTCATCTTAGATGGTTTGGTCACATTAAATGTAGACCATCTAATGATCCGTTTAGGAGAGTAGATGTTTAAGATTGAAATTATCTTAAGAAAAGTAGAGGTAGACCTAAAAACACTTGAGCACGTTGTATAAAAAATAACCTTAATTTATTAGAATTAAATGAAAAAGGATTCATGTAGCCAACCCCACTTAGTGGGAGAAAACTTGTTGTTGTTGTTGTATGGTTTTGATTATCAAATTTTAAGCATATAATTAAGATTTCTAACTACCATATATGATATACCAAATTAATTATAATGTGTTTTTATAATTAGTTTGTGATTATGAATTATTATTACATTTTTAAATTATTATGAATGATTCAACATAACATGGGTTAAAATATGCGGCCGATCAAAATCTAGATCCAACTAGTTAAAGCTTGTTTGGGATCACTTTGGTTTTTATTTTTTTTGTTTTTTGTATTTGTTTTTGCTTTTATTTTAAAAACATGATTGCTTAGTATATTTTTTACATGTTTTTATTTTTATTTTTAAAAACAAATTAGCTTATTTTTTAAAATAAATCAATCATCTAAAAGTTATTTTGAGTGATTTAAAAACAACTTATTTCTACCAACATGTTTAGATTTAGAATCAAAACATAAACAAAATAAAATAAAAGTAAAACAAAAAATCAAAATAAAAAGTGATCCCAAACAGCCCCTCAACAAATTAATATTTTCATTTTCCTCAACTGCATGAAACACAAAGAAAATACCAAAACATTAAAATTATTGCAACCTACAGTTAGAATAATAATGACCCTAGTTGCATTATATTCCACGTCTCTAGACACATCCAAGACCACGAAATCTATATTGGAAGCAAGATAGCCCACAATTGCATAATAAGCTTATCAGAAAACTCAATCCCCAATAGAAATATAGCTCCACAAAAAAAGGAAAAAAATATACACAATAAATAGAGCTCCATATTTAACATAATTTAATGCATGTACAATGAAGAAAAATATTGATTCATGTATTTTGTAAATATTAAGATGTTTATTACGTAATAATGATATTAATTTAATTTTTTAAGTCGATAAATATTAAAGTTGATCGATTTTAAATTAAATTTAATAATATTATTAAAAGTCTACTTATTTGAAGATAATATATACATGAAAAAATAGAAATTTTTATTTGAGTTTGGGCATGATCAATAAACGAGTGTATGAGAGGTGAAATATTGATTGGTGAGAGTAATAAATATGATAAAAGAAAACTACACTAATACAGTGTTAGTAATTGAATATATATATATATATATATATATATATATATATATATATATATATATAGTGAGAGAGAGAGACACACACACACACACATGATATGTTGGGGTGGTGTTCAAAGAAGTTGATTTCAATAAGAAAGAGAAACAAACATGTCTTATGATTAAAGTGAGTAATTACATTTTTGTTCGGAATAAATACATTTCTTTCAAGTGTAAAAGTATTTTCTAAACTAATTAGAATCATGTTTGAATTGTTTACATCATTATATGCACTAAAAATCGTATTAAATGTTTAAATTTTATATAATAATATGAACAATGTAACATGTTTTTTTCATTGTCCGTGCATTACATTAACATTGAAAAGATACTATATAATTAATTTAATTAAGAAAAAGTAAAAGCAAATCAAATGAAAAAATTGTGCTAAGTAAACCACGAGAGTCACCCCCTTATGGTACTAGCAAGGGGGCACAATTATACATATGCACGAAAATTTAAATAAAAAGACTTCAAAAAAATAAAAATAAATGAAAATGGTTGCACCTTAATCGGTACCATATTTAGATGATGCTTCAGAGAAAACTTCTTAAATGAAAATGTATTTAAAATATCATATAGTTTCTTATTAAAAAAAATGCAATTATTTAAAGGTTAAAATAAGAATGAAATTTTAATTGATCATTTTTGAACAACCTGCATGTCAAAATATATGCATAAAAGATTAGTAAACAATAAAATTATAACTCTTCACTAAGTTGTTTAATTTCATTGTTTTAATGTTTATTTTAGGAAAGGCTCCTTTGAATTAAAGTAACAGACATGAGAATATGTTTATAAAAGAAAATAGGCATCAGACGGTAATGTTTCAGTGTTTCTTTTTTTATTAGTATTATTGCAAATTGGATAATCATATGTATTTAAATGATTATGAATTCATGTGGTTTACTATCTCTTTACTATTTGAATGATTCTTGTTTATGGATTATTGTGAATGTGAGACTGATATGACACTACCATCCAACCATTCACTTTCATCTTCATAATTCCAAACTCTTGGGTCAGATCGTGACAACAAATTATCATAATGCTCTCAGTAAGTGTAATGTTTTGACATAAAATTCAATATAGCTAAATAAAGACTCCAACTTGATTCATATAACTATTAGATGATCTAAAAATCCTATACTAACATTATCTTTAATTCATGATATGGCATGAACCACAATGATATACATAAGAATGCAACTGAACCGAGCTGAGCTGAGCAGGGTTGCGTTCAAGCTTGAGCTTATTTATAAAATTTGAATTTGAACTGAGCTCGAGTTCAAATCAAACTGTTGGGACTATGATACCGGAGTTAAACCAAACGACAATAGAAAAAACAAATATTATTACAAAAAGCAAAAAGGCGATTACAATCTAACACACTTGAAAGAAAAATTATAGCACGACACAAACTCACACAATGGCTCGATCTTTGGTGGTAGAGGTAAACTAGGTGGTGAAGGAGCGGAGGTAGGTGGCTAAAATGGGTTGTAGATTGTTGGGACAGCAAAAAGAAGGGTTGGAATTGCGTTGCAGCGAAGAAGAGAGTTTGGAAAATGACGAATAGCAAAGGGGAAGGGTTGTGGCCTATAGGATAGCGAGAGGAGTGTTGTTCGGTGCAAGGGCAGCAAGCAAGGATTATAGGGACAACATGATTGGCTGCAGTCAAGGTGGCAGCAAGTTGGAATGATGGTTACAAAGCAGGAAAACAGTCGGGAACAACAATTCAAGTTGTCGGCAGCAAAGGGCAATGACAATGGCAGCGTCGGGGGATGTCGAGGACAGCAGGACATTAAGAGGACGACTGTCCGAGCGCGACAGCAAAGAAAGGTGTCTGGAATTCGAAAAACTGCAAGGAAAACAGCAACGACAGCTGTTCAGGGGCGGTTGCAGCAATGGAGGCGGTCAGGAGCGACGTGAAGAGGATGAGGAATGGGATGGGGAAGATAATCACCACCTCAAAAGAGAGAGACAGTCAGAGTACCACTCAAACCCTCAAAGGGAGAAACGAACTTTGGCGGCTGTCCTAAACAAAACTCACAGAAAAACCTAAACCTAGAATATTATAAATGTGAATATATAATGATAGGATAATTATGAGTGGCCCAAAAGGACCAGCCGACTCCTTGAAATGGAAAAAAACTGGATCAAATCAGTCTAAACAAGCAGTCGGGTTGCGGCCTCATTTGCAGGACTCACGTTGAGAGCAGGGGGCGCTCCCGCGTTAGTCTCCGAGTGTTGGGGGAGCTTCGACCTCATCTGTTGAAGCTTCTGTCTTCTCACAATAGTCAGACCAGCATTGTTGAAGGTAGTGGAAACATTATGAGCTCCAGATACGTCTCTTGTAGACGTCATCCCAAAGTACATCATGATAGAAAAAGTATCCATTCACTTTTGGCACAACTTAAGCTGGAACTACATGTGGATAGGTATCCTCATGACTCAAGCCTCAAACTATCAAATTTATAATTGATTCATCTCTAAAATCTCTACCAGACACTTTATCTCTCAACCTCCTCTAATAATGTATCCCAAAACAATGTGGCCCGTCTCTGCCACGGAATCATCCCTATGGAGGGTATTGGTTGTACCTTCCTCTCTTCTCTTTAGATCAAGCTACCATGCTCGTAGATAACCTCTCCCTAGGTCCTTTCCTCACTTTCATCGAGTCTTTGTAGCACTCGGCAAGGTTGTCGTTGCATCTCTTCCATGGTGAACTTCTGATCAGGTGCTGGCAATTATCTCCGGGAAGGTATGAATCGATTTTGGGTATGGGTATGTGGAAGGAGGTGTGTATGGGTGACGTAGGATGAGAAAGAAATCATTTAGGTGGAGATAGGGTTGGGTATGTGCGGATGTTAGAAACCCTATAATAGAACTAAAATTATGCTAGCTCTAATACTAAATGATACTGGAGTTAACCCAAATCATAATAGAAAAACAAATTTTATTACTGAAAGAAAATATGATGTTACAATCAAACACGCTTGAATGAAAACTTACAATAAACACGATACAATCTCATATTAGGGCTTGATTCCTGAGTGGTGGAGGTCGGTTAGGTGGTCGAGGAGCGGAGCTTGGAAGTTGAAATGGGTTTTGGGTGGTTGGGACAGTAAAAGAAGGGGTTGAAATTGTGTTTGGCAGCAAAATAGAGAGTTGGGACACCGATGAGCAGCGAAGGGAAAGGGTTGTGGCCTGTAGGACAACAAGAGGAGTGTTGTGCGTTGTGGGGCAGCAAGCGAGGATAGCAGGGACAGCAAGACAGGCTGCAGTCCAGGCGGCAGTAAGTCGGAATGAAGGTTGGATAGCTGGAAAATAGCCATAAACAGTTATTGAAAAATTAGGCAATGACATAGTCGATACGGGAGAAGATGAAGACTTCCGGGAGGATTTTCCACATGCAGCTAGAGAGGAAGAGACGACACCAGTTTCGATGGAGCCCTAGATAGAGATTCAAGCTGAGGTAATAGTAGTCATTCTGAAAATTAGCAACCCGATGTAATGAGCGTTCAAGCAGAGTATGAAACGGTGGTACCTCAAGATACTGTTTCATAGGAGTTGAGCGGAGCAATAATGAGGCTGACCTTGGAGACCCAAAAGGATCACGAGTTTGAGGGGCCAACATCAGATACAGGGCCGCCACAGATAAGAGAAATACAACTTTTTCAGATATCTACACCTCTTCCTGAGTTATCTTTGCGGGGGGAGGCCCAGTAAATCCGAAGAAGAGTCATTTTGTACCATGGAGAGAATATCATGTGAAGTTGTTCAGAGATTATTTTCTGTTCGGCATAGTACCCCTCATCAGAGAACCAGAAAGGAGAGTGGACCCCAGCTTTGTAGTGGGCTCAATGAGTTTTATGGGGACGAAAATTCTTCGATGGATCTAAGTCCTATCAGTGAAGAAGACCTCTATTCTGGGGAGTGCTAGTGAGAGGGGTGCAGCCTACCACGAATTTCACCCCATAATTGATCCCTCCTCCCATACGAGTTCCTCGCTTCACTCAGTCGATCACGAGGAGTGGAATAAGCAGGTTACCCTTGAAATGGCTCGTTACGTCACCTGTGAGAATACTCATTTTCCTACAGTTCCAGCTCAGGATGTGTCAAAAGAGAACGGATACCTATTCTACCAGAATGTGTTGTGGAATGACAACATCGTCATGATCAACCTACCAAGGGACTAGGCGTCGTGTTATGATGAGCCAGAAGCTTCGACCAATGAAGTCGAAGCTCCTCTAACCCCAGGAGATTGATGAGGGGCTTTCCCCCTTCCCGCTACAGATGTGGGTGCGAGATTTTCCCACATAGAGGTGGGAAATGGGCTAACTGGCTGAACCGGCTGGCATGGGGAACCAATCCAGGGAACCCGTTCCAAGCTTCCAAAGTATCGAGCGGCTCCATAAGATCCGGGTGGTCATTCCTTTCGCATCTTCCACCTGGAGCAAGCGAATTTGGGGGAGAGGCGGCATTACCGCCTGGCCTTTCTCCTCCTTCCTTTCTCATCATCATTCCTTTCTTGTTGCCCCCCAGCTAGGTCTACTTATATGATTGTTTTTTGAGTTTAGAGGGAGTCTTTTGTTGTGTTTGATTTCAGATTTCCTGTGTGGAGTCTTCTTCCCTCTTGAGGGTTGTATCTGATGGTTAGAGTGGTTCTCCAGCTGTATCCCTCTCCCCAGCGGTGATTGTATATTCCTTATTCTTGTTTCCAACAGCCTAACTTGGTGTCCAGCACCTTCCCACCACCCCAAAGTCCCTCGTATCTTTGCTACACCGTTGCTGACCCACCCATCATTGATGTCGCCGCCCCGAAACATCTAACTTTTGTTGTTTCTGTTGTTTCTACCCCAATTTCTTGTTTTAGCTGCATAGGTCAACCAACCCTCTAGTTGTTCCTATCGTTTTCTCACCTCTCCTTTGTTGTCGCCACCACCGCTATCCTGACTCACCAAGCAACCTCCACAGCCCTTGGGATGCACTCTCGAGGTGTTTGTTGTGTTTTATGTGTTAGTGATGTTATTTTCAGTTTGTGTGATGTAACCCTATTTCCCTATTAATAAATGTTGTTCTATTATAGTTTGGGTTTCCTCCAGTATCACCTAACCATAAAGCATATTAACATTTTTTATACTAACAATAATAAATAATAAATAACTAAATTGCCCTTAGGCTAATGGAAAAACAAAATTGCCCTTAGGCTAATGGAAAAACAAAATTGCCCTTAGGCTACGTAACGACATAATAGATTATTAACCTTGTATATTTGTGGTGCGTATAAACTACTACACGATGTTTATGATGTTTCTCGTACGCATTATTATACAAAGTTGAGAAATACAAATGTCTATGGTAGCCTATTTATGAGAGGTTAATGAAGCAATGGAAATCACTCTACATTACTTTATCAGCAAACCGAATGACCCTTTAAAATATTGGCGTTAAAGACCTTCCTATTGCTTCAATATTATTGAGATAGACCAACACATTATTATACATGTTTGTTGATGGATACTCCTAAATATTCCTACTATATGAAAATAAATATAATGTGAATGTTCAGCAATATGCATCCATTAAAAAATATTCATTGATTACACAACTTATTTATGCATTGAATATCATTTAGCTTATTGTTAATAGAGCACTATAGCATAGTATGTGTACCTACTAATATTTAAAAGATAATGCTTCTTGGAAGCAAGATTTTATACATACGGAAGCTTGGGCTTGTATAGGTATCATATTAATTGCTTGATATATGCGTATCTTTGGATATTTGTGACTTTATTGTCGAGCACTTTGCACACCCCATCCAATGTTAACATAGAAGTAATCCATTAAGCTTTCTTTGAAAGCTTACCAATTAATGTTAATGTAAATCCATCGCAATTGATTAATGAACAATCTTCATAGGGACAGCATCACTAGAAATAGATGTTGGTTTGAGATGGTTATAAGTTATGCCCTTTAATATTTTATTATTAAAAATATTTGTATTAGAAACTTACAGCAATTTATAGGAAACCAAATCCAATTCCTAAACAATTAAAAAAAACATGAAAAATTTTCCATCCATGAGGGTGGTTGACCAACAAAGCATAATAGTAATGAATTAACATTTTCAAAACAATATAAGAGGGCTAACTTATCCTCTTTAAAAGAAATTCCCCAATTGAAAATTGGCTTCAGAAATTTATCAAGTTTTCATTAATTGTGTAGGAAAAAGATTTGTTTTCCCATATATACCCTAAATTGCATTAGCTACTTCATTCATCCATTCACAATTCAATCCATCTAAGTCTAAATATAAGAAGTTCTACCCCAAAATTGATAAAGGAACTACCCCTCTTCATAGTTGCCTCGCCTTCTATCTCTCTCCCTTCTCTCACCTAAGTTATCCACTTAGTTTCTCCCTATCCAAGAGATCTTCAGTAATTAATATATATTTATATGTATATTTATATGTATAGATGTGTGTGTGTGTGTGTGTGTGTGTGTGTGTGTGTGACCAATATGTATGTATCCATGCACATGCATGTATGTATCCATGCACATGCATACATAGATACATACATATATGAACTATAACGACGATACAAATAAAAATTAAGAGTTTATTAGAGTGTGAGATGAGTTTTTGCTAAATGTTTGCATTCTGATCAGCAACTCATCTAGTGATACAGAACAATGCTTTTATCGAGACCTTATCATTACATCCATTTATACATAAATATGTAGTCATATAACAACAAAGAAAAAGTTAAACAGATAGTTCTATGGAGTCTTGCTACAATATTTGCACATCAGAGTAGCAATCAAATGCATACTACAGATAATCGAAATTGCATTATACTTAGCAGAAAAAATTTTTTCCAAAGATATGCAAATATTATTATATTAAAGGGGCATTTAACTATAAACCACCCAATTCCTATGTATTTACATATCTAGCACCTAAATTCTATTTTTACATTTATACCATCTAAACCTTTCATATCACAGCAAAAATACATTGGAATTAAGTGGTATGCATGTAAATCTTCCAACATTAAAATGTATGGTAAATATATATACAAAAAATAGAACCACACCTGAAGAGGGTACTGCTGTCACCATGCTGCAGATTGCACAGCACACACTAGCCGCCCCTCTTGGGTAAAGAAGAGGGGTCCGACATCCACTGCATATAAGTTGGCTCTGCATTGCCTGTTTACAAGATAACATGAAACATCAATCAGTCCAGGAGTTGGAATTAATGAGTAAATAACTATCGAAGAAATACATAGGGGACATAGCTAGAACTTCGAGAGATCATTAAAAACACTTCTATAAACAAAAATTACATCACTGAGGTTCTAAATAAAAATGAATGGAAAAGAAGATTTCAACTGAACATGAATAGTCAGATTGATGCATGTCTATAAACTAAAATCACCACAAAAAATTGCTTTTTTATGGGCATTTACATATATAGCATCCAACTCAACATATCTAACACCTAAACTTTACTTTTTTTGCAATACCACCCAAATCTTTCATAACACATAAAAATACTACTATTTTGACTTCTCAAAAGTGAAATACACCTTTCCATGCATAGATAAGGTGGTGTATACATAAAAGTTGAAGTTTAGGAGTTAGATATGCAAATACATGAGAATTGAGTGGTAAGTACGTATATCTTCCTTCTTTATTTTTGCCATCTGTAACATCATTAATTACTAAAATAGTAAGCTAAAATGCCCCAACAGCACACACGCAAATTCCCTTTATCAAACCTTAGATGAAGTTAAGCTAAAATCACTCCACGAACGCAGGATGGAGGACGGACGTGAGCACGGATTCTCTAGCATAGGATCTCACAATCCCGTCTAAGCAGGAGCCACAAGATTTCACAGATTCACGTGATCCTGCAAATGTGACAAACGGGATTGTATCCTATTGTTGTTGTCGATCCTTGTGGGGCCTAAATTTCTTATATTCTTGAATTTGAATTAGGTTTTTCTTCCCTTTTTTTTTTTTTTTGTTTCGCTTAAAGAACTATTTCTTTGTTGTTATTTTCTGGTTTAGAACGCTTGATTCAGTTGTGTTTTGAAATTATATCTTTGATTTATACCATAATTGAGTGTTGTATCATTTTCTTTTTGCAAGTGAAGTGTATGTAACTTGTGTAGGAATGAGCGGTAAAACTCCTCGACATCTATACCCCGTTGTTTCGACGTATTTTTGTTGTTTTCAACCGAAACAACCGTCGAGCGATATTTTTTCTCGTCCAAACTCACGTATTCTCTTCCCCTCGCCATTCCATAACTTACTCACCGCAAAATTCGATGCATAATCACCTTCTAGGAACCCTAGAATCTAATTATAGCACTCGCTGATTTTAAAAATAATAAAAATTTTAAAAAAAATCCAACATGGTGGACCAAGAAGCTTCAAATGATGAAAAGTCGATGTCACATAGATTCGACATTGAGTGTAGGAGAGAGTGATTTCGGAATTAAGGTGGACCCACCATATTTTGATGATCGCGTGAACTCGGATGAGTTTATTGAATGGCTCCACATAGTGGAACAAATCTTTGATTACAAGGACGTCTCAACCGACATAAGAGCAAAACTAGCCGCTATCAAATTAAAAAAATATATATGTATTTCTATGGTGGGAAAACTTAGCATGAGGCTTCTACACAAGCATGAGGGGCAAAGTAAAATTACAATCTGGTCCAAGATGAAAAAGGAGATACAATGCAAATACAGTCCCCCACATTACCGTCGTGACGTGTTTATAAAGCTCCACAACTTGTACCAAAGAGATACTTCTGTTGAATCTAACTTTGATCAACTCATGTTGAAATATGAGTTGTGCAAAGCACGGTGGCAAGATATCTAAGAGGACTTAGATAATCTATTGAAAATGTGGTGCGGCTACAGCCATATTGGTCCCTATTTGATGTACAAACTCTAACTTTGAAGGTGAAGAAACAGTAATGTCACCAAGTGAGCTCTACACCTTACAAATAGAGTTTCACTCTAGGATCAGGTAACAAAAGTACACTTAGTGGAGCATCTAAACTAACCCCACTAGATGAAAAACCAATCCAGAGTAGGAAAAAGGTGGAGCCTACCAGGATCAACAATCCCACATCTGTCCAAGCCTAGAGTTGCTCAAGTGTCATGATTTTTGGTATATTGAATCAAATTACCCAAACATAAGAATGATATCTCTCACTGAGCAAGGAGGGATTGAAGAAATTGACAGTAAAACAGAAGAGAATGAAGACATCAAAGATGAGCCTCAAGTTCCAGCCAACGAATAAGAGATTCCGGTTAAGCCTGTTAGAGAGACTCCGGGAGGACTAACATTGGTTGTCTAGAAAACGTTGCGTCCAAAGAGCCGATTTTAGAAAAGGGCAACCCCTATTGAGAGAGTTTTTGAATGTCCTAATTGACACTTTAACTCCTTAGTGGTTGCCACTAAGCGGTCCAGCATGACAAAAAATGTAATTCCAAGGTTAATGTCTCCAAACAGGTTTATTTATCGGATACACTAAACCAAATATAAGGAGTGGGAGAAGCAGGTTAAAAATTGGATAGCTCGGCAATTGGTTCGTGGAAATGCCCATCTATATTCAGTTCCAAGTCTGATTGTGTCACAAAATGATGGATATTTATTCTACTAGAACGTGTTTTGGAATGATATGTGTGTTTTAAATTTGCATAGAATGAACATGAGAAAATATTGTGTAGTGGGATTGCCTCAGACATATCACGATGATGATTGTATTATGGTGGTGAAAAATCTCTTCCAGTGAAGAAGACGAAGCTCCTCCTACCCAAGAAGAATGATGTGTGACGCAATGGGAACCTAGGATGGAGGGCGGACGTGAGCAATGGAAGCAAGTTCGAGATTCCACCCCGCGAGATCCTGTGAATCCAGTGATCCCACCTAAATGGGAACATTAGGATTTCACGAATTCACGCGATCCCACAAACGTGACTGACGAGAATCCTTCCAATTCCACGCCAAAAATAAGATTTATTGCCTATAGTTACCATTGGTCCTTGTGGGGGTTAAATTTTTTATATTCCTGAATTGGAATTAGGACTTTGTTTTCCTTGGGGAGCTATTTATATGTTATTTTCTTATTTAACATAAGAATCATTTCGTGTGTTTTAGAGATTATATCTCTAATTTCTATCTTAATGGAGTGTTGTGTCATTTTCTTTTGCAAGTGTCGTGTCTGTGGCTTATGCTCGAACAAATGGTGAACCTCCTCTACATTCTTTTCCTTGTCTTTTCAATGCTATCTTTATTGTTATCAGCCAGGACAGCTGAAGAGCGATATCCATCCCCATCCAAACCACGTCAAACTCGTGTATTCTCTTCCTCTTGTCATTCCACAGCTCCCTCATCACAAAACATAATGCCTAGATACCTTGTAGGAGGCCTAGAACGGTATCAAGAAAAAGACACAAAGTTCACCAACAGGCAGAAAAAAGAACATATAAGATATGAATCAGCTGACTTCACCATAGAGCTATTCACTTCATATATCTAGCCAAATCCACAAAAGAAGCTCCTTTTCATGCGTAGCCAATCAGTCATCAATGATACAACCACTAAATTAAAAGAAGAAAAACTATTTTTTTCCTAACACAGTTAATAATCCACCATTTTCATAAAATAAAAAAATATTATAAAAATTAAAAAAAAAAACTACGAATCCCCAACTAACCCCCCATTATCAACTATGAGTAACGATTTAAAACAACGACAAAAAAAAATAAAAAATAAAAAATCCGCAATCCCTTAGCCCTCAAATCACCGATGTCGAAACCCACAGCAAAAATTAAACAAAAAAAACTTCGAATCGATTACCTCCTGGAAAGAAGCAGATAATCGGGCCAACCACCACTGAATAGACGTCTTCTTAGCTTGGGCCGACGGAGCAAGACCGAGAGAGCGAAGCGAGAAGCGCAAGAACCAAGAAAGGAAGAAATGAAGAGGAAGATTGCGGATTGGAGCCGTTCTAGTTGCTGTTCAGCCTCAGCTAAATTTCTCGAAGGGGAAGGGCCCTCCCCTGCCCTGGTTATCTATCTACTCCAGTTAGATGATGTTAAATTAACCGCATCTACCTTATGGTCACCGCAGCTGAGTTTACTTCTATGGAACACTAAGTAGACATCTTAAATTTGTATATTTATAAAATTATTATTTATGTACTTTAAAAAAAATTTAAATTTGTGTATTTTAGGGTTGGTGGTGCCAAATAATTCAAATTTTGATAAAATAGTGATGTGTATAATATTTATTGGTATGTTCCTGTTAATTTCATTTCATTTATGTATTATTTTGATATTTTTTTCGAGATATATATATATATATATATATATATATATTATTTGCAGTATACCAGAAATATTGAGGACTAGGAGCAATTGAAGCACGCAATGTGCAATAGGTAAGAGCTCCACTGCCCATAGCTAAAAATACACGAGGAGGATATTTCAACGTCGAGTCTCAGGCGCCCGAGTGCCTAGTACTAGTGCCATCACTCTACAAGTCATAGTGACCCGACGCTTGAAACCCTAAATTAATGATTCCAAGTAGGGCTGGCAATTTGGCTCGTTGTTCGCGAACAGCTCGTGTTCGGCTCGTTAAGTAGCTCGTGTTCGCCTCGTTAGGCTTAAAGAATGAGCCGAACACGAACAAATTTTAGCTCGAAATGTTAACGAGCCGAACACGAACAATCTGTTTGTTCGCTCGTGTTCGATCGAATTGGTTCGAAATAAAAAAATAATCATATAATTATTTATATAATAATTTATTATATATATTATTATATATTAATATATTATATATATTTATATTTAAGTTTAAATCATAACTGTTTGCGTAGTAAGCATGATTACGCTTCATTTTTCCATTCATTTCAGTCAGGTTCGAATCCGGCGCTAGACATATATTTTTCTAATTAATTTTAACGAGCCAATTTCGAGCCGAACACGAGCCGAACACGAACAAGAATATTTAATTCGAGCCGAACACGAACACACCTTTCACGAGCCATTTCGAACACGAGCCGATTTCGAGCCGAGCCGAACAAGAGCCAAGCCTGAGCTCGCTCAAGCTCGGCTCGTTTACAGCCCTAATTCCAAGTCACGAAAATATTTGTTTGGGGCAGCTTGTGGGTTTCAGGATAAGCAGCTTATCCTGAAATGCGACCCGCGGATTAAATGTGGGGGTTGACCCGCGGCCTACATTTAGTGTAAAAACCTAAACGCGGCAGGCAATGAACCAAACGTCGCACTTATAAGCACCCGATCTATAAACAAGTGAAGCTTGAGCTAGCTAAGATTTGGCACAAAATCAACTTTTAAATTAAATGAGAAGCTATTGTCTTATTTATTCTTTTAGCGGTTTATATCTGTTTTCAAACAATTAATAAAGATTATAAATTTAATAAATAAAATTACATTTATTTAACTACTTAGGTAATTATTTTTGTAAAGGCATAAAAAAAATTCATATTAAAATTTCTACTTAGGCAATTGACCAGATAAAGCCTCCCTAGCCTTCCTTTTAGAAGGAAATATAAAAATTCTCTTGAGTAAAATCCCGATGTGGGACTAAAGGTGATTTTTCCTTGCCCAAATTATAGAAATTAGCACATTTATAAATTGAATTTGGGGGAGGGGAGAGTAAATAAATAAATTTAATTATGTGCAATTTTATGTGAAACGACAACCCCCACCCACCGTCGGGGCATTTTCAGTAAATTATTTTAAAATTTTAATTTATTAATATATAATATATAATCTTCAAATTCATCTAAATATTAATATATAATACCAAAAATACGCCACCAATAAATTTTCATCATCCGCCATGAATCACGAGGCATGACGTGAATATCGGTGTCTCTTTTTAGCAAGAAACAATCAAATCATGATAAAAAGTCATCCAGAGGTCCAATTTCAACAAACTTATAGTCAAACTGACCGGCTCGATGAGACGAACCTAATGGTATAAAAGTAGTTCGACCGAATTAAATCAAGCCGAGATCAAGTCATTAAATCATTCTTAGAAGATTTCTAGACATATTAGGAAGGTCAAACAAATGCCAACACTAGCAAGTTTATATTCAAATCGAGCGTCTTTACAAGAAGAATCTAACGAGCCCAAGATCACTCAATTTCGGCATTGTTAAGGCCATCAAATGCCTCTTAAAACGCCATTTGATCAAGGGATACCCTATTAACCGTATGATCAAAATAGTTGTATTAATTGTACCAAAAACACCATAAATATACCTACAACCCTCACATGAATGGAGGGTTGAAGCCTAGAGAGAGTCTGAGACCTTAAGAAGAAGCTGTAGCTTAGCGTCTTAGCACCACCGCCGACTGCCGTCGACCAACGCTGACTTTTGTCGACCACTGCCGACCTCCATTGATCACCGCCGACCACCGTCAGCCATCACCAACCGTCGTCAACTACGGTCGATCTCCGTCTTCGACCATCATCGACCATTGTTGACCTTTGCCGACCACCGTAAACCATCACCTACCGTCGTCAACTATGATCGATCTCCGTCATCGACCATCACCTACCTCTGTTGACCTTTGTCTACCGTCGTCGACTACCGCTAACCACTATCATCAAATTACCACCAACTGGACGCTGTCAAACGACACTGTAATCTGAAGAATATAATCACCATTTTTCGTTTATGAGACGAGATTTTTGTAATCATCAATCAATACTGGATCTTGAATTAGGTTAGTGCCTCATGTTTTTTCCCTTTACAGGTTTTCCACGTAAAAACTTTTGGAGTCGTCACTGCTTGTTTTCTTTTTCATCTGTGTGTGTGCTGAGTCCTCGTAAAAAGCTGAGACAATAAATCTGTTACTCTACCGCCTTGAATTTTCTAGCATGCATCAACTATTATTATAAATAAATTATAAATTTATATTACATTAATTAATATTTAAGTAATATTAAATTAACCAAAAATATACATAAATATTGAATTAACTAACAATAAATTAAATTTACAATATTTTAACATTAAAATATCATCATAAAATGATGCTTACAAAATAATATCATCTTCTACGACTGGAAGGAATAGTGACGGAACCTTATGTATATCGAGACGACAGTTGCACTGGTCGATATTTTTAATACGAATGAAGTAATCTATCTGTATAATTTAAAACATCAATTAATTATTATGCATTATAACATAAGAACTTAGTAGCAGCTATAAAATATATTTGACGCATATCACTATTCTCTCTCCTACTACTTGGGGATAATAAGTATCTGGTGGTTGAGTAGGAGGCTATAAAATATATTTCAAGTGCAACCGCCGCCTCAATATACACCGACTCACACATTATTTCACCCCATCGTAGAAGTGTTGGATAATTTATGGGACTACAATGTAATTAATAAATGTGTTGGGTCATTATTTAATAAGTCAAAATTATTGTGGTCTAATCAATAGTAAAGTTTATGACTTTGCAAGACATTTGTCATGAAATTATAAGTGTGGATACCATAAGTGCAAATTCTGATTTGATGAAGGGTAGAATTGGAATTTAGCAATTCTTGTAACCACCCATTGGTTATATTAAATAGAGGGGTAATGGTCCCTGATCTGTAGACTTTTAAAATTCTCTTGTTCCCCATCAACGAGAGAAACTAAGGAAAACTCCGGATAAATTGCAGATTGGAAGATCGTTGCTTGCTGATAGATCAAATGGATTCAGTACGCTTCCGCTATTGTATCGATTCATTTTTTATTAATTTGAACGTGAACGAAAGATTCTCGTGGCAATTTCCTAAGAGATTTTGATTCGATCAAAATCTATTTGGAAAATTCAAAAGAAAATTTCTAACAATTGGTATCAGAGCCAGGTTCATGTTATTGTTCAGATTCTCCTCCTTTTTCGTGTTTTTTTTTTATCCCTTTCGTTCGCCTTTACCCGCGAAGAATTCGCCCGCAAAAGGTTGCGGCGGCGGGACTACGGAGAAAGGAATGCCGCAGCGGGACTGCGACGCTCGGTGGGTGCGGTGGCGCGTCCTCCGACGGCGGCAAAATCCGGCGAAAATCAAAACGAGCGGCAGGGAGCCGCCGAAATGGCGCCGAAATCGGCGCCGGAGGGAGGCGCCGCCGGGCGACGCCGGAGGAGGGCGCCGCGCGAGGCGGCCGCGGACGAGCGCCGGAGCCGGCGACGGAGGCGTCACGGGCGGCGCCTCGGTTCGCGAACCGCGAACAGCTTGCGGAGCCGCTCGCGGGACCGGTTCGCGGAACCGGTCCGCGAACCGGTCCGTGGACCGAGGTCTACGGACCATTCCGTGGACCCGGTCCACGGAACCGGTCCACGGACCCGGTCCGCGGAAAAATTAAAAAAAAATAATAATAAAAAAAATTCAGAAAAGATAAAATAAAATAAAATAAAATTTATTTTATTTTATTTTATTCTATTTTATTTAGTTTTAAATTGATTTTCTTGATTTTATTTTATTTTGTTTAATTTAAATTTTAATTTACTCATTAATTAATTAATTAATTAACTCATTTTAATTTAGAAAATAAAATGAGTCATTTAATTTAATGAGTAGATTAAATTAAAATTTAAGTTAATTAAGTTACTCATTTTAAAATGAGTAAATTAATCGTAAAGTTTAGGATTGATTAATTTTATAAAATCGATAATTTTTGTTTTGTAAATCGTAAGAACTTTATAAATTATAAATTAGCCGATTATTTATAAATATAAGATTTTATAAAATTAAATTAAAGTTTAAATTAAATTCGAATAAATGGTATTTTAAAATTGTCCATTTTTTTAATGAACTTATTAAAGTATGATGTTGCTAAAGTGACTTCTCATGTGTAGATAGTTAACTGAAGAATGATGGATGTTGTGTGTATGTAGGTTCAGTACAGTATTAATTGGCTCAAAGGAAAATTAATACTTGGCGAAATGCATACACACTTGTGATGATAAACATGTAACAATTATAAGGAATAATATATGAGTAATAAATCGATCCGAAGATAGATTTATTACTTGATATATGTTATTGTTAATGTTTGATCATTACTAACAAGATTACTACTAAGCAGTTAATGTTATTGTCCAAAGACTTGATATTAATGTTGCATTAGGTATCTTGAGATGGGATTTACCATTAATTGAATTTAAACATTTTATTAATTAAATCTTTTGTTCATTTTTCGATTGTTGCTTAATGTATCTGTTAATCTCGATTCGGTTCCGATCCTTAGGGGTGATAGTTTTAAGGATTGGAAAGAGAACATTCTCATTGTTCTTGGTCGCATGGATCTAGATTCTAGCATTAAGAATAGAAAAGCCCGCTCCTCTTACGGATGCAAGTTCCTCCGAGGATAGGAGGAACTTTGAGAAGTGGGACCGTTCTAATCGCTCGAGTCTAATGATCGTCAAGCGCGGCATGCACGAGGCCTTTAGAGGTGCGGTGTCTACCGAGATCACCGATGCTCGCGATTTTCCTTCGTTGAAATCGAGAAACGCTTTGCAAAGAGCGATAAAGTTCGAAACTGGTATTCTTTTAAAGAGACCGATTTCAATGAAGTTCGAGAGCAAAGAAAATATAAGGGAGTACATCATGGAGATGTCAATATTGCTTCAAAATTAAAGAAACTAAATCTCGAGTTGACGGATGACTTACTCGTGCATTTAGTTCTTATTTCTCTTCCTCCACGATTTAGTCGATTCACAGTCGACTATAATATGCAAAAGGAGAAATGGACTCTTAATGAGCTTATTTCTCATTGTGTGCGAGAGGAAGAAAGGTTGAAACAAGGAAAAGGCGAAAGTGCTCATCCGGTAAACACCTCTAAGGAAAGGGGCTCTAAAAGAAAGAATGAAAGTTCGCTAAGAGTAAGGGTCATTCTCAAAAGAAACAAAATAAAGCTCGAAATTCGGAAAATATCGGTTGTTTCTTTTGCGACAAAGAAGGACATCGAGAAGAAGGAATGTGCTTAAATATCATGCTTGGCGTGTAAAGAAAGGTACATTTCTAATTTTGGTCCGTTTTGAGGTAAATTTGGCTTCAGTACCTAGAAACACTTGGTGGTTAGACTCTGGTGCTACTACTAACATAAGTGTTTCAATGCAGGGTTGCCTGAGCTACCGAAAACCAAATGATGCTGAAAGATGCATTTATGTGGGAGATGGAAAATCGGTAGAAGTGGAAGCAATTGGGCATTTTAGATTGTTATTATGTATCTGGTTACTTATTTGGATTTGATAGATACTTTTGTTGTACGAGTCATTTAGACGGAATTTGGTTCTGTTTGTTGTTTGGACAAATTAGGTTATTGTTGTTCATTTCAAACAGATTGTTTCGATTTATCTATTAATTCCGATATTATTGAGCCGGTTCTCTTGTGGTATATGATAATCTTTATTTGCTTGATATCTGTTGCTTCTTATAATGAAACTTTGAATGTGGAATCACGAGGTACTAAGCGAAAAATTAATAATGAAAATTCGGGAGCATTATGGCACAAGCGTTTAGGTCACATCTCTAGAAATAGAGTTGAAAGACTCGTGTCGGATGGAATTCTAAATTCCATTGATTTTACGAACTATGATGTCCGTATTGAATGCATTAAGGGAAAACGGACCAAAAGGAAGAAATTAGGTGCATATAGAGCTACGAAGTCTTAGAATTGATACATACGGATGTTTGTGGACCATTTTCTACGACTTCTTGGAATGGTCAACAATATTTTGTATCATTCATAGATGATTATTCAAGATATGCATACTCATTTCTTATTAATGAGAAGTCCCAAGTATTGGACGTGTTCAAATCTTATAAAGTCGAAGTTGAAAACCAACTAAGCAAAAGAATAAAGAAAGTCAAATACGATCGTGGTGGTGAATACTACGGTAGATATGACGGTTCGAGTGAACAACGTCCGGGACCATTTGCTAAATTCCTAGAGGAGTGTGGAATTGTCCCACAATACACTTATGCCGAGTTCACTTAGCATGAATGGTGTAGGCTGAAAGACGAAATCGCACTCTTAAAGACATGGTAAGAAGTATGATCGGTCATTCTACCTTACGAAATTCACTCTGAGGAGAAGCACTCAAGACGAGCAGCCTACATTCTAAATAGAGTACCAACTAAAGCAAACTTCGTAATTACACCTTATGAGCTTTGGACGGGCGAAAACCCGGTTTAAAGCATTTTCATGTTTGGGGTTGCCTGAATTTGAGGCAAGGCCTTACAAGCCACTTGAGAAAAAGTTAGACCCTAAAACGATAGTGACTACTTTGTTGGTTATTCGGAGCGATCTAGGAGTTTCAAGTTTTATGATCCCAAATTAAAGTTATTTTTTGAGACGGGAACTGCAGTGTTCTTTGAGGATATTGAATTTGGGGGGAGAAATCAGGTTAGAGACTTTGTCTTTGAGGAGGAATCGGACCATAATACTCTTGTTGAAGAGGAATTGGTTCCTATTCCTGTAATTGCTTTTGATAATGATCAGGATCTTACTCCTGACATTGTTCAAGTTGCAAATCAAGAACCCCTCGAGGAACAGATTCAACGACCTCGAGAACGAGTTCAAGAGCGAGTGCTTTTGCGACGATCCATGTAGGGAAAGAAGAAATGCTTATTTCGGATGATTATATTGTATTTCTTCGGGAACATGAGGAAAATATTAGTATGATGGAAGATGATCCTATCAACTTTCATCGAAGCTATGCAAAGTTCCAATTCGGAAAAATGGATCGAAAGCGATGAATGAGGAGTATAAGTCTATGCGAGACGATAAAGTTTGGGAACTTGTTCCATTGCCGAAGGAAAGAAACCCATTGGTTGTAAATGGATTTTTAAAACTAAAAGGGATTCAAAAGGCAATGTGGAAAGACATAAAGCTCGTCTTGTAGCTAAAGGCTTTACTCGAAAGAAAGGATTGACTATAAAGAGACATTTTCTCCGGTTTCAACAAAGGACTCTTTTAGAGTAATCATGGCACTTGTTGCTCATTATGATATGGAGCTACATCAAATGGATGTCGAAGACCGCATTTCTCAATGGAGACATTGATGAAACGATCTATATGGTGCAACCGGAAAACTTTGTAATAGGAGACCCAAAGAATATGGTTTGCAAGCCGACAAAATCTATTTATGGGCTCAAACAAGCTTCCGTCGATGGTATCACAAATTTCATCAAGTGATTCTATCATTTGGTTTTGAAATGAATGCGGTTGATGATTGTGTGTATCATAAATTCGAGTGGGATAAAACATATTTTTCGATTTTGTATGTGGATGACATACTCGCTTACTACAAATAATATAGACATGTTGCGGGAAACCAAAAGATTTCTATCGAATAATTTTGAGATGAAAGATCTTGGTGATGCCTCATTTGTTTTAGAATTCAAATTCACCGAGATCGTTCTCGGTGTATTCTTGGATTATCACAAAGAGGCTATATTGATAAAGTGCTTAAAAGATATGGCATGCGGAATTGTAGGCACAATTGACACCCCTGTCGCTAAAGGAGACAAGTTCGGTCTCGATCGGTGCCAAAGGAAACCTTGAGATTCAGGAAATGCAAAAGATTCCCTATGCTTCAGCGATAGGGAGTCTTATGTATGCTCGAAGTTTGTACGCGGCCGGATATTGCGTACATTGTTGGAGTTTTGAGCGAGATACTTAAGTAACTCAGGAATGGATCATTGGAAACGACGAAAAGGGTTATGAGGTACTTAAGGAGAACAAAGATTACATGCTTACATATAGGAGATCGGATCATTTGGAGATCATTGGGTATTCGACTCCGATTTTATTGGATGCGAGGCAATGAGAAGATCCACATCGAGCTACATATTTTTGTTAAGTGGTGGAGCTATATCCTGGAAGAGTGCAAAAACAAACACTAATAGCTTCATCCATTATGGCAGCGAGTATATAAGCATGTTATGAGGCATCCAACCATGGCATATGGTGAGAAATTTTGTCATTGAAGTTGCGCATTATGGAAGGAATTGAAAGACCACTAAAGTTATTTTGTGATGATAAATCGATCGTATTGTATTCCGATAACAACGGGAGTTCATCCAAGTCAAAGCATATTGACATCAAATTTCTTGTTGTGAAGGAAAGAATACTGAGTGGCAGATTTGCATAGAGCATATTGGAACAAACTCCATGATTGCGGACCCCTTACTAAAGGGTCGATACCCGAGGTCTTTCATGAGCATACTTACTCGTATGGGTGTTATAGAGCTTGAGAAAATTTAGATTCAGTGGGAGTTTGTTAGTTTGTGTTTTTAGTTATATGTTTTATTTTATGTACAAAACATATTTGGATATTTTCTGATCAGAAATATGGTATTTTATTCAGTTCAGTACACTCTGTATAATTAAAGTTTGATCTCACTTAAGTAAAGTAGGATCAGTTGAAAATTGACATGAATCGACCACTTGCATATAATTTTCATTTCACACATTCATGATTGATATATGTCATTTGATTATATTAATATATGTGACCATTGATGGGTTTAGTTGTGATAAATACAATGAAGACTGCTTTGATCCTATATCGATATGATTAATGGATCGGATTGTAATGTGCACTTTATAATAATGACAACAAATTTTTAGAGCTCTAAGGTTGACACATTTATTTTTTACATATATAGTCAAGTGGGAGATTGTTGGATAATTTATGGGACTACGAATGTAATTAATAAATGTGTTGGGTCATTATTTAATAAGTCAAAATTATTGTGGTCTAATCAATAAGTAAAGTTTATGACTTTAGGCACATTTGTCATGAAATTATAAGTGTGGATACCATAAGTGCAAATTCGATTTGATGAAGGGCGAATGGAATTTAGCAATTCTTGTAACCACCCATTGGTTATATTAAATAGAGGGGTAATGGTCCCTGATCTGTAGACTTTTAAAATTCTCTTGTTCCCCATCAACGAGAGAAACTAAGGAAAACTCCGGATAAATTGCAGATTGGAAGATCGTTGCTTGCAATAGATCAAATGGATTCAGGTACGCTTCATTATTGTATCGATTCATTTTTTATTAATTTGAACGTGAACGAAAGATTCTCGTGGCAATTTCCTAAGAGATTTTGATTCGATCAAAATCTATTTGGAAAATTCAAAAGAAAATTTCTAACAAGAAGATGATATTATTTTGTAGACATCGTGTTATAAAGATATTTTAATGTTAAAATATATTATTAACTTGATTTATTGTTAGTAAATTCATTGTTGTGTATAGATTTTGATTAATTTAATATTAATTGATGTTAATTGATGAAATATAAATTTGTAATTTACTTATAACAATAGATAATATATATTAATATGTAAAAAAATTCTATATAATATATACTATATACTAATAAACTAATTTTTATAATAATTTAATGAAAATGCCCTCGAGGGGGGAAAATTATTTTGTCTGACACATGTCATGTGTCGGCCTCACCCTCAAAACAAAAAAAAAGTTAATTTAATCACACGGTCTGACCCGATTTTATCGGAATATTCTTCGGATTTATTATGGTAGTATTTCGGTATTATTGTAGGGTTTTCTGGAATTATTTCAGATAGAGATTCTTTTGTTATATTGGGGGTATTATTATGAAATTATTTCGGATCTGCGGTTGTCTAAGAACATTCCGCGATATTATTAGAATATTTCATGGTTTTATTGGGTAGTTTTCCGGAATTATTTCAGATAGAGTAAATAATATCACGGTTGTATTCGAATATTCCGCGACTTTATTGGAATATTTTACAGTTTTATTATGGTAGTATTCCAGTATTACTGCAGATAGAGTAAATAATTTTTCAATTTTTTTTACTCTAACTGCAGTAATACCGAAATACTACCTAATGAAACAGAGAATATTCCAATAAAACCGTGAAATATTCGAATACAACAATGACTTTATTTTCGTTGAAAAAACTGGGTCGGGTCGGGCCGCGTGATTAAATTAATCTTTTTTTTTTTTTTTTTTTGAGGGTGGGGCATCATTATTTTATTGGAGTCCGGACGTCAGACAAAATAATTTTTCGAAAGTGGCGCTTCCAAACGCGTAGGGTGGTACAATTTTCTTTTAAAATCCTGAGGTGATTGGGTGATGGTGGATTTTGTGGGATATTTACATGCATACCACCAAAATCCTATTAATTTACATATCTAATACTATTTTTAAAAACTATACCACCCAAATAAATTTTTTTTAAAATTAGCATTTGTTTATTACATTTACAAAATTAATATAAAAAGATATAAATTAATATTATTATTTATGTCTTTAATTATTTCAAGTAAAAATTAGCATTTGTTTCTATATATTTTTTTCGAGCCAATTCGAGCCGAACACAAAAGAACACATAATTGTTCGTGTTATGGCTTGTTTACATTTCAACATTAAAATTGTATTCGTGTTCGGCTTATCAGGTTTAATGAACGGGCTAAACATGGCCCACTATACGAGCCAAACACGAGTTGTTCGCGAATAACAACCATTTTGAGAGCCCTAAGTGCCACATCCAGCTTAGCCATAGCCCCTCTTAGTGCCCCGGTTCCACCACACTAGCAGTCTATTTTACTAGTTGTTCGAATGAAGGCACAAATAGGTTAAAAACTGGTGTTTAGTTGATTGGAGATAATACCGGTAAACTGACTTTGTGAGATCGAGTGATTGTAGAATTTCAGGAGGAATCTATAAGGAACGATTAAGTTGTCCACACGAAATCATTGAAAGTTCAGTTTTACATAACACACCACTTATTGTTCAGGCAGAAACAACATACAACAAGCAAAGCAAGGCACACATATGTCCACCTTATTATTCTATCTTAGCACATAGAATAACAAATACTGAATGTTCAAGAGATCATGGCTGTTATGCCACAGCACAGCTGCTTCAGGGACTGAAATCCCTCGCCGTCGACGGAGACGGAAGCCAGCCGCTCCGAGATCTCCGATTCAGAGGCATCGTCAAAATCCGAGCTTTTGTTGTAAATGAAGTAGCCGCTGCATTCCCACGCGTGAAGATGACGACCGGTCACCGGCGAAGAGACCTGACATAGCCAATCATCTTGTAGATATAAAGACCAACAACACAAAAGCCAAGCCAATGGTATTTCAAGATACTTGTTATTGGGTCAAGTGAAATAAATAAATGGAAGATTTACATAGATGTTTAGCACTTCAAATACACATTTCAATGTATGTAAATATGAAAGTTTGGGTGTAAGATATGTAGATTTCTGATGAGTAATCCACCTGGAATATAGCAAGTACCTGAGGAAACAAGAACATCTTAGTTCCACAGTCAGAGATCAGGAGATTAAAAACAGTATTGCGGCGCTGCAGTGTGGAACATATTTCTCCAACTAAATGAGCAAGCTTTGTCAGATTCTTGCTCACAAAAACCAGTGCATTTAGAGGATAATCTGCAACCTCCAGGATTTGTATCCCATCGATATGAGAACTACCATAGATGGGTATGATTGGGAGAAGCTCCACTGGCAGAGGATTTGCAGAGTAAAAGGCCTGTCAATCAAGTAAGGTAAAGGCTAAATTAAGCAAATCATTTCGACATGAATCTCCATCTTAGATAAGCAAGAGAAACTCAATGGTAGGGATGTGCGTTATTTGGTTAAAGATGAAAGACAGAGACGAACTTAGCTCACTCGGTTGATTCGGTTCGATTTTAAAATAAAAATTAGGTTTTTGGCCTTGAAAATTTTAGGAAGATCTACATACATACCACTCAATTCCTCTGCGTTTACATATCTAACACTTAAACTTAAAAATTTTTACTTAACCAGCATGAAAATGTGCATCTCACTTTTTAAAAATTAAAATAGTGGTATTCTTGATGTGAAATGAAAGATTTGGGTGATAAAAATGTAAAAAAAATGAAGTTTAAGATGGTATGTACATAAATGCCTCAATAATTTTAATATTTAGTTTTCAGTTTTCGGTTAGGTTTTAATATTCATTAAACCAAAGAAAACAAAAAACAAATAATATTAGGATTAGGAAATTAAAGTTATTTAAAAAGAATATAAATTAAGCAATATTATATGTTGCTTTAAGTTAGTTTTTAAAGAGATGGTGAGACATAATAAAGAGAAATGAACTTTTTAATTTTTAAATAGAACCTTAAGTTTTTAATTATTTTAGGCTAAATGCTAAATTTTGTTTTGCTCCAATATAAAACAATTAAATTGAATTATACTTCAGTTCAATTTGGATTAATTTAGCCATAAGCTTTGCTGGTTTTGGATTTCGGTTACTTTTGGTTTGACTAGTTTGTAAACCGATTAAATACCCCCTACTCGATCGTGCTTTGCACGAGGCAATGAAATTATTGAGGTTTAGAAAAGTAGGAGAGAGCGAATAATAGGAAGGATATAAAAATTTCAATACACTTACCTGAATCAAAACTACACTTACTATCAGCAGAGCTCATATAATACACCCTATAGAGTTTCTCATATACAAAACCAGTCCACTAAGTGGGATGTTTAGTTGGACGTAAAAGGAGTGCAATGAAATCCCTTATACCTGCATTTTAATTATTTTTCCTTTTGATTTGAAGTAAACATAATGCAGTGCATTTCTTTGCTCTATTCCTAATGCACACAAAAATGCATTTTTATGTGACTTCAAAACCTGCTCAATTTTCGCGAGTTCAATATACACGAAACGGAGCGAAGCACTGTACCCTCCCACCATGCCCCACAGCCTCTCCACTCCTATTCACATGAAGCTCACCAGTCCCACCCACTTCCAATAGCTACCTCACCTCTAGAGAACAATTTTGGTCGCTGAAATGCTTTGATCTATTGCATCTCCACTATCTCCATAGATTGAGTCTGCCGCCAGCGGGCCTCCCTGGTATCTCTCTCCCCCCCTTTACAGAAAATTGAAGAAGAAACATCATTTATAATTGTGTGCCTTGCTGATTGTTGTGTTATTTACTGGTCAAAAAACTCGCCGATGATAACCAGGAGATCCTTAATTATTCTACGCCCCAAAGGATCGCAAGTCCTGAACCACCAACATTTGAGCCAGGCCACAGGGAAGGACAAACTATCAGGACACGTGCGCAGTCTATGGCCATTAGTATGAGGAACTCTTATTTTCTACCATGTTCGCACCCCAGAGGGCAAGCACACCAGCAGACTTATGCACATTTATGTTTGTGTGTGCGCGTGTGCACGTGCGAGTGTGTTATATTAATATATATATATATATATATATATATATATATATATATATAGAATTTATTTCAAAATGAGTATAACATATGAATTATTAATTCTCTTGTATTTCAAATCAAGCTTTTAAATCAACAGTAAAAACAATTCCTGTGTATTCATTTTATGGATATCAAAACAACATTCATACATTTAGAATACACAATTTTTTTTTTTACTCTGCATGCACTTAATCAATCAGAAAAAATAATTCTCCTGCATTTACATTATAGACAACCAAACAACCTCAAAGTATTCAGGATGCACTGTAATCAGAATACAATGCACTCTACTTACTCTGAACTTTTTCAAGCAACCAAACAGCCTCTAAAGCTTTTCTTAAATGATATAAATGAAGATATAAATAATGATTCTCAGCCTAATCCCAACTATTTGGAGTAGGCTTTATGAATCCTCAATTTTTATTTTGTTCTTGTTGATTGACACTTTGAGTGTTTAAACTATTCTTTGCAAATAAAAATTTGAAAAAACTTCAATCCATTCCCCTTAGATTTACACATTTTCTTCCTATTCTTGTGATACTAATTCCACCAATTTATATGCTAAACAAATAGTTAAAGTTTTTACCATTGTGCATGTCCAACAAAAAGAGACTGACCTAAAAATTAAATCCATATTCATAAAATTAAATGAGGTTTCCAAAGATAACCATGACTAAAATATGCAAATTTGCATCGGTTTTGATTGAAGAACAATAACTACAAAGCGAATCAGAATTTTCTCATAAATGAATGTCTAAGTCAAACGAAAAAACAAAAGATCGTGGATAACTAAGGTACCTGGAAGTATGTCCGATCCACATTGGTCGCAGAGAAGTAGTCGAAAAATATTCGAAATGATGAATTATTAACTTCATCCGCAATCCGGGCGATCGACAGAAGTGCTCCGCTGATAGCCTGTGTCCTCTGATGGAGGCAGTAAGGAACCAAGAAAATGTGCCCATATTCAATAGGATTTGCCTTGAAAAATCAAAGAAAAACATGAATCAGAAAGCACAAAGCAGTACAAGTTTTTAGAAACCAAAGTCCTTTCAACAAGAGATTACATTGACAATAATCAAGATTCCATCTTGAGGTGCCGCAATTAAAGGAACAAACATAGATCTCTCCTTTTCTCCACTTGCGACACAGAAAAGAATTTCTTCCTGATTATTTTTTATATAGCCGGGTTTAACCATTCCACCCGATGGTTGGAATGCCTTTTTCTCAAACTCTTTGAGGAAATTTGAGTTCCATTCCTCATTCAACTGTGCAATTAACTTCTTCCTACCAACAACCTGTGGATGCACCAAACATATAAGTCAAATAGAAACTAACAGACGTTTGGGATCACTTTTATTTTTTTTTTATTTTGTTTTGCTTATGTTTGAATTTGAACTAAAACATGTTTGGTTGCAATGATTGTTTTCAAAAATACTTAAAATACGCACAAATTGTTTTTAAGTGTTTTTAAAATTGAACTCATACATGCAGAAAATACATTAAACAAACTCATATTTTATACAAAACAAAACAAAAAAAAGCAAATAAAATGGATGCCAAACAAGACATAAGGGGCCGTTTGGGATCACTTTGTTTTGTTTTGTTTTGTTTATGTTTTAATTTGAATTAAAACATATTTGATTGAGGTGGCTGTTTTTAAAAACACTCAAAGAATTTGATTATGTCAATAATAAAAATTAAAAACATATACAAAAGTATATCAACCAAACATATTTAAAGAAAATAAAGGTGATGCCAAACGGACGCTAAGCTGAATTGCCCTACTCCATAGTTTCATATGATAATCAAAAAGCTACCTTTGTCTCACATGAAGTTACATCATAACTAAGCCGACCCATCCATGCTCGTTCTTCCCACTGTAAATTTTCCAAAATTAAATAAAAATGAAATTAAAGCAAAATAAAAACACCATTATAAATATAAATTACCTGAGACAATATGAGGGTGTCTAGTAAGCTCAGCCCATCATCAGCAGAGCAAGAAAATCCACCATCTGGACCATTTTTTTTCGTAGAAGTGCATACTAGATAAACTAACGTCTCAAAACCTTAGAGATTTCAAGGTATTTGAAAAAGGTCAACATTTCCATTAGGCTGATTCATAAAAAAGTAGGCAACATTGATAAAAACAATTTAAAAAATAAACTTCATCATTCACTAGTGAGCTATCAGACAGACATCAAATTCCAAAAAAAATAAGCTTGAATTCACCAAAACAGGAACATGATGCTACAACCCAAATTGTATTCTAGATTCAGATTTTAAGATAAATTTTAATCTAAACTAACCGTAAGTCGAGATTAACCCCAACCATGAAAACTAAGCTTGCTTAAAACACACAATTTCTTCCAAAGTTCCCCAGATGTGTTTTGCTCAATTATTCATATTTGTATTTATAGTTTAAAATTACACATCAGGGAAGATATTGATATCTCAAAGAGAATTCAACCAGTATCAAAATCATTTTTTTTCTGAGTCTTCACCGCAGAGGCACAAAGTAGCAATTATTCATATATCAAAGCATAGATAGAAAATAAAACCAGCATTAATACATAAAATAAACTAAAAACCAAGCACAAATTTCAAATGGTCTTCAAAACTTTCAACCGTTTCAGATTACTAAAAACTCCAAATTAAGCTGTACAAGAAGTTAACCACATGTTGAAGCAGCCAGATGCAGAAGAATAACATCTAAATCCAAAAAATATGTAAAAAAAATACGAAACTAAAGTAATAGATAGCTCAAAATACAGTACTGAAAAAATTAAGAACGAGAAGAACCTCTGAGAGGAGCATCATGGTGCTTTGACTGCTCCTGGCTGGTATTTTGCTTAACAAAAGGATACTCTCCTTCAAATCGAACAAATGAGACCATAGCTAATAACGCTTACACCACACCAGATACCCGCTAAAACAAGCTATACAATAATACGAGGCGCCTTCAAGCTTCTGCACCACCACCAGCAAGACAGGTGAGGTCCGACGGATGCCCGCCGGCAGAAGGTAGGGCGCCGCGACCACCGTGAAAAGTAGGGGAAGCAATCAAGAACTTAGGGAAAGCTTGCAGGCATTCTCTTCCCCGTTTGATAATTACACGAGATTCTCCGCTTAGAGCCGTGGTTAGATTGCTGGAGCCAGCCCTAACGGGACTAGCTATCCTCCGTTAAGAAAACACAAGCAAATCAAGAGATCTCGTTTCCAGATGGATCAAAGAAACCAGAACAGGAAAAAAAAATTTAAGGAAGCAATAGCAAGATTGAATCTTTCTTTAGAAATCTGCAAATAAACAAAAGTTCATAGATAAAAAAATGGATTTCTGGAAAGATCGACGAGCATAGCAACAGAGAGCCCTAATTTCCTACCAAGACACCGACTTTAGTTTCGGAGAGCGATTCCGAAATCCTAGAACTTCAAGGAATGGTCTTGGGGGAAGCAAAGCTTGCCGGGGACCGCACAGCGGAGGTTGCGCCAAGGAGATGGGAGCGAGGTGTGTCCGTCTTCCAGATTTTATTGATCGCGCCGAATAGGGTTTATTGTATGAAGGGACCGCTGCCGGACTGAGGGACCATCACGTGAATGTCCAGGGTCCCTCACGTGAATGTCCAGCTATGTAAAGGGAGGAAGAATCCAGGCTCCCAATAAATTTAAAAACTATATATCATTTTTTAATATTTATATGTTAATACCTTTTTTTTTTGTCTTTTTTTTGAAGGAATGATGTGTCTGAAAATTTTTTTCGTCTGGACTCCGGACAGACGTTACTACGTCGGATGCTATCGAATATTGCGCGTGTTATCGTGAGTCCGTTGAATTAAAAAATGAATCACATAAGTTATTAGAGTAGAACCGCAGATGTTATCGGAGTGAAACAACAAATGTTATAAGGATGATTATTAAGAGATTATTGGAGCATTAACTCCAATTACGCAGCAATGATTCCTCAATAACCTACCAATAACCTCAGTGATTTCACTCTAATAACCCCTTGCGGAAGTTATTGAGGGGTTAGTACAGCATTATTGGAGTTAATGCCCAAATAATCCTCCAATAACCTATGTGGTTTCACTTAAATAGTTTCACAATAATTTCCACGTGACGGCACATTACTGAAAGTCCAGACATAAAATATTTCTCATGCGTCTAATTATTTGATGACCGCTCTCACTACCAACAAGTGGTCAAAAGGAGATTCGAACTCGTGACCTGAAGGGACTTAATGACATTCAAAGAGGCTACTCTAACAACAGATCACAGCTCTCGATGTTTATTTATTACACTAATATGTATCTAATAATCCTTATATATTTTAAAAATTAGCACCTAAAATATAATATTTAGATTTATAGCACTTTACTAACATAAATTTATGTTTGAAAATATATAATTTATTTAAAAATAATAATAATGATTTTGGTGTGATATAAATATTTTGAAGTGTTATAAATATAAACATAAAAAAGTATACATTACATATATAAATACAAAAGAATTATGTGATATATATGCAAATATCAATAATTGATAGGTGGTCAGTAGGCGGAACCACCTATCAACCCTTAATGTGCTAATTCCCGTCAGGCATGGGAGAGCCGACGCGGTGTGCAGATATATTCGAGTACTACCTGCCTTAAGGAGACACTGCACCAGACCATGAAATGCGCACCAATCGCCCTTATTTATATCAAATTACAATATAACAACATCAAAATATTATTAAACACGATGCATCATCAAAATCTTATGAGAACCACCATATATGTAAATAGAGCTCAAGCACTATAACATATATTACTCAATCATGATCAAGTCCCAAATTTTCTTTCCTGAAGTTTGCATAGAAAACATTATAAATTACATATATATCCACAACAATTAGATAAATAAAGCACAAAGCCATTTACATTTACATATAAAACCATAATTTAATCTCTACAACCAAAGCAAATATTACAAACTCTCACAAGAGCAAAATATATCAAAAACTTCAAATATAACAAACTAATCACCCAAACTCCTCATATTTCATTTCATCCACCCAAAGCTCTTGTTACCATCCGATCCACCACTCCCAACTCAGGCCGTTCACGAGCGCCTGCCGGCGACAATGGAAGATGGACGTGCAACGTAAGGCGACGGACGTAGGCACTCGCGTACGGCGTGAGTTGGGAGTGGCGGATGAGAAGGTAACGAGAGTTTTGGGTGGTGGAATGAAATATTAGAAGTTTGGGGGGTTAATTTGTTATATTTGAAGTTTTAGGTGGCTGTCAAGTAAAAACCCCAATAAAAAACTGAGCTGAAACTGTACATTGATTTGGAATTAAAAAAAAAAAAACTGCTGCTCTGCATTGTTTTGTAAGAGATTATTGTGCCTGTGAAGAACTTATTATATCTAAAGATTTATTGCAGAAATTGAATGAAAGAATGGGCATGAAGCTAAAATCAAACTGAAGGCTGCCTCCACAGGTAAAGCTGATAAGTTAACTGAACAGTAAATGGCAGCTTCCTCATGACAATAAGAGAAGAATGAGTGCTGTGGAGAGATGAGCAGTCGAAGTTTGACGGCAAGGAGACTGAGTAATCGAAGCGGACTCGTTCTCATTCTTCACTTTGTTTCTAACCAATATATTGTGCGATCGAGCGCTACTCTGCATCACCGTGATGCAGTTGCTTCGCCTTGGAGTTCTCTTCGAACGAGTTTTAGAATCTCCGTAATCTGAGATTGAAGGAGAATGGTGGCTGAGAACAAATTACAGAGGATAAATAGTAGAGCATTTACATAAATAGCACACAATTCTTATGTGTTTGCATATCTCACACCTAATCTTTCATGTTTACATGTATGTAACTGAAAACTTTAATATCACATTAAAAATAACACTCTTACCGCTTTTTAGAAGCCGAACACACATTTTCATACATAAGTTTAAATCAACGAAGCACTTCGTGTAAATATGAAAGTTTAGGTAAGAATTGCGTGCCGCGCATGTAAATTTCTCTAAATAGTAATAGAACAGCCATGGAGAAACACATGTACAAGCAACTAGTTTGTAAAAATCATGGAGATACAGTGTTAGTGATCAAGTAAAAGAATGGTTAAGAATAGAGACACAAGCACAAAGAACAAGGAGATAAAATTATTCATGTAACATATTACAATATGTTTTGAAAGCAATTTCAAGTAAACAAAGCATAAAATAATTGGGGCATATGTATTTACACCGAAACATTTTTTTTCTTTAGATTTATACCAACTAAATCATTTATATAACATCAAAAAAACCACCATTTTAACTTTTAAAAAGTGAAATACACGTTTTCATGCATTGTTAAGGCGATATGTGTGTAAAAATTGAAATTTATATCTTAAATATGTAAATACATCAAACAATATCTCGACCTAAGCCTACGATGGGGACCCCAAGAGTGAACTTGTAATAGTCTTGTACTTACTAGCAACATGGTAAACTCTCGGAGTTTCTCACATGAAACTCGCTTCCTCTTCTACTTTTCTCTCTAATCTGATCCGTTCTTGTTAGTAAGACATTAGTGGCACCCATAAAATCTATGTATATCCAATCTAATTTTATAGTTAATTCTCCTACTAAACTGACCCTAGAACAGGTTCAAATGTTATGCAAAGGTAATATTAAAAATTATTACAACAAAAATAGTTATAGTTTTCGTCAAAATTCCCCAAATGTTGGGATAATGTTAATAATGATGATGATGATCAACATTGTTCCACATAGATTCTAAAAAGAATTCTTATCTAAGCCACCTATTAAAGATTGACTAAAACCGAGGAGCTGAACTTTTTTGATGAAATGCTCAGAAGTCCAACGATCCATAAATATTACAACATATATTTAGAGGCCTTAGTTCTTCATGACATGACAATCAATTTTATGTCAATAAGCAGCCATCCACAAGCATGTAATATGCTAATTTATGAAAGTTACGAGACGATCACACATCTCATGCCTCACAAATGGAGTCTAATCGTGTCGTGCAGCGGTCGGACTATGACATCCTACAAAGCAAAAGAAGCGACGTATGGTTGACAGCAAAACACGAGCATTTTCAACCAAAAAGTATGAAATTTAATCGGAGAAGTCATCGAAAATGTTAACCCACTTGCTACCCAGGTTAACAAATAAAAGACCTTTTCGCAAAGTGAGTAAGATATTAGGAATTACATGGAAATTCTCCAATAAAATATATACTTAGTGCAGAAAAAAAATACAAAAACAGAAAGGACAAAGAAGCTGAAAAGAATGTACCCCCGGATAGTGTTGCAGCACTGGTGAGTAGTGATCAAGCGCTACATATACCTTCCCAAGAACAGACAAGAGAGAATCAACCTCATCACCAAGTAGATCAACCTGAGATCAATAAAAGAAATAGATAAAATGTCTAAAGAGAATGAAAAGGAAAAGGAGCATTTACATACATATCACTTTACCTTTTTACATTTATACACCTTTTCATGCATAGTTAAGGTGATATATATGTAAATACAATGGAGTAGGGCGGTATGTATGTAAAATCTTCCAAATGAAAAACGTAAAAGAATTATGAAAATGTACTACTTGCTTTAGTGGTAGTCACAGTGAAGAAGCATATAAGACTTCACAAGACAAATAAACACAAAGAAAACTTCCAATCAGAACAAATTAAAAGCAATTATGATGCAACAGTAAGGCATTGTTCTCACTACAACCTTATATTTATAATGAAAAAAAAAAAATCATAAATTTACTTCCAGAATATTACGGGTCAAGACTCGCGACTTGGAGGTAGAACGAATTTCTTTCATAAGACGAAAATCAAAGCGAATAGGAGCTGGCAGAACTTCATGAATAAAATGAGAATCGAAAACTACAAAAATCAAATTTACCTCAGCCTCAGCTTTCTGCAGGTCCAAATTTCTTATCTCAAGAATCTTCTTGTCCCAAAAGCTCTTCTTTAGCAGTATATTCACATATTGCTTTAGTGAACTGAATTGATTGCTCAAGGCTTTTAACCTGGCCATAGAACAATAGAAATTTTTAATCAAAATAACACAAATTAAACCATTTTAACTAAGATGAAGCATTTCACAAGCTATGCATCAAGAATTAACAATAAAACTGCCCTCCGTCTCTTACAAAATTGGATCTCAGGGCCAAAAATGTAAAACTTCGATGAAAATTTTCCACTTCCTCAGAAGCAAGTGCAGGTAATTAGAGTGAGATAAGTATCATTAACAAGTAGAAACTACCAGCAAATGAAAAAATGCCAGTTGATAAGAAATTTCATAGGCTCATGAATATTGTATTACATAATTAGATGGTCAATCAATTGAGGTAAATCAGTAAACTTCAGAATACTATGCTAATTGCTTTATAGAACAGCTAAAACTTCTGTGGGAAATCAATGTAATTCAGTGAAAGATTATAACAAGAAGGCTTTTTTAGAAATTTATTTTACAAATTCACTCATAATATATCACAGCTTTAAAAAGAATTTACTCGAAAATGCAAGAAGATGGTACATAAATAGAAAATAAAAATTTTAACAAAAAGATAGAGCAGGTACTCTGGTAAGATCCAAGATCATAAATCAGCATTTCGGACTGCACGATCACTCAAAAGGAAAGAATAAAAGAGAAAGAAGATAGAAAGGGGGAATACATTCATTAGTTTTCGTGCCTCATTCTCAAAAATTGTGGTATTTATAGACTTACAAGTCTATCGCACAGGTAAATCATTATCACTAGTTAACCACATTTAGCAACAAAATTAACAATAAGCGGATTCACATCATTGCTACCTCTCTCATAACAAGCTTGTTCTTAAGGTCAAACTTCCAAATCAATTTAATGAGGCGATGGACGTCCATTCAACTAAAATTCCTCAAATGGCTCGAGTTTGTGTGCTAGAACAATCGTCAAATGCTCTCATAAAACTATGCAATTAAAAATTAAGAAACACCAAAGGTATTTTCCTATGAATCCTTTGTGAGCATATTTATAACTACTACAAAAGAGATGACACTGGCTTTAATAATTACCATGATAAAAAAATACTTTATTTTATTGCTAATAAAATTCACCAATCATATGACATCCTCTTAATTTTTTTTATATCTCATTGCAAGAAGTTGTTAACCTAAGCATTCCAATATCATTAATCTCTCAATCTAAAAATCTCATAACGATCTCAAGCTACATCTTCATTGAACTTCTTTAGAGCTAACTTAACTCCAATTTTTTATTCACCTATGATACATGAATTCACTCGTAATACTTTTCTAAGAATTTCTTCCTTAATATTTTTCTAAAAATGCTAAACAAAGAACCTTGCAAGCATGCTGCATCAAGTCTTCCATTCCAAGTTAGGCACGCACCGAAATGCCTCAAAAAAACCTATTCCTAGGTAGATATAATTGTTTGAAATTCAGAATAATGCGGAATAAATTGGAATTATTTTCATTGATATGAGAGAGGGTATAAATAACTCTTACATTAATCCTACAGTAGAAAACATAATAAAAAGAAAGAAATATGAAATGAAAGATATACCAACAATTAATCAAATCATATTAATTATTTGGAGATAAAATAAAATAAAATAAAATATGAAAAGAAATAACTCATAATCCATGAAAATAATATAAAATAGGGAACGAAATAACTCATAATCTAAGAAAATAATTTATTCCTCATAACTTCTCCCAGGAATAAATTATTTCCTAATAGAACTTCAAACACTCCTCCAGTTGAACCATAGTTGAAAATCATGTTCAACTTGGATTTGATAACATTGGGCGAGAAAAATCTTGTTATGTAGAACTTGAAGTCTTCATCCCGTACTTCGATTGTCATTGACTGCAGTTCCTGCAGTATTTGTAGGAAAGCGGAAGGCTCCTACAGGTAATATTGTAGAACTGCGGTTGTTATTTAATGCACTTCCTGAAGTGTTTGTAGGTAGGCAGAAGGCTCCTACAAGTAATGTTGTAGGAGAGTTTGCAGAGAAGTAGGAAACTGTGATTGCCTTTAACTGCAGTTCCTACAGTGTCTGTATGTAAGCGAAATGCTGCTATAGGTGATGTTGCAGGGAAGTTTGCATAGAAATAGACAATTTGCATAAAAACTTACATCTACTTGATTGCGGTTATCTTTGATTGCAGTTCCTATAGTGTTTATAGGTAGGCGGAAGACTTCTACAGATAATGTTGCAGGGGAGTTTGTAGAGAAGTAGACAATTAATGGGAAAAACTGCAGGATATAGCCTGCAAAAAAAGGAAAAGCTCCGAAGGTAGGCCTTGATGCAGAAAAAGCTCTGAATGAGGCCCTTATACAGAAAAAAAAACTCAAGAGAAGGGTCTGCTGCAGGAAACGCTCTATAGGAGGGTCTCCTGCAAGAATGATTCTGGAGGAGGCCCTGATTAAGGAAAATATTCCAAATGAGAGTTTGCTGCAGGAACATGTTCGGAGGAGAGCCTGACACATGAAAATTTCCAAAGGAGAGTCAGATGTAGGATAAAGTTTCGGAGGAAGGTCTGTTGCAGGAAAAGCTCTAGAGAAGGGTCTACTGCAAGAAAGATTTCGGAGGGTCTGATGAAGGAAAAATTTCATATGAGGGTTTGATGCAGGTAAAGGCTCCGAAGGAGGGCCTGATGCAGGGCAAAAGTCCGATGGAGGGCCTACTGCAAGAAAAAAATTCTGGAGTGTTAATAGAGAAGATTTTTAGGCGGCATGAAAGTTTGGAGGTCTAGAGGGATAAACCGGTGAAGGCAATTTAACTGGCCAACATCTCTCACGTGAAATGTTGATAAGAAAAGTAGTCGACTGGAGAAAGACTGAGAGTGGAAGTGAGTAGAACGAGTACACGCAATGACAAAATACTCAGGGAGGGCAAATTTTCCCTCAGTACATAACAAAAAAAAACACTTTTGTTGCATGAAATACAACTCCAGAAAATTAATGCAAACTACGAGGCCCGACAGAAGACCGTGGACCAGAGAAGCGAGCAAATTGCAGCTTCAAACGAGCCGACTCTCTCGATCATGTTCATGAAAACAATAACCTTGCAAAGCATCCAATACGACCGCAGCCTGGCTTGGTGTACTAAAAACAAAGCACAACAAAAATAAATATCCTCTAGGATGTTTAGAATCCTTGGTGACAAGTCTCACCTTTTGGAAACCAGAACTAGGTTGGCTAACACTACCATACATTCCGAGAAGAATATAGGCTACTACCTCTCCTATTGCAATTAGAATGCCAAGTAAATTTGGCGCTCCATTCAACAAAGCCTGATCTTCTCTAACACTATTATTGAATTCGATAAACTTGGATCCAGCCAACAACTGCATAACTAGTGAAGATGTCACAATGGGAGTGATCCACAATTCCATAATATTTACTTTGTTGGATGAGAGAATTACACGCATCCAGTATAGCATATTCACGTCGGTAGTAGAGTGGATGCCATAGAGAGGAAGTTGGCCACAAACTAGAAAGATGAAAAGAGATATCACCATGTAGATGACCTTCTACCTGAAAGGTATCCTCCGATCTGTACTATCTACCTCCGACAAGATCGCCAGGATTGGCCTCACCATATGCAGCACCCTAAATACTCCAGCCATTTTTTCCGAATATCAATCATAGAATCCTTAGAAATTCAGAAAAAGGACGGAAGTGAAAGAGAATCATAGCATAACAACAAAGATAAATCGAAGAAAAGTTATGGCGAAATGGACAATCCCTAGCTCTCTCTTCTCATAAGCTTTAAAACATCGTCGCAGAAATAGTATAGATGCGCTTCACGAACTAGTCAGACGAAAACGATGACAAACTAATATCTCAGCGGAATGAAGATAGGACAACAAGCAGGATTCGAGAGAGAAAGTGTCCCTCCCTTCCTGCGGGGAGAATGGCAGGAGGGGAATCCGGCGGCTCTAGAGGGGGGAGAATGGCAGGAGGGGAGTCCGGCGACTCTGGAGGGGGGACCAACGGCTAGGGTAGGGAATTTGACTCTGATATCATGTTTGAAATTCAAAATAATGTGGAACAAAGTGGAATTATTTTCATTGGTATGAGAGGGGGTATAAATAACTCTTACATGAATCCTTGAATATAAAAGATGATAAAAAGGAAATAATATGAAAGGAAAGATATATCATTTAATATCTCTACTTAATCAATTTATATTAATTATTTTGATATAAAAGGAAATAACTTATAATAGAAAAGCCTAAAATAGAAAAGAAAATAACTCATAATCCAAGAATATAAATATAAAATAGAAAGGGAAATAACTTATAATCTAAGGAAAAAATTTATTCATCATAACTTCTCCTATGAATAAATTATTTCCTAATATAACTCCTAACAATAATCATAGATAAACACTAAAAAGACAAGTAATCTCTTACTGCATTGGTTATTGATCAAATTATTGCATGATTAAACATCTTAGGGAAATTTAAGTATATGGCACACAATTCTTATGTATTTACACACCTCAAACTTAATCTTTCATATTTACATACAAAGCACTTTGGTGATTTAAACCAATTCATGAAATTGTAAATTTCACTTTTAAAAAGTGGTAATAGTGCCATTTTTCATGTGAGTTTAAAGATTTTAGTGTTATGTGTGTCAATATGAAAGTTTATGTGTAAGATAGGTAAATAGATGAGAATTGTGTGCTATGTATGTAAATTCCCCCGTAATATATTGCGAATGGATACAAAAAGCTGACCCAATAACAGAAAATCATACGCGTCGTAAAATAATGAAAAAAGGAGCTATGATAGATAAGTGCTCGAAGAATATAATAAGCAAACCTAGATTCATTTATTTTAATAGTCTCTGATAACTTGCTTTCAAAGTCAAAGGAATCTTCGGATAATTTCTTCCATAAGCTCACCATCACTTCTACCTGCTTTACTTCTTCCTTATTTCCATCCAAAATTGAATACTGTGATTTATTTTCCCTTTCTTCAATGATTCCATTGAGAACAATCTTCTGCCTTTCTGATTCCTCCAAAGAACTGGAAGCAATAGCTAACTTCTGATTCAAATTGTCTATCTCCATTTCATAAACATTAAGTTGTTGTAGAGCATCATCAAACTGACTCCTCATGAAATCTGAATGAATCTTGTTCTCAGAAATGACGAGCATTTGCATGCTTACTCGATCTCTGAGTTCATCAAGTTCCCGGTTAACCGTGTCAAATTCCTCCTTTTGTTGTGTTACGGAGGTCCCACCTTCGAGCACAACTTTTTCGTTCTCAGTAATCAACGCAGATAAGGAAATTATTTCCCGCTTCAATTTGTCGTTCTCTTCAATTTCAGAGCGTAATGATGATTCCTTCTGAGAAATTACTGATTCAAGGGAAGCCTTTTCTGCCTGTCGTTTGAGTGTAATATCATTTAGCATAAACATTTCATTTCTCACAGATTCTTTAATAAAAACTGAGTAAAGATCATGAATGAGATTGTTCTCCATCACAGCATCCTCCATTTGAAGATTATGCCTACTAATAACCTCATTCAATATTATAGCATCTATTTCTTCTTTAACAGCAACTTCTGTATTCAAATCTTCAAGCTCCCCTTTCAGCTTTGCTATCTGTTCCAATAAGTTTTGGTTTACTGATGCATTGTGGAATATTTGGAACCCAAAATCTGCGACCTGTGAGGATAGATACTCCGCCTCCTTCCTTTTTCCTATAAGTAAACCTCGTAGCCTTTGATTTTCGATAAACATGGAAGAAATTTTATTCTTCAAACTACAAACCTCGTTCGAATCATCATGAACAACAAAATCCAACTCCTCCTTCTCCAGAATATCATCCAAATTTACTATAATTCGGCGGATATGTTTCTTCAAATTTTCAGTCTCCTTATCTTTCTTCGAAAACAATGAACGCTTTTCCTTGAGAAATTCCCTTTTCAGCCTGAACAACTCATCAGTTTTCTCTTCCATCTCTTTGTCGTGTTGCCGACGCATTTTTGTCATTTCAATTTTATAATAAGCTGCGAGATCTTCCATCGACAAGTGCTTTAGGTGAAAATCCATAGATTCCAAAATCGGTTTTCCAAAATCCTGGGCCTCCTGCATCATATTAGCACCATTTTCCCCATTATGCGATGCAGAAGATGAATGATTATTTCCCAAAGCCTTAACATGGAATTGATCCTTCCACCTAGTATTATTTAGCTCTTCTAAACTTTCACTGCTGCTGTGTGAGAAGAAAAGACTTTGATCTGAGTTCATTAACGACTTAGAAACAGCATTGAGATCTTCACGCACCGAAGAAAGTTCACCAACCTTCGTGCTCAGAGCATTCAACAGTTTTCTCTGCTCCAAAATCTTAGTTTCACACTTTTCCTGAATATCTCTAACATAATTCTGAACAAGAATAGTATTAATTTCTTCATGCAACTCATGCTCCAATTGCTGTTCCATTGCTGAAAGTTTCATAGAGCTAAACAAATTATTGATTTCATCAAAATAACCAAATAACATTACTCTCAAAAATTCGATTCTTTTACTGACAAAATGCAATTTCTCATCTGTTTTTCCTTGAGGAGGAACCTTGAACCCCACTTTATTTGTAGAGCAAACATTTGTTGAACCAGAAAATTTTGAATTTCTCACAGAGTCAAACTCCTCTTCAAGCCTCTGAAACTGATTTTCAACAGAAATCTTTATTCTGTTCAAATGATTGGTTGTTATACTATCAAAACTCAAGTTCAAATTGACTGACGCCACCACTGATGGCACCAAACTATCGACATAATTATTCGTATGCAACTTCGCCTTCAAGCGAGCTATCTCTGCTTCCTTTAAAGCAATTTTCTCAGCACTTTCCTCAATTACAGCATTCACAATCCCCTTAATGACCGAGTCGGTTACCAATCTCGAAACCGTGAGGCGATCGTTAATCTCATCCACATAATTGTCAAAATCATCAAGCAGGAACTTCTCATAATGTGCAGATTCATTCCCAATAGTATCAGTTTCATTAAAATTGATGCCCGAAATAATGTTCTCCTCAACCGCAGAACCAATCTCCTCGTCGGAGAGGGAGTTCTTATTCCACAGCAAATCCTGCAGCATTAGTAAAAGTTTTCAGCTAAAAAATCAATCAGAAGAAAAAAAAAAGATTGCAGTCACCATTAATCATCTTAGAATGCATTGTATTATTTGAGAAAAATAGACTTCATCTAAAATTATTGCATTTGGTAAATACCATTGTTATTTAAATGAAATTTTTATATAGACAAAGCTGTAATATAAATAAAAATAGAACACAAAAGACCCAAAACTGAATTCAGTAAACCAAATGAGCACCAAATGACCCAAAACTGCATAAAGCTCTGAGATTGTTAATTGCAGTGAAGCAATCATTACCACACAAAACTAGTTTCTTCGACATTGCCAAAAAAAAAAAAAGTTGATTTCTTCAAGCAAAAAAAATATAATAATTAAAAAAAATTAACAATTGAAGTAATTCCGAATTCAAACAAAAAATTAAAAACCCCTCCCCAAATGACCAATTCAAACGAAATTAAAGCCACGAATCAAATTCAAAAAAATTATAGAATATCAAAAACCCTAAACCCTAAAACATACAAAATTAAAACTCACATTCCACACTGCTCCAATTAATCAACCACCACAAATCACAAGCTTAACAGAACAAAAATCCAATCCAAATCTCCTCATCGCCTCACCACTCTCAAATCCCCCAACCAGCCGAACCAAGAATTCAATCAAAACACAGAAACGGAATCGCTCACCGTTTCCATCCGCTCCATTGGAAGTTTCCCGCCAAATCCGTCTAAGAATTTCCCGCCGGAGAAAGAACCCTACTTTCCTGCGCAGCTTCTTCGGTATCACGCGAAAAGGAGGCGCCTTTAGCTCCCAAGCTTTCGCCTTTCAGCATCCTTCTCCTCTGCATCAGCTTTTTTTAGGGTTAGGGAGAGATATGGTCTTCGCGCGGTAAGCTAGAGAGAATTTTTGGGGAGAAAATATATGTGGAGGGAGAGGGAGAGGAGCCGCAGATGTCCTGAAATCAGGGTTGCATAATTTACGATATTGCCATTTGAAAATTATGGTCAAATGGATAACATGAATCGCATGATTCGTTCCGAGGAAGAAAATATATTTTTTTATTACATTTTGTATAAATCACAAATTATTTATGAAAAAAAGGGAAAATATCAATCTTTATAATTAAAAAATAATTTATCTTGTTATATATTATTCAATTTTAATATTTTTTTTTTAAATCTTAACATGATATTATATGCGTTGAATCTGATACTATTCGTGAATCGTGTCTATAACAATTAATCGTGTTATAGTCATGTTTTGTGATGATAGACTTTGCTTGGCTGAGCATCAGGAAATTTGACTTTTATGTGGAGCAGTTTCATCTCAAGATACTTATGAAATTGACTCTTTCATTAGGTCTACTTGTGTGGATAAATTTTTATATCGGATCAACATTTTAAATTTGGGTCTGGATAACGTACGCAAAGATGCGTACGTAAAAAGTTACATGGGGGTTACACGGGAGTTACAAGAGGGTTACAAATATGTTATAACCTCCTTCTACCTCCCGCATAACTCACTTGTAACCCGTGTTTCTATTTCATCCATTTGTACATGAGAGTTACACGGGAGGTATAAGAAGGTTATAGCCCCGCGTAACTCTCGTGTAACCACCGTGTAACTCCCGTATACATTTTTACGTACGCATCTCTGCATACGCTGTTCGGACGCAAATTTTTTCCCAAATGTTGAAGATTCGAACATCATTTTGACGAATCCTCGGATGGGGCAATTTGTCGGATCAATCATTCTTCGTTCACCTTTTCGCTCGGTCGGCTTTATGAGTCTTACGACCTTACATATGATCTTCTTTTATCTTACTTTCTTCCTCTGGACTGTTGGAAATCCCGTGAAATCAACAGCAACACATTTTTATATACAGTATCAAAAAAAATTTATAAAACTTTTCGCAAGTTAAAATATATTTGTTAACTTCTAAATAAATAAGGATATTTTTAAATTTAATCTCATCAAAATTTAAATTTTTAGAATTTTTTTATATTTTTAATGTATTTTAAATATTGGGTAAGACATAAAATTAATCATATATCATTTTATTGATCATATGATTATATTGATTATAATATTATGATGATTGTTAAGATAATAATACAATATTAAATAAATGGTAACAAGTTCACTTATAATATATATTAAAAATGATATTGTGATGAGTTTCAATGTTTAATGATGATTTTAATATAAATAAAAAGTGTTGAGCATAATGTAAGATGAGCATTCATAATGACTATATTTAAAAAATTCTATTTGTTAGATTATTTTAAAATTTTTTAATTCACTAAAAAAATATTAAACGTTGACTACCTGATGATCCAATTAGGAGAGTAGGTGTTTTAGATACAACTTAAGTTAAGAAAAGCAGAGGTAGATCTAAGAAAACTTGGGCTTATTGCATAAAAAATGATCTTAATTTATTAGAATTAAACGAAAATTTGACACTAAATAGAACACAATCCGACCCCACTTAGTGGGATTAAGGCTTTGTTGTTGTTGTACTAAAATCAAAACTAAGGCCTTGGATGCTCTTACGGTGTTTCCTCGAAAAATTATTAGTTCCATATAGCTTTTATGTGTCTAGTCTAATTTTTTTTTTTTTGGTGATAAAATAGAAAAAATAATCTCACATATTCAAATTTATTTTTTCACTTATTTTTGTGCTTCGGTGAGTTTAGTTTATTTTTTCACTTATTTTTGTGCTTCGGTGAGTTTGTATAGGGATATAAGTGAGTCGAACTTGTGCAAATTGCAGTATGTTCGTGTTTGAGTTGGATGTTAGTGTATTATTCATTAGAATTCTAGATAAATACAATAAAATTATTATCATTTTACATGCAATACCAACAACAAATGATTTATGAGACCACATGGGATGCACATGAAATCAAGGATTGAACTAAGGGTTTGTTTGAGGCAACTGCAGCTTATTATTAAACAATTGTGAAGCTGTTGAAAAATAATATGATATTCAAAAAGTTACGGTAGCTATTACAATTATTATTATTATTATTATTATTTGAAAAATTCAGACCGCAAACAGAAAGCTGTCATCTCACCTAGTTAAGATGGGTGAGAAAACACATATTTCAGCTGCGAGCTTTTGAAAAAGTCTATCAAAAGCATGTACTACTACAAAATCATGCAGTGTCGCACCGTCACCCCAAACGGACCCAAAGTTATATGTCAAGAGTTGGCAAATGACCACCTTAGTATTTGAGATTTTCTATATAAAAAGTAAAATTTCATAATTTTCTTATTTTAAAATTTAGTAATCCTGAGCCAAAATAATTTACTCAAATTCATAGTTTTTTCTTATCTAGAAAATTTAGTAATTTAGTGATATATATATATATATATATAAGAAATTTATGTAATGTTAAGAAATATATGTTTGCATGAACTATTATATATTAATGGTATGTATATGGAAAGACTTTAGAAAAATATTCATGGAAATAATCAAAATAGCTTTATTAATTCAGAAAATTATGGAATATTTTCTAGATTAATAAAACCGTTATATCCTTCAAATAAATGATTGAAATTAACAAACAAAGAAACACAATTACATCATTTTTTTGCAAATAACTTATTTATATGCTATTTCTAAAAAATATCAATCAGGGTTAAATATATAATAAATGCACTTTTCATGCATCCTAAAAACGTTGCATCAGGACTTCAATCAGAGTCTGTCACGTGTACAGGTAGACCCTCAATTTAATACATGTGTTGGTATGTTTGTACACGTGACAAGTCTTGATTTATATCATGACACAAAATTACAACATAACTCCTTATGCAATAATTTTTTTCTTAAAAACAGCTACAAAAATATTTACTTGAGAGATGCAACAATACAAAAACTGCCATTTTTTAAGCCATCAGGTTCAACAAGTCAACTATAAATTTGAAAAATAGAAATAAAGTGAACTAATTCTACATTCATTCTGCATATATATATATATATATATATATATATATATATATATATATATATATATATATATATATATATATATATATATATATATTGCATTTTAAAGGATATGACAGCCAAATGAATAGAAAGATATGATTGTATATTAAGATCATAAGCCATCTTTTTTGACAAAGTCCACACATTTTTAAAGCAAAAGTAAAGTCTTTACCTCACCACTAAATGGATGGGCATTTACAAACATACCACCCAATTCCTATGTATTTACATATCTAACACCTAAACTTTGCTTCTTTACATTTACACCACCCAAACTTCATCATGCATCTAAAATGGAAGTTTACATGTTACATATATAAAAACATGGGAATTGAGAAGTTCACATTCTCCATACTTTACTCTGCAACTACTGCCATGAGCTCATCCTCAAAGTCTTCTACTTTCTTCTGTTTTTTGATTCAAGTGTATTTCTTATGCTCAGAGCTTGTTTATGGCTGTTCAGAAGCTGAAAGAAGGGCCCTTCTTCAGTTCAGAACTGGCCTGATCGATCCCGAAAGCCGGCTTTCATCGTGGCGAGGAAGAGAATGCTGTTCATGGAGAGGAGTGAGGTGTGATAACCATACTGGTTCAGTTATTTCAATAAATCTTCGCAATCCATATCCAGATATTGCAAGTACTGGGAATTCTGAATCTCGTGGATTCTGGAGCTTGAGTGGAGAAATAGATTCTTCTTTGCTCCAGCTGAACTCACTTGAACGATTAGATTTGAGCTACAACACATTTGAAGGCATTCCAATACCTCATTTCTTCGGATTTCTGAAAAAGTTGAGATATCTGAACCTGTTGAATGCCGGATTTTCTGGCACGGTGCCGAGCCAGTTAGGAAATTTGTCGAGTTTGCAGTATCTTGATCTTTCTTCAAGTTTCTCTCTATTAGCTGTTGATGATTTCGACTGGGTATCCCGCCTTTCTTCGTTGAAGTTCCTCTCGATGAACTCAGTTGATCTTTCGATGGCTGGACCGGGATTGTTTCGGGTGCTAAACAGGCTCTCCACCTTGAGAGAATTGCATTTAGCGAGCTGCGCGGTTACAGGAATTGTTCAGAAGCTTCCTATGATCAATCTCACTTCGCTTCGAGCCATGGATCTCTCTTCTAACAGCTTTAATGGTGTGATCCCCAGCTGGTTTGCTAACTTCAGCAGCCTGGTTCATTTAGACTTGAGCAGTGCTGGTTTTAACGGTCAGATCCCCAAGATCTCGAAGATTTTTAGTTTGAAACATGTTGATCTATCCATGAACGAAAATCTCACGGCGGACATTTCCGAGCTTCTTGGAGGAAACTGGAGGCAAATAGAGACCATTAGATTGGAATCGAATAAAGTTCAAGGATTTCTTCCTGAGTCTATTGGGAACCTCACTTCACTTGTAGAGCTTAACCTCTTTGATAATAAGATTGCAGGCGGGATCCCAAGCTCCCTCGGTAAGATTTGTAATTTGAAAAGTTTGAAATTGGATGGTAATAACCTGACTCATGATCTTCCCAAGTCTATGGAAGTCGAAGGGTGTATATCAGCTAGACCCCTGCAAAAACTATATGATTTTAGTATGAGTGTCAATGGAATTGGAGGTATTTTACCAGAATGGTTGGGTGAGCTCCAGAATCTAAGGGTCCTGAATCTTGCTTATAACATTATAACAGGTCCCATTCCACCAAATCTAGGAAATTTGACACATCTCACTCAACTCAGCCTTGACGGAAATCAACTTAACAGCAGTCTTCCATCAACTCTGGGAAATCTTTCGAAACTCAGATTCTTTGGTGTATCTTCCAACCAATTAACCGGAACTGTGAATGAAGAACACTTCTCGAAGCTGAGCAGGTTGAAAATCTTATGGATGTCTTCAAACTCTTTGACCATTAAGTTTATCTCGAGCTGGGTACCTCCATTTCAGATTCGAAATCTTGCAATGGGTTCGTGTCGATTGGGTTTTCAGTTTCCTTCCTGGATTGAAACCCAGAGAGAGCTTCAATACCTTGATATCTCCAATAGTTCAATCTCTGGCAAGATACCAATATGGTTTTGGGATCTTTCTTCCAATCTCTCTCTTCTAAACATTTCCTTCAATAAGTTAGAAGGCCAGATACCAAATCCTATGAAAATTGCTCCTTTTGCTGATGTGGATTTGAGAAATAATATTTTCGATGGGTCAATTCCAATGCCATTGACTCAGGTAGAGTTGCTCGACCTCTCCCACAATCAATTTTCTGGTACCATTCCTTCCAACTTTGGTAAATTGCAGCCTTACATAATCCACCTCTCTCTCTCCCACAACAATTTCTCTGGAACAATTCCTTCTTCCATTGGAGATCTTCAGGAGGTTCAAATCATAAACCTTTCAAACAATTATCTAACAGGTCCAATCCCTTCAAGCTTGAAGAACTGTTCTTACCTCAAAGCTCTGGTTCTGGAACACAACAGCCTCTCAGGACAAATTCCTCATGCTCTTGGGAGTCTTCTACAGCTGCAAACTCTGCATCTCAGCAACAATGGCCTATCAGGTTTGATCCCTCAATCCCTGCAGAACTGCACAAACCTGGAGATTCTCGATCTCGGAAACAACAATCTCAACGGTTCGATTCCAGCTTGGTTAGATGAGAGACTCCTCAAGCTTCTCATCCTTCGATTGAGATCGAACAGGCTCACAGGCGAAATATCATCTCAGCTTTCCAATCTCAAATCCTTACAAGTGCTTGATCTCGCAAACAACCTCCTTTCTGGGACAATTCCTCATAGTTTCGGAGCCTTCGAAGCCATGAATAGTCCATCAAAAGTAAATATTTATCTTTTATATGGCCACTACAGAGGAACCTACTATGAAGAGAGCATATCAATTGATGTAAACAACAGAGAACAAATATACACCAAAACGCTCTCACTTGTGACCAGTATTGATCTTTCAAGAAACAAGCTGTCAGGTGAATTCCCACAAACTTTGACAGTTCTCTCTGGCTTGCTTATATTGGACCTTTCTGAGAATAATCTAACAGGAAAGATCCCACAAAACATTGATGGAATGAAAATTTTGGAATATTTGGATCTTTCAAGAAATCATTTTTTTGGCGAGATTCCTACCACCATGTCATCTCTCATGTTTCTAAGCAATCTCAATTTATCAAACAACAATTTTTCCGGACCGATACCGGAAGGTGGTCAGATGATGACCTTCAGTCCATCCGCATTTTCTGGCAACAACCTTCTTTGTGGCCGACTGCTTGCGGTGATTTGCAACAAAGATGATGCTGATGTGAATGGAAAATTGAATCACAACGATGGTGATGATAATGACCAGGAGTTAGTAGATGATTGGTTTTATCTAGGCGTTGGCATGGGATTTGCACTAGGGCTACTAGGACTAGTTGCTGTGATTTTTATCAAAAAGTCATGGTCTGATGCTTATTTTGAATTTGTTGAATGGATGGTTGGAAAGTTAGTAAATGTGGAGAGATCTGTGCATGGGAAACCAAATAGGCTGAGATAGAATATTGCAGCTCAAAATCTGATACAGTTCTGACATAACTAAAATATTAGGCTATTCTAGTACATTTTATTCAATATAAGCATCTCTTTTCTTTGCAACAGTTACATCTCTTTCATGTATTAAGATGCGAATAAAGTGCCCAAAGAATCCCCTGACTATTTAAATAGGGTCATTTTAGTCCGAAAGTCTATATAAGTGTCAAATTAGTTCCCAAACTCTTTTAATATAGATTGAAATGGTGTCTGGAAGAATTATTTTAGCTCTCACCAAAAAAATATGGGGATTAATATGACATTTTTATAGACTCTGGGACCAAAATGAGCCTCTATAAAAAGATATGGAACCATTTTGACACTTTATTTTCTTCCACCTCTTGGCGTAAAGTTTCTTCAAAATAAAAGAAATACTACTGCTGTCCCAGCAACCTATTCTTCTTCTTTTCCATTTATTCATTATGATTTTGGATGTTTGTATGCGAGACGACATTTTCTTAATTTCGTGATTTGTTGGGTTTTATTGATTTTTTACATTTGAAATTTTGTTTTGGGGGCCATTTGATTGCTTGGAATTAGAAAGGTGACGGCTGTGAAAATTTATGAATTTACTAGATTTTACCATTTGATTGGATAAATTTAAAAGATAAGATTAAATTTAAACTCTATGAACGCCTTGAAATTTCTCATCAAAGCATTAAATCCACAATGGTTTGCATTTGCAAAGCTTAATCCGAATAGATTAATTCAATCAGATTTTACTGTAATCTTTCACCCACTTTTCCTAAATATCTGATGCGGGAGTTAAACCGGACCATGATGCATGATACAATTTATTAATGACTTAAACAAGGTTAAAACGAAGACTAAAAAGAAAGAAACTAAACACACAAAATAAAAACATAAAACAAAAGATTACAAATAAAGAATTGACAAAAGAAGACACGAGAAGCTTGATGGGGAGGGAGCCCGGGCGGTGGTTCAAGGCAGGCGGATGCGGTGAATGTCGAAAAGGTGACTCACTACTGTGGAAGGAATTGGCAGCAAATCAGGGAGGGTAGGAGCGTCTAACCGCAGTTGGAGGAAGCTTGGAAGGGGTAGTTGTGGTTGAGGCCTGCAGGGAAGCTGTACGGAGAGTTCGTTGGTCTGTTGTTGGAGCGACGTTGTCAGGGCAGCGGTGGTTGTGGCCTACAGTGAAGTTACAAGGAGAGTTCGTTGGCCTGTCGGTGGTCTGCTGGTGGCTGAAGGCCGGGGTAGCCTACTGGAAGAGCAGGGGGTCGGGGGCTTGCTGCTGGCTGAACGGTTGCGAAAACTTGCTGGAAGAACAGGGGGTTGCTGCGACTTGTAGGAGTGTAGGGAGATCGGTGGGGGTCTGCTGTAGGGCTAAGAAGCGGTTAACAACAACATGAATGGTGGACAAATAGATAAATATCTCGACAGGGTCGAGCTATAGCCTAAGCACCATCCAGACCCGTGGAGACGATCACCACCTCGAACGAGGGAAAGCCGGAGCACTGCCTCGATGTCGGATACAACCCTTGAAGAGAAAGTACCAATGCTAAAGTCTGACTTCATATATAAAAAAACAAGACCCCTAACTCTAAGCATATCACCTCCTATTTATAAAGAGGCTTGACTCATTTTAGGAAACTTTTTTAAATAAGAAAGGAGAAAAAAATATGGTTTCAGATTTTTGGAGAGGATTTTAAAAAAAGGAAGGAGAATGAAATAAAATCAGGATTCAAATTTTAGGAAATGTTTTAAATTGGAAAGGGCCTAGAAAGAAAAATAAGAAAATAAGAAAATGAATGAAAAGGAAAGACAGGGAAAAGAAAAGGAGGGGCTACAACCCCCCTCCCTTGAGAACCGGCCGGTCTAGCCAGACTGGGCCAAGCCCAGGACAGTCCCCCCACACCCTCTCCCTCCCCACCGCCCCCGTGCCCCACGTAAGTCTCCCGGGGTTGGGGGAGCTTCGACTTCATCGGTCAGAGTTTTTTTTTCTTGTCTTTAATCCTGACAGCATATGGATCCCACTGTCGACTATACCGCCTCACAAAACACTTGCGAGTGTACTTCCATCTCGATCCAATCTACTGTGACTAAAATCTCTTGCATGGTGGTGGCCATGGTGGTAGAGAATTGATTAACACTAAAACTGGTCCCGCTATTCTGCTAGTAAGGGCTCCAGTCTCCTCGCGTGCTATTGAAGGAAGTAAAATGAGGCGTTTGCCATCATTCATGAAGGAATACATGTTTCTGAATCCATTTTACTAGGTCTTCCAGTCAAATTTCCACGGTCTTCCTAGCAGAAGGTGGCAGAGATCCATGCGGATCACGCCATACCATACCGTCCTGCAGCTGACTCCCTATTGAAAACTTTACTAAGCATTGTCGATCGATACTGACCATGTTTTCCTTCTTTAGCCACATTAGAAAATATGGTTAGAAATACCTTTGAGTCGTGAGTCCTAGTTTCTCTACTATCTGAGTCGATGCCACATTCTTACTACTTCCTCCGTCGATGATGAAATGACATACCTTCCCGTTTATGGCACAACAGGTGAATACTGTGACAAAGCCAATGTGAATCTCTTGTATCAATATTGATCTGTAGGACCCTCGAATAACTAGAGTCTCTCCTTCCTCTGGGGGAAGATGATGTATCTCATTCTAGTCCTAAGTTGTCTGCTCCTCGCCGACCTGCACGATGCCCTGCTCGGTAAAAGATACAACTCGGCTCGAGTTATATTTATTTAGGTTACATTTTATATTTTTGTAGTTTCCATGTTTTATTTTAAAATGCAAAAAGTCCACATTTCATTTTAAATGTTAAATCCAAGTTTTCTTTTAAATATTAAATGCAAGATAAAAATGAATAAAATATGACATATGCATAACTATGAGAGTCACCCCTGGATGGTACTGATAGATGAATGCATTGTACCCGTGCACGAAATAAAAATAAAAATGAAAAAGAAAACGAAAATGATTGCTTACTTTTATGGTGGGTTGGAAAAGATTAAACATATATTTTTATAAAGTATACATTGAGATGGTAACTCTCAATTATGAAAAATATAACTTAAATAAATGAAAATTAATGAAATTTATTTTCTTTACTGCCCAACTTTTACTGTTGCCGTATTTTCACAAAAAAAAAAAAAAAATTAAACATGAGAATTTTTGTAAGTTAGAAACATTTACCCTCTTAGTAGTCTTAATTCAAACGATAATTGGTAACATTTTTATAGAAAAACCAACTGTAGATTAGGGAGTACGTGTACAGGCGTCGTAGAGCGCAAGCTGATAGCTTCGAGGTTTAGTTTATTTTCTATTTGAATGTAAACGTTTAAATATGAACAATCTACTGTAAATATAATTTTTTGTATAAAATGACTCTTTTGTGCATTGGATTTTACTTTATGTTATGAAATGAAACAGTTAGATAGGTTTTCTCCGTCCGACCATCAGTTCCCGCCTTGATAATTCCAAACTCACCAGACTGGGTCGTGATATTTTCATCTCTCAGCTATATAAGATGTAGCGATATTAGATTTATCAATTGGTGTCTCAACATGTAATCTCATTTAGGTGTTTTAGTTGTTTCTACTAGTCTAGAAAGCCTTCAAATTCTCTAAGGTCATCCGCAATACTCCTTTATCTCTTCTTATTTCTTTGACAACCAATTCAAACTTAAGAATTTACTACTTTGGGAAACCTCAATCCACCATAATTAAAATAAATCGTGCTTAGAACTTTCATTTATTTAGAAAAAAAAAATCTATGGTATACAACACAACCAGTCCCGTTCATTACTTTAGCTATATAGATTGCATTGGTTTGCAACTAGTCCTCTACTGCAATCCTCTGAAGATGGAGAGTGTTGGAGGATTCAATGCTCAATTATTTTCTCAAATGAAGGAATATTTAAACTTCATCTAATAGTATCATAGTTATCAATAATAGAAAATAGAGATTGCATCTTTCTATGATCGGATCATCCTCAAGTTGACTTAGTTGGCCAACCCAATCTTAAGGCTGATCAAATCGGCTGAAGATAGCAACTACGATGTCTCCAATTGCCAATCTAAAATTTTCTCATGACTACATAAGTGAAAAAGGACCAATACTTTGTTAGTTAAATTGGTGGAAGTAATTCTGAGAAGTTTGTCTTCCCTTAATGAACCCAAAGGCAATATCATCATTTCTTATAATATATTAAAAATCCTTTTCTTTCTCAAAAGGTAAATGTCATAGCTCCAGAAGTCGACGCTTCAAGCTTTCATGGTAAAAAGTTAGATCACACGACACTCATTTGGATATGTATTAAAATGTAGAACCACCTTGTACGATTTCTTTTAAGAATTAAGAATATTATTAGTCACAATTCCATACAACATTAAAATGAAACAAATCAATATTGTACTTGAAAGTTGTATAAATACTCAAACTTTACAAGGCTGTAAAGCTCTACTAAGAATTCGTTAATGGGAAATTTACATATGTACCACACAACTCTTATGTAATTAGATATCTAACACCTAAAGTTTGTTAATAAAACCTAGATGCTATAAAACTTGCATAAGAAAATGAATTTTACTTTTAAAATTTTTTTAAAAGTGGTAAGTTTTATGTGATGTCAAAGATTTGAGTTTATGAATGTAAATATTGAAGTTTAGGTGTTAGATATGTAAATACTCAAGATTTGTGTGGAATGTATGTAAATGACCCTTAATAAAATCATACAAATTAGCTGACAAAAAAGCACCAAACCTTTCATTTGACAAATAAAATACATAAAATCTCTATCCATTAACAAAGAGTGAAGTATTTATCTTGTGAGCAGAACCATCCCATTTTCAGAATATAAGAGAAGCTGACTATAAAGAAAGCATCAAGTCTAAATTAATACATTTATCTTTACTTCATGTTTGTTTGGAGCTAAAGAAGTGAATGTATCATTCTTAACACACCTTCTATCAGCTCTGTTTGGTCTCATCTGTTGGGCAGTATAGACAGGCAGCCTTCGGCAGGCACTTGGAAGGTCTCCGCGATAAGCTTTACATATGTACTTTTCGAAGTTATCGTAATCCTATAAAAGAACAATTGGCGGCCCATAAGTTTATGGTTTTAGATGAATCCAAATTGCTTCTCAAAATAGTAATGCATTGCAAAGATTAGCTGTATTTCACTTTATAAAAGTTCGTATTTGTGATATTTTTCTGTGGAGTTAAAAGATTTGAGTGTTATTCAAGGAAATGTTAATGTTTACGCATTAGAAATGTAAATATAGAATTGCTCGGGACGTATATAAATCCCTCCTCAAATAAGTGGATTTTACATCTATGCCACACAATTCTTATGTATTTGCATATCTAACATCTGAAGTTTAGTTATATAACACTTTAACACAAGTATGGAAAGCTGTACTTCACTAAAAAAAGTTTTTAGTGGTGGTGTTTTTTATGTGATTTTAAAGATCTTAGTGTTACATAAGTAAATATGAAAGGGTGGCGGTCAGATATGTAAATACGTAAGAATTGTGTGGTATGTATGTAATCCCCCATGAAATAGATGTGCATTCAGACATATCTTTTATATACTACAATTTCAAGAAATTCTAGTTTTACAATGGTAATGATTTACCATAAAGAACAAAAAATAATCCATTAAAACAAGAAAATTACCACAAACTGATGAGATTTTCAATTTGTGGAGAGTAGTTATGGATCATGGTAAACACAATAAAAAAGCTGAGATCTCAAATCAAAGTTTCATTTAAATATCTATAAGGATAATTTTAAACATATCAATGATATAAAAGAAGATTTACATAAATACCATTCAAATCCTCTGTATTTACATATCCAACACCAAAACTTCAATTTATTTACATACATACCACCTTACCTATATATAAAAGGTACATTTCACAATTTTAAAAGTTAAAATGACGGCACTCTTGATGCGATATGAAAGATTTGGGTGGAATACGTGTAGAAACTAAAGTTTAAGTGTTAGATTTGTAAATACAAAGGAATTGGGTGGTATGTATGTCAATAATCCCCCTAATATAAAATGGTTCATAGTAGCTAATACAAATGCTTGACCCAAAAAACACTGCCTTACCAAGTTATTGAGAACAATATTTTTGTGAAAAACCTTGAATCTGTTACCATAACTTCCTTATGTAAAGCAACATTAAATACTATCAAAAGTTCTGTTTGATTGTCAAATTATAGAAAAAATCAAGATTATGTTAAAGGATACATTTTTTTGTGAAGATTTTTTTTTTTTTTTTTTTTGCATAAATGGAATATTCTAGGGGTGTATTCTGTAAGGATATACTGATGGTAAATATGATATTTCTACTCATGCATGACTTCCCTATCCTTCAAGAACAAAAAGTTGTCTCTTGTAATGTGTATGGTTGTGGATATAGGAGGATTAACTCTGAATCATGCAAAATATGCCATTTGCATATCTTTTCATGTTTTTCTTTCATTTTCATTATTTAATACATAGAAAAACTACCACAGTAAACAATGGAAGATCAAACATATGACAGAAAAAATTTCCAAAAAAGGATGATGAAAAAACTGAAATGGTTGAAACTTGATAGATACGAAAAGGAGTAGGACTAACATCATAAAGAGGCAACCCATTCACAATGACCCAAGGCACGTATCTATGGGGGGGTTGAAGAGCATTGGTTTGTGCTGCAAACTGGAGTTCAACCTGCAAAAATATTGAAGGTTATAATTTCATATAAAATAAAACATATTTTGAAACTTTCCTAATGATATCATTGTATTAAAATAAAATTTATTAATCTTCTCCCTTAACTAAGGTTTTACCCAAAGTTAATTACTTTACTTTTGAACTAAGCCTTTTCCTCTGAAAACAAAATAGATTTAACTTCCAACAGTAAAATGCAAGGTGAAATCCCATCGAGCCCAGCCTCAATTAATTGATAATCCTAATAAAATACTCAAATCATATTATTCTAAATTAAACAAACACTTAGCTTTATCCTCCTCTAAAAATGACGCAATAGAAACCTAAAGTTTAAAGTTGCTCTTACCTTGAAAAAATTAAGATGTTTGATCTTGATCACAAAATTAGATAAAATCTAAAGTTTAAGCTCATCCCGTTGCTCGGATCAGGATGTCCCACCGAATGTTATACTCGAGAAACTTGGTTGTTGCCTGCTCATGAATGATCGGTCCACTAGAGACGTCTCTCGGACTTGTCAAGCTTGACCTTGCTACGGGCCGCATCCTGCTTCGCTTCGCAAAGCTTCGAAGCTCGCTCCTCTGTGTCCTGCTCAAGATCGGCATGAGCCCACCTCTGCTCAAGTTAGGCATAAGCCCTTCTCTCGGGATCAAATGTGACTGCGTTCTAGCTCCTTCATCAGCTCTCGGTCTTGCTCTTTCACTCCCTCTCTCACTCCGTTATGAATCCAAGCAGGAACACTTGCTCTTCCGCTTCAGTCCCTTTCTCTCTACCTATAGCACACGCCCACCAACTTCGTCCCGTCGTTTGAATGCCTCACTTCATATCTCTTTTTCCTCTCCTTCATCCTCTCACTTCCTCTTATTTCATTCTTTGAAAAGATGAAATCGCTCGAGTTCTCATTAAAATGAGACATTACAAAGAGGTACACATTTGAGCATAAGATGATTATGTTGATAGCTCAGCTGGATGCAGCTTAAACAATTTTGTGACTTGAGAATAAAATTTATTTATTTATTTATTTTTGGCAATGCCCAAAGGCCCAAAATTGGCCTTTGTGGGTTTCTAGTTTGGATGGTCATCTGAAGCATATGTCGTAATGAACATTTAACCAAATGAAACAAGATACAAAAAATATTTCATGTGACTTGATTTAATCAAGAGTTCACAAAGAAATATATATAAAGAAATTAAAGTAAAGAAGAGATGTTAATCATGGTTATTGCTTTGGTGAAGAGCCATACATAGAATTATTTTTTCATCCATGTCACAACATATAAAGTAAAGGCGATCCATTGTTTAAAATTTGGAAGATTTACATACATATCATTAAATTCCTATTTATTTACATATCTAACACCAAAATTTAAATTTTTACATACATACATACCACCTTACCTATGCATGAAAAGGTGTATTTCACTCTTAAAAAGTAAAAATGGTGGTACTTTTCATGTGATGTGAAATTTGGACATTATAAAGGTATAAAGTAAAATTTAGTTGTTAGATTTGTGAATACTTAGGAATTTTAGGGAGAAAAATTTGCGTTCGGAGAGCGTACACAGAGATGCGTACGTAAAAAAGTACATGGAGGTTACACGGGAGTTACAAGGGGATTACAAGCGTGTTATAACCTCCTTGTACCTCCCGTGTAACTCACTTGTAACCCGTGCTTCTATTTCATCTATTTGTACACGAGAGTCACACGGGAGGTACAAGAAAGTTATAACCTCTCCTAACTCCCGTGTAACTTTCGTGTACATTTTTACGTACGCATTTCTGCGTACGCTCTCCGGACGCAAATTTTTTTTCCAATTTTAGGTGTCAATTTGTTGATTATTGGTGGAGCCGGGTCCACTTCTCAAATTGGCAATTTCTCCTATAGGCAGTTTTCTTTATATGACTGCTATTCGAAATTAACTGTTTTATTAATTTTTCTTCCTTTATTAAGGTTCGCATGCGCCTCCTTTATTTGGATCCCGCCTCCCGTTTCGCGATAAAAAGGGATCGCTTTCCTGGTTTGCGAACGACAGAAATCACGAGAAATAGGGAGCTTTGAGGCTCTGCCTCTTCCTTTCGAACCTTCTCCTTCTCCGCATAAAATCGCAAGGCTTCCCTCTCCTTTGGCTACCCTTGGTGATTGCTTACGGGGAGAAGAGATATAGCAAACTGCCGCTCCTAGTCTGGGCTTCTTCCTTGGTGGCTCACGAGTAGAGAGAGAGAGAGGAAGAGAGATAAAGAGTTTTTCTTGTAAGTAGACGTGATCGGCGGTGTAATCCTGAAAGAAATAAAATCCTCTGCAATTCCGTGGACGTAGGCAAATTGTTGAACCGCGTAAATCTCTGTGTTTTGTGTCTCTGTTACGATTTTATCGTTACAATTTTTGTTTTATTGTCGTCGTTTTTTCACAACAATTGATATCAGAGCCGTGGTTCGGATCTGAGGAAAACGATGGTCAGAGATGAACTGAACGTATCAGGGATCGAGAAGTTTGATTGCACGGATTTTAGTTACTGGATGATGCAGATAAATAACAACCTTTATGGGAAGAAACTTCATCTTCAGTTACTGGGAAAGAAACCGGAAAAGATGGATAAGACTGAATATAATCTATTGGATCGACAAGTTCTGGGAGTTGTTCGATTAACTCTGTTGGGATCCGTTGCACACAATGTCATCAAGAAAATGACAACTGTAGATATCATGACAGATTTGTCAGGTATGTATGAAAAACCATCGACGAATAAAAATGTGCATCTAATGAAAAAGTTATTCAACTTAAAGATGGCGGTGAGTACGTTTGTTGCACAACATCTGAATGATTTTAATACAATCACAAATCAATTGTGGTATGTGGAAATTGAATTTGATGATGAGATATGTGCACTTAGTATTGTTAGCTTCATTGTCAAATAGCTGTGAAGCCATGAAGATGGCTGCGGGGAAATGTAAGCTGAAATATAATGATATTCGTGATTTAATTTTGGCTGAGGAGGTGCACAGAAAAGATTCTGGCAAGATCTCAGGTTATAGTTCAGCACTGAATGTTGATTCTAGAGGGAGATCACATGACATGAACTGAAACAGATGAATATCAAAATCCAAGCACAAAAGCAATGACAAGTCAAAGCCTGATCAGCAAGTAACCGTTGAAATTGTGGAAAAGCTGGACACATAAAGAAGAACTGCAAAATTCCAAAGAAGACAGAGAATGTCAGTGTTAATGTTGTAACTGAAGCAGTACCGGATGCACCACTGCTTGCAGTTCACAGTTCTGTTGATGATTAAATACTAGATTCAGGGGCTTCTTTTCATACATCTTCCCACCGGGTGTTAATGCAGAATAATGTTGCATGTGACTTTGGGAAGGTGTATCTGGCTGATGGAGAACCTTTGAACGTGGTGGGGATAAGAGACGTTGACATTGCACCATGTAATAAGAGCAAATAAACTTTATAAAAGGTCACACATTCTTGAGCTGAAGAAAAAATCTCATTTACGTTTGGCAGCTCGATGAGGATGATCATTCAGTAGTGTTCTTAGATAGCTCCTGAAATGTCAAAAAAGGGGCACTAGTACTGACTCGGGGTAAGAAAATTGACACACTATATATGACTGCTGGTTTAATTAACAATGTCGATACTATCGTTACAAAGAGCACAACAGATTTGTGGCATTGCAAGCTTGACCACATGAGTCAGAGGGGTATGAAAGAACTTCAGTCCAGAAGCAAGCTACCAGAACTGAAGTTGATCTCAACATATGTGAAAGTTGCATTATAAGGAACAGAAGAAGGTCAGTTTCTTGAAAGGTAGTTGAGTGCCAAAAATTAAAAAAAACTAAAACTTGTACACACAGATGTGTGGAGACCTCATCCAGTAACATCTCTTGGAGACTCTCAGTACTATGTCATGTTCGTTGATGACCACAGTATGAAGGTATAAGTATTTCTTGAAGCATCAATCTAATGTATTTAAAGTATTCAAAACTTAGAAGGTCATGGTTGAGATAAAGACAGACTTAAAACTGAAGTGTTTGTGTCTGACAACAGTGTTGAGTACATTGCTGGTAGGTTCAAAGAGTACTGTGTAGCTCAATGTATCAAAATGGAGATAAACATTCATGGGACACCACAACAAAATAGAGTTGCAGAAAGTATGAACAAGATCATAAATGAGCGTGCTAGAAACATGAGATCGCACGTCGACTACCACCAACTTTCTGGGTATATGCGGTCAACACTGCAGTTTACTTGATCAACCGGAAGTCATCCGTTCTATTAGATTGTAAATTGCCTAATTATGTATGGAGTAAGAAAAATGTCAAATTTTCTCACCATAAAACTCCTGGTTGTCTTTCTTATGTTTTTATTAATTATGATGCTTGTAGCAAATTTGAAGCTAAGTCAAAGAAATGTTATTTCATCGGCTATGGAGACGAGGCATTTGGCTGTCGTTTCTGGGATGATCGGGATCAGAAGATCATAAGAAGCAGAAATGTGATTTTTAATGAGAAGATTATTTCTGCAATTTACTTCTGCTTTAATGTATCATGCATGCTTGGCTGAAACATTTTTCAAAAGCCAAAACAACAATTTTCAAAATTAAGATAAGTTTTTTTCAAAAATTCTGAGTTGGTAAGATTTAATCATCTTACCAGAGGTCACAGTGCAGGGCAATAATGGAAGTGATGAGTAGAGTAGGTCTGGGGCACCCATTCCTATTGTTCTGCAATCAATTTCCGAGCTGTCCACCCCTATAGCTACAGTTCGCAGGTCAGTCAGGAATAGACGTTCTCCATAGCATTTCTCACCAATCTTAAACTACATTCTGTTGATAGATGGTGAAGAACCACAGAGTTATGAAGAAACGTTGCAAGATGAAATTCAAGAGTGAGAGCTGGAAATGAAGAGGAGATAGATTCACTGCTAAAGAATCAGACATGAGACCTGAAAGAATTCCACCATGGAAAAAGACATTACACAACGAGTGTACCGAGTGAAAACTGAGCATGGTGACAGTAAAAGGTTCAAGGTTAGACTAATTGTAAAAGACTTTCAGCAAAAGCTGGGCATTGATTACTCTGAGATCATTTTCCCTGTGGTGAAGCTCATAACCATCACAATGGTACTGTCCATGATAGCTACTGAAGATTTATTTCTTGAGCTGTTAGATGTGAAGACAGTCTTTCTTCATGTAGATATTGAATGTAGATATTGAAGAAGACATCTACATGCATTAGCCTGAGAGTTTGTAGTACAGGGAAATGAAGGATCAGTTTGCAGACTATAGAAGAGCTTGTATGGCCTAAAGAAAGGTCCTAAACAGTAGTACAAGAAATTTGACAATTCATGCAAAATGCAGGGTAAAGCAGCTGTCAGACAGATCATTACTACTATGTCAGACATTTTGACAATTCGTATATTAATTTACTGTTGTATGTGGATAACATGCTTATTGCAGGGGCCAGTATTAATGAGATCAATAATCTGAAAAAACAGATGTCAGAGCACTTTGTAATGAAGAATTTGAGAACTGCAAAGCAAATTCTTGGCATGATGATTGTTAGAAAAAGAGTCAGAGGCACGTTGAGACTTTTAAAGGCTGAGTATGTGAAAAAGGTACTCAATATGTTCAATATAAACAAGGCTAAACTAGTTGGCACACTTATAGACATACACTTCAGACTCAACAAGAATCAGTCACCCAAGTCAGAGAAGAAACGAGACCACATGAGTAAGGTTCCTTACGCCTCAGTTACAGGTTCACTTATGTATGCTATGGTTTGCACAATATCAGATATTGTCCAATGCAGATACATAAGTAACCCAGAAAAGGAACATTGGAAAGTTGTGAAGCGGATCTTGAGATACCTAAAGAGCTCTTCAGAAATCTGCTTGTGTTTCTCAGAAAAAAATTTAGAGGCATTGGGCTACGTTGATGCTAATATAGATGGAGATATTGATAGCAGAAGGAGTACTACGAGGTATGTTTATACTTTTGGTGGCGTTGCAGTGTTATGGGGCTCTAATCTACAGAAAAAAGTTTTTTGTCTGCCACAGAAATTGAGCATATTACGGTGTCAAAGGTTGCAAAGGAGATGATATGGCTACAGGGCTTCTTAGAGGAATTGGGTAAGAATAATCAAGATGACACTCTCTACAGTGATAGTCAAAGCGTCATATTCCTTGCCAAGAATCCAGCATTTCAATTCATGACTAAGCACATTCATATCAGGTATCACTTCATTCTATCATTGTTAGAATACTGATAGTTGCTACTTAAGAAAATTTGTGGAAGCAAAAACCATGTTGATATGTTGATCAAGGGTGTTACACTTGAGAAACTGAAGTTGTGCTCAACTTCAGTTGGTCTTCTAGCTTGAAGACATGGGCTTTAAGTTGCAGAGGTAGATGATATTATATTTAAGGAAAATATCGATGCAGCCAGTAAATGATACAGTTAATGTATCAGTCTCCAAGTGAGAGATTTGTTGAGTATTGGTGGAGCCTGGTTCACTTCTCAGATTGACAATTTTTCCAATAGGTAGTTTTGTTTTATTAATTTTTCTTCCTTTATTAAGCTTCGCCCACGCCTCCTTTATTTGGATCTCACCTCCCATTTCACGATAAAAAGGGATCGCTCTCCTGGTTTGCAAACGACAAAAATCGCGAGAAACAAGAAGCTTTAGGGCTCGACTGCCTCTTCCTTTCGAGCCTTCTCCGTCTCCGCTCAAAATTGCAAGGCTTCCCACTCCTTTGGCTGCCCTCGGAGATTTCTTACGGGGAGGAGATATAGCAAGCTGCTGCTCCTAGTATGGGCTTCTTCCTTGGTGGCTCATGGGTAGGAATAGAGAGAGAGAAGCTGAGGAGAGAGAGAGGATGAGAGATAGAGTTTTTCTTGTAAGTCGACAAGATCGATGGTGTAATCCTGAAAGAAATAAAATCTTTCGCAACTCCGTGGACGTAGGAAATATGTTGAACCACGTAAATTTGTGTGTTTTGTGTCTCTGTTGCGATTTTCTCGTTCCAATTTACGTAGGAAATATGTCAAACAACGTAAATTTGTGTGTTTTGTGTCTCTGTTGCGATTTTCTCGTTCCAATTTTTTGCTTTAATGCTATAATTTTTTCACAACACATTTGTCATACCTATCTTTACAACAAAAGTAGTTTTAAATTTAGACTAGTTCAGAAACAAAGGAAGCTACATAATGCAACATGAATAGAGAATCTCCTATTTCCTTGGAGAGGAACAAAATGCCACTTGAATAAGAACCAACCATTTTCAGAAAATAAAAATAAAATAACCAACCTCTTGCCCGTGTCCACTGTTGTAGCAGTTCACCAAAGGATGTGGATCTAATCCAGTCCTTTGAAAACAAGATTCCCAATCACTATACTTATTCTCGACAACCAAATTCTCAACACAATATATGAAACTAAAATGCTTTTGCTGCATCAAATTCAGAGGAAAAAAAAAACTATGAGAATTAGAATTCTAATCAAAACCAGAAAGGAATAAACAGAAGAGACATTCACATACATACCACCCAATTCCTATCTATTTACATTACATACCTAACACCTAAATTTTCTTTTTTTACATTCATACCGCCCAGATCTTTCATATCACATCAAAAACACCAGCATTCTAGCACATAAATAGTGAAATACAACTTTTGCATGCATAGGTAAGATGGTATGCATGTCAAAATTGAAGTTTTGATGTCAGATATGTAAATACATAGGAATTGAAGTATAGGATTCACATTCACCATATATAACCTTCATACCATAAATCTATTATGGAAATAGGTAATTACAGCACAGTAAGATGATGCATTACCACATCCGACCAGGCACTAATGGCGCAAGCTTCGACAGTGTTCAAAAAGCATTCAGACGGCCCATGCTGCAAAGTAAAGGAAAAAAATAAAGCCAGCATAAATAAAACCCTAGATGATATTTTCCACTTCATTCCCTCAGTTTCTCTTCATCAACTTTCAAATTACAGAAAATTTCTTGGAGATCTAGTGCGCACCTGGCATATGATGGTGGAATTGGGTCCAATCCGAGCGTTCCCGTAGGGAACGAGGCGGAGGTCGACAATGGAGATGAGGCCGTCGGAGAAGATCTTGGATAGGGAGAGGACGATGAAGCGGGAGCAGAAGGGACAGAGGGACTCGTAATAGAGAGCGAGGGAGACTTTCTGAGTCGCGGAAGTGGTGGAAAGTGGGAGAAAGAGGGATGAGGCGAGGAAGAAGAGGAGGAGTGTTCGATGAACGGAAGCCATTTTTGGAACGGAGGATCAAAGCTTGCGCTTTTGCTGCAGCCAGTGGCCGCTCAGTAATGAGCTGAGAAGCAGAGCATTAAAAAGAAAGATAAGGGCTTTAATAAAAGCGCAATTATGGGACTGAAAAAAAAAAAAGACTGCGGCTAATGCAATATTTCGACGTTAATAAATAGGGTCATTTACTTACATTGGGCCCACTTCTAGATTTATATATGGAAATTTTAAATTTAAATTTTTATATTTTTATTACTTTATATCACATAAAAAAAATGCTATTATGTTAACTTTTAAAATAAAAAATAAACGCGCACTCGTTCCATTATCTGTTGATAGAGCAGTCTCTTTCAAGGTCTTAGTCCTCTCAGGTCACAAGTTCGAATTCTCTGGTGGCACAGTGTCGCCTAAAGCTAATGGTATTAGATATTTGCACGCCAACCTAGCGGTGATTGAGCAAATAAGATGGGCTGGGTATATATATAAATGTATGTGTGTATGTATGCGCGCGCGTGTCTGTGTGTGTATATATGAGTTTGTGTTGACATTCATACTCCTTTAATAAATTTTTATCATCCAACATGAATTTTGAGATGTGATATGAATCTTGAGATAATTTTCAAGCAATAATAATTAAAACTTCGATTAAAAGTTATATAGAAATATGATTTCAATAAATTTATAATTAAACTGACTGGCTCGACATGACGGACATAACAATACCAAAATTAGTCCAATTTGAGTCAAGTCATGCTTCAAATTATTAAACCACTTAAAAGTTTTCAGTGCATACGTAGGAGGTCGGATAAATTTTAGATCTAATGAGCTTATAGTCAAATTGAGCGTCTCGACAAAATGAATCCAGCAAGCCCAAGATCGTTCAATTTTGATATCATGAAAACACTTAAATTTCCACAAAACACGGTCTGATCAAGAGAATCTCTCAAGCTTATCAAATTAAATTTGTTTGAATTCCTTGTTTGCAATATGAATTCTATAAATTAAGTCATTTCCCCCTATAGAGAAGGGGACCGGACCCTATGTTAGAGAAAGACTAGAGCCTGGAGAAGTTAAGGCTAACGTCTAGTATTTTGCACTAAAAATCCTGAAAATGTTTTTGTGCTCCTACAACCGCCACATGCTTCTTACAACGAAGTTCGCTGATGAATTATAGCTTGAGTAATGACATCTCACTGTACATAGCAAAACAATGAAGCACATAACACAACAACGCACAGTCCCGAACACCGAATGTCTACGCACATTAAAGTTGGGATACTGGAGTCCCCAACAACTATTATCAACTGTAATTATCCTTGACCACTCTGCAACATATATTGTATCTTGAGAAACTTTGCAGTTCGCTCCACTTATGGGACAAGGACCTGGGTGTCTCATCATCAATTCTGAATGGATTATTCTGACTGGGCAAGGCTCTGTGGTAGTTTTCTTGTTGTGTAATAAACGACGACAATAAAACAAAAAACTAAAACAAGAAATTCACACATAAATAACAAAGAGCGACACACAGATTTACGTGGTTCGACAAATTGCCTACGCCCACAGAGTTGTAGAGGATTTTATTACTTGAGAATTTACACACGTCGATCGCCTCGACGATTACAAGAAAAGCTCTCTTCTTCTCTCTCTCTCTCTCTTTCTCTTTCTTTCTTCTTCTCTCTCTTTCTATACAAGCTAAAACAGATCAGAAGAGGAGAAAAAATAATGAAGAAGCATATAAGAGAACCGAAAGCCTACTTCACAAATGCGCCAAAAAATAAATAAATAAACTTGAAGAAGCCTTATAGAAACGGCTGTTGTACGCGAATGAAATGAGATGGGGGCAGCGTCGTTTCGCGAAATTAGAAGATGATGGAAGGCACGTGTGTTGTACAATACCTGAATGATTTTAAAACTATCATAAATCAACTATCATCTGTAGAAATTAAATTCGATATTGAGATACGTGCATTGATCTTATTGGCTTCATTGTCAAATATTTGGGAAACCACGAGGATGGCTGTCAGTAATTCTGCTGGTAAATCTAAACTTAAATATGATGATATTCGTGATTGATTTTGGCTGAAAAGGTGCGTGAGAAAGATTCTGGAGAGAACTCGGGTTCAAGTTCCACATTAAATGTTAATTTCAGAGGGAGTTCATAGGACATGAACTCAAACAGAGGAAGATCAAAATCAAAGCACAGAAGCAGAAGCAAATCAAGGTCCGGTAAACAAGTAACTTGTTAGAATTATGGAAAAACACGTCACATAAAGTGGAACTGTAAAAATCCCAAGAAGACAGAAAATGATAGCGCAAATATGATAACTAAAAAAACCCATGATACACTACTGCTGACAGTTCACAGTTCTGTTGATTACTGGATACTAGATTCAAGGGCTTCTTTCCATACAACTTTCTATCGGGAAGTGATGTGAAAGAGGTTGCAGGTGACTTTGGCAAAGTATATCTGACAAATGGAGAAGCTTTGAATGTGGTAGGAATTAGAGAAATTGGCATTGCACTTGTAAACAATAACAAGTGGACTCTGTAAAAGGTCAGACACATTCCTGAACTGAAGAAGAACCTCATTTCTATTGGGAAGCTTGATTAGTGTGGACATTCAGTAGTGTTCTCAGATAGCACCTGGAAGGTTACTAAAGAAGCACTGGTACTGGCTCGGGGTAAGAAAACAGGTACGTTGTATATGGCTACTGGTTTAATTAACAGCGTTGATACTAATGTTACAGGGAGCACAACAAAGTTGTGACATTGCATGCTTAGCCACATGAGTCAGAGAGGTATGAAAGAACTTTAGTCCGGAGGCAAGTTACCAGAACTTAAGTCAATTGATCTCAGCATGTGTGAGAGTTTCAATATGGGGAAACAGATGGAGGTCAGTTTCTTAAAAAGTGGCAGGATGCTAAAGGCAGGAAATTTGGGTTTAATACACACAAATGTATGGGAACTTTCGCCAGTGGAATCTCTTGGAGGCTCGTTACTATGTCACATTCATTGACAACACATCAGGAAGGTATGGGTTTAATTCTTGAAGGATTAATCCGCGTAACTACTTTTTTGTGCCATTTTTCTCATTCTAATTTTTCGCTTTGTTGTCGTGGTTTTCTTCACAACCCCATTTCATTCAAACATCAAGTCCATGAGAACTAATTACAGGTTAGGGAAAACCTTCACTACAGTCTCGAAAGATCATTCATATCAACATGCTCAGCACGATTATGATGGGCAGTATTCCCGCATTTCATTCAGATACAGGGCCATGAGAATCGATTCGAAGCTGAGGGAGAAACTTTTATGACAACTTCAAGAAGATACTTAGGTCAATCAACTAATGATCAAAGACATCCAGCTAGAAAGTGTTCCCTTAGAGCCCCCACATCGTACTAGAGTTCATTCTCAACCAAATTAAGAAGCCAACCTCCCCAATATTCGATATATGAGCTACTTTATATAAAATTATAGGATCATGCACACAATGCCCTTACTGGGGCCAACAAATTTAAAAATAACAATAAAAACTTATTAAATTTCATTATTGAATATGGCTGCAACTATATTTTTAAGAAAAAGTATGGCTCACCTCGACCTATGCCCCGAACTTGAAAAATACAAAACATCTGAAGCACCACATTATGAGTTTAATTGGTCCCATAAGCACTCGATTCAGCATCTTCCAAAATAGGCTATGATCATCAAATAGACACTCCAACTAAACAAACTAGATATGTCAAAACTTCTGATGGATTTCATTCGACCATTTCCAAAATAGGTTTTGACCTTCAAGCAAAAGCTTTAACTATTAATCTATGATATGTCAAATATCATTAGTGGATTTCGTTTCATTTTTTTTCATAACAGGCTAACACCATAAATCACCTCTAACAAAATGACCTAGGACGTGTCCAAAATCTTTGTTGGATTGTTATCAACCTTTTTAATATAGGCTATGGTCGTCAAAGCAGATGTTCTGACTAAACAACATGGGAAAAGTCAAATATTCTTAGTAGCAGGTACAATCTCACTTATACCCCAAGAAGACATTCTCATGAGATAGTTTCGATGGAAAGCTATTATTGAACACAATCCTCACTAAAAAGATCGTTTGATGGCAAGTAGTTGACAAAATCTCAATTTATACCCCTAAAAGACATGCCCATGAGATAATGTTGATATGAAGCTAGTAGCAGACACAGTCCTCACAAGAAAAATCCCTTGAGAGCAAGCGATAAACAAGGTCTCCACTCATACCCTTGGAAGGCACGTCCATGAGATAACTTTGATGGGAAGCTAGTGATGGACAAGGTTTGAGACTAGAAAAACTTCATGAAAGAAAATAGTTAGCAGGGGCTCCACTTAAAAAAAAATCTCAAACAATTAAAGTAAAAAAAAAATACAAGTACACTAAAAAAATCCCAGAGGTGATATAAGCCTTAGACGATATTACTTATTCATAAAATTGAATTTCACCTAAGAATCTAAAAAAGCATAAGATTTAGAAAATTTCAATGTTATTATGCTCCTAGTTGGTGGCAACAATTCAATGTCATTATGTTCCCGTTGAGGGGAATCTACACATGCAAATATGTATTATCAAAAGATGATGTAGACAGAGAGCTTTACAGACAAACACAATATCAGAAAGTATAAATGATACATCAAACAGATGAAGAGCATTACAAACAAACACATTGTCAATAAGCACAAAAGCCAGGGCAAGTCAACATAAAAAAAAATACTAATTTACATCATTATCTTCCTATGTGATATTCAGGGATATGTTCTTACATATAATTTTTGGCACCTTTCAGACACCCCATTGGGAGATAATTCCTCAATGTCGACTCCGGTCCAATGGCACATCATATGAAACGCTTTCCAAAAATCTCAATGATAGCCTTTATGGAGCAGGTCCAGATATGTAGTCAGGCCCCTCTCCTCTTCTCTTTTACAGCGCCCTCCTCGTCATTGAATTGACAGGTATAAGTCCACCTTTACCTTTTCTGCCCCTTAGAGAGTGCTAAGAAATTAGGGGTCTCTTTCCTCTGGCTTTAAGGCTATTAGGAATCTCTTGGACAATGTAATTCATGGATCGTTGAAAGGGCTCCTTGGTCCAGTAGGTCGACTACCTTCACGACCAGGTAGAATTTAAACCTTCATAGCTTGAGACGACAATCCATGGCATGCTGACCCGACTACCTCTACCTTCTTAGCGATCTTCGTCCCTTTTCGTAGAAACCTCTTTTGAGCCTTGTCGATCCATTTGAAAATAATTGATATTGTCTCGTGGGCCTCACATGCGTAAGCGTCACTGCCTTTAGTGGATATGGTGATTCACCCTCTGTCCTATGGCCCGATACATGCATCATAGGCATAGAGATTCTCCCACTCAAGATGATTAAAATCCTTCGTTTTTCTAAATAATCAGATAAAAAATAATGTAAGCAATAGTTTTCGTATCGAGAATATTACTAGGCATCCCCCAAAATGTAACTAGCCAAAGAAAAATGCTCTTTTGGAAGCTACTCTTGACCCATAACAAGCATTAAAACTTGATTATCTCGTTGTAGGTTGCTTTCATAGAGTTTTCTTCACGGATATGATTTTAAGACATTTTTTTATCAGATTTTTGTTTCAGACATACGCTTTTGGGCTATCGTGCGAAGTTTACCTTATGAAAGTTCTTCACGTTCATTTTAAATTGTTTGTCTATTTTTGTCGTTGTTTCTTTCTCTTTGGTTCCTCTCAAAAGAGAGGCTTATTTGGAAAAAGAATTATACTACGAAGCTAGCGACTTCCAAAGCTCAACAAAAAGAACGAAAATAAAGACTTCAATGTTAGATATGTAAATACATAAAAATTGTTTGGTAGGCATGTAAAAGTCATCGGATAAGGCAGACACTAAAAATTCAATACTTTGAGATTTTTCATTTTATTTCCGACAAATGTGCTATGCGTTTGAGCACATCATCTCAAAATTTGACTTAAAAGTTTTAGAGTGCTAGCATGAATTATCTCTTAATCTAATACCCTTATTTTTTTTTTTTTAAAGATTTACATACGTACCGCTTAATTTATTGTATTTCACTTTTTAAAAATTAAAATATTGATGCTTTTTTGTGTGAGAGGCCATGGATATATAAATACATACAAAAATGAGCGATTTTTGTGTCGATGCCCCTTTTTATTGTTATCATGCAATCTTTTGTAATGAACTCTATAATCATTGATTGTAACTTTAGGGCCGTGTTTGGCGCAGCTTATAAGTGCATGCGGCATTTTCAAAAAACCCATCACCATTTGGAAAACATGTTTCGACAACTTATCCGAAAATGCAATTGGGTTTTTACACTAAACGCAGACCGCGAGTCAAACCCCACCGTCGACCCGCGAGCTGTATTTAAGGGTAAGCTGATTATCCTGAATCTGCCCTAAACGCACCCTTAATCATCTCAAAATACATGAATTATGTGAATGCAATTTCAGAAGCACAACAGCACAAACATGATTTCACATAAAATATTTGTAAATATCAATATTTCAGATGCTCTGTATGTAATTGCATCGTTTGAGATAATTTATTTAATAGAGATAATTTATTTAATATACTTTTACCATTTTGTAGGTGATACCGGATGTTACGTAAATCATCATGCATTACCACTTTCGCATATCTGCTACTTAAAACTTCAATTTATATATATATATACCACATTACTTATGCATGAAAGAGTGTTAGTTCACTTTTTGAATTTTATGAAATTTTGGGTGAGATGTGAAAATTTTGAATGGTATAAATATAAAAAATAATATTTAAGTGTTAGATATATAAATACATAAAAGTTAGCAGTGATACAACACCACACACCACATTTCTCAATGTGTATTTCATTTTTTTAAAATTTTAAAAAGTGATATTATTTGATGTGATATAAATTATTTTATAATAAATACTATATATATATATATATATATATATATATATATATATATATCTTACCAGTGCCGCGTACTATAGGCATGGTGGGGAGGTGTTTATATATATAGACACGTAAGGTCGAGAGTTCGAATACTGCACGTGACGCGGGAATTCGATCGTTTAGACATATGACGCGAGCTCTCGATCATGAGCGCTTAGCGTATAGGAAACACGATATTTGGACTCTGCAAATATCAGTTTCTTTTAAAACAAAATTATATATTACCACAAAAAATTATAGAAAGCAAATTTTTAAACAAAATTATCATAACTGCTTAAAATACAAAACATACAAAAAAAACTATTCTAAATATACTCTTAATTGAAAGACAAAATTATCGGCCACCAGATCAGAATAACACAGATCAATTTAAAACTTTAAAGATTATTAAATTAAAAATATAATAATTATTATTAAACTATTATTTAATATTTAAATTATAAGGACTTTTTCAAATATAATATATAATAATAAAAGTGTTAGAAAAATAAAAAAAAAGCTTAGAAGTGATGGATGCCTTTTAAATCACATATGATTCCATCAATGTACATAATGAAGATGAAAAATTGACTTCCATGAACATAAATATCAAAGCCATTATTTCTTATAGAAATATTTACATGAATGCCACTCAATTCTTATATATTTACATTTATAATACCTACTCTTAATATTTTACACAAACTCCACCTTATATATGTATAAAAAGATGTATTTCATTTTTCAAAAGTTTAAATAATAATATTTTTATGAGATAAGAAAGAATGGATGGTATAAATGTAAAAAAAAAAATCAAATTTCAATTGCCTTAGATATGCCATTACATAAGAATTGAGGGATGTGTGTGTACATACCACACCATTCTTATATATTTACATATAAATTTTCATGTAAATCTTTCAAACCCTAAAGGAAAATATACTATATCAACACCACTCTATATGTAAATCTTTCAAACCCTAAACCCTAAATCAAAAAATTATTATGTTGGTATCTCAGATCTCAAAGTTTAATATTAGGAAATCCACATTTCCGTTGATGCTTCGAAGAGCTAGCATCCGCCGGAGCCGCATGGCCACCTTCTACCACGTTTGGCAGAGAAGTTGGTGGCCGCTGCTTCCTCCACCTACATGTCCTATAAAGCTTCTGGCCTGGCGATACGCCCAGCATGCTGAAGCGAAGGAGGCGGCGATGAAGAGGAAGCAAAATAAGGGGTCGAAGATGGTGTGCTTTTACTCCACCAAACCCCTCAGGAAAGGGGACAGGAAGAAAATCGCCGTAGAAGAAGAAGAAATTTTTTTGTCCGGACACAGCACGTCCAGACAGCCAACCGCCGGGCGCCACATCGCCATACACGTTGGCGCCGGGAGTCGTGGTGCCTGGCAGTTGGCCGTCCGGACATGCGGACGTCCAGACCTAATAATTTTTCAGAAGTAGATGTTGGAAACGGAAGGCTAACCGAAGTGTGGATTTTCTAAAATTGAACTATGTGATGTGAGATAACGACGATAACAATATTTTCGGTGCTATGTATGAAAAAAGCGCCAACATTAAGTCAAAAACCAAGCAAGAATGGGAGACAAGAATGACAGCAATTTCCATATCAAGACGAATAAACAAAGAGCAAAAAGGTCAAATAGCATGATTTGCTACAAGAGAAGGGTTTTAAAGACCACACAGCACAACATATGTGGGGATTGATAAGAGTTTTGCATGACAGAAATTGGAAGAAACCTGAAACTCATTTGCACCTTTTGATCAAATCCTCAACGACTTCATCCATGTTCAGCTGCTTCATTAATGTAAACGGTCGATTCATAGTCTACATTCAAAAAAAAAAAAGTTTAAGGTTTGGGTAAAATTCTACATCAAAAAGACAACATTGCCCCAATTTCAATGATACAAAATAAAGGAAGATTTACGTATATAATACGTGGTATTTTTGATGTGATACGAAAGTGAATATCCGTGTTTGAAATATAAATACATAAGATATGGATGGTATTTATATAAATGCCCCTACAAAAGATATAGGGGCATTACATACATAACAATGCAATTTCATAAATTTATACATCTAACACGTAAATTATAATGCTTACATATATAACACTCTAATCACTAACATCGTATCGAAAATATTACTACTGCTAACTTTTCACATTTCATGCATAGTTTGAAGACGAGAGTGTTATAAATGTAAAATATCAAACATTTGATATTTGATATGTAAATAGAAAGGAGTGGCAATATGTAAATTTTGCAATATATATATGACTATGAATATGTAAAATATCAAACATTCGATAAAATATGAAAATGCTCTGGGTATTTAAAATGATACGAGCAAGAAAATACCGTTTATGGCTTACCGGAAGGGAGAGAATAACTTCAGTTTTTTCTTCACGAATCTCAAAGTATCCCCGTCGAGGCTGCAATCGAAAGAAAAACGAGTACACTTGAATTAAGGAGAAATTATGGCAACATGATAACGTGCGAAGCGATGCGTACTCATGCCGATAATATTGGTAGCATTTCGCGGGGTTATCCAGACAACAATTTTGCCGTATTAAGAGGACCGAATTCAAAGAGAAACGGCAAGAAAAAAAAAAGAAGCAAATGGGTTGTAGACATTGAACTTAACCATTAATGCAAAGGCCAATTTACTTTAAAATACACAATAAATAAGCCAAATGCAAGTAATCTGTCACTTGCGGTCGCAGACATGGTTCAACCCGATTTATCACCAGAGCTATATGAATCAATAAATAGCTACTAATGTTAGAAACATATTTATTTCTTCAAATTCAGAACCATGATATACTAAAGTGGTCCATTATGATTATTTTAGTGCACCAATTCACAACCCTCTATCCCACCGGGGCCAAGCCTAAGGGCAATTTAGTTTTGATGTATCTAAAAGCAATAGTCGTTTATTATTTATTAGTGTTTATTATAAATAGACCCTAATAGGCTTAGAATTGCGGGTATGCATGAGATTATTGTTTGTGAGTATCACGGTTAGGGTTTGGGAGAGATTTCCTACCTCTCGAATTGTAGGAATTGAGAGAGGTTGTCTACCTCACGAATTGTAGGTCTTTAAATTTTTTATTTGAGCCGAGTGCATGATGTTCTTGTCATAAAATATGTGTTTTCCATAATTTCTGTGAAAAATCGTGTTGATTTCAATGCTAAATCCTATCAACTTAGTGCAGTGTAGTCTTCTATGACATAAGACAAAATTGTCGCGTTCCATAAGAATTTTGAAATTCGAGCTATTTGTGGTGCCGCAGGAATCGCGGCATGACTGACAATCTAAGCCCACACTCTTCTGGCCTTTCTACGCCTTACACATCTAAGGGACTGCAACATCGCTATCGCGGGGTACATGGAAGGCCGACGAGATTGCAACACATAAGAACCTAAGTATGATGGTCGTCCAGGGAGGGCAACGACGGCTCTGTGAGATACAAAAATATAGAGCTAGCTGGGAACCTAAATATCAGATTGGTATCATCGAAGCGTTGGATTCTAAGAAATAAGACAAGATTATCGCAGTCCACAAAATTTCTGCAATTCAAGCAATCTATGAAGCTGATGGGATCTCGAAGTGACCAATAATCCCTTCTCCATCGTGCGCAACTGACAAAGGGATCACAACATCACTAAATGGGAGACCAAATGATACCAGAACTAGTAGGAAAAATAATAGAATCACAAAGGCGATTTTTATTAATAAGAAATAGGGTTACAACACAATAAAATTGAAAATAACATCACCAAAACATAAACGACAGAAACAATACCTTGAAAGTGCATCCTAAGAGCGGTGGAGGTTGGTTAGGTGGATCGGGATGGCTAGCGAAGTGTTGGCAGCAAAGGCGAGGTTAGAAAACCACAGGAACAGCTAGAGGGCTAGTTGTCCTGGGCAGCAAGAACAAGAAATTGGGGCTGAAACAGCAAGAACAACAAAGGTTTGTTGTCCCGGGGCGGCGACAGCAAGGACTGGTGGTTGGAAGCCATTTTAGCAAAAATGCTGGCGTATTGGGTGGGAGGAAGGTGTTGGACAGTAAGACGTATGCGGCAGACAAGGGAGGCTGTAAGGTGTTAGGAAGGGATTGGAGTGACTGACGAATAAAGGGAGTTGAAAAGAAGGGTTAGGAAAGATACATCATCACCTTGGAGGAGGAGACAGTAGGTGCACCACCACTTCCTCGGATACAGCCCTACAAAAGGGAAGAGTACTCCACACAGGAAATCTCAAAAAGCACACAGCAAAAACTAAACATTGCAATTAGAAAACAATAATTTTATAAACTCCCCATTGACGAAGAAAAGGAAAGAGATAAATAAGGAAACTCCCACACAAAAGGAGGGGGGATGTAAGGAGGCAAGAAGATTTAAAAATAGCCATTAGAATACTTCCAATACGAAGAAGCAAAACATGGAGGAGGAGAGGGGTGGGCGGCAGTCCCGTCCTGTCAAATTACTGCCCCCAGGACGCTTGGCCTGGGTGTATCTTGGACAAGCCTCAATTGATTCAACCGGTTCAACAGCGGGAATTCCGTTCCCGTGTCACGAAGGGATCGTGGGATATAAGGAAGACTGACGAACGGAACACACAAAAACCTAGTCCGACAGGCACACATAGAAGGCGACAATAGATCCATGCAATAGAACATGATAGAGCTAAATGGGAAGCGACGATGAGATACAAATTGAGTTTGCAAGGGAGAAAACGAGATTGTGCCTACAAAGCCTTCCATCTTTCTTCTCTCACTCCGACATTCGTGATACAATTATGATTAGTGCTAGGAAGCAATGTACTGGATCGCGCCGTACAGAGCAAGTGAGCAACACAATCGTGCGACTCAAATAATTGAAAAGGAATACAATCACGATTCGGACTACTCAAGGCATAAGTGAGGACTAGAAGATATCACCTTGCGAGGCAATAACAATTCAAGTTAGCTGAGGAATCCGACAAACGGGATAGTGACAGTTGCGAGACAATAGCAATTCAGGGTATCTTGGAAGATTGCAGTTCGCTCTAATTGTAGAGAAGTCGTGATTTGAGCCATCTTACTGAATTCGAATCAACTACGGGATCGCGACATACTAGCTTTGAAAACGATAAGTAATGCTGGCAAAAAAAAAGATTTGGAGAATAAATTGGAAGAGCATGTGAGCCAAATCATATATGAAATGGATGAGCGTTTCTCATCAATAGATGAGCGATTTACTTCCATAGAAGATCAATTTTCATCCAAGAAGAGCACAAATTCACGACCTGGAAGAAATCATCAAGAAACTAGTCGACTTCCACGCAGATTCGCATTCAACTTCTGTAGGATTGAGCGACGACGTAATGAGCGAACAAGATCAACAACACTTATAAGAAATAATGCGACATCCGGACAGTTGGAACGAGCGCCAGCATGCATAATAGGATGGCATGCGATTTGGGATAAGAGAAGATCGATTTGAAAAGATTTCGGCTTGAAACAGAAAACCACTGTGGGTGGGACACCAACAGAAGGTTGCATCCAACTGTGCTAGCGCCTTTTGCTGCATAACCTTCAAGGTGAAAGCTGAGGCTGAAGCCTGTGTAGACAAGCGGATTGACTATGGTGCGAGCCAAACTTATGGAAATAGAGAATTCAATATTAGTCGTGGAATGGAACCAACCCCCATTTCATGAGCGGAATGAACTTCGGTCGAAAGAATTAGAGAGGAACACATGCATAAGGTAGTTGAAGATGCCGATCTTTGAGGTGGAAGACCCCCATAGGTAAATGTACCGGGTGGAGCGATATTTCACAACAAATAGACTAAATGAAAAGGAGAAGCTCCTTAACTTCTAAGATGCATACAATTACTAAGGCCTCACAACCCCAACCTAACTTTGTTGACCTAAGAATGAATTTTTCAACCTTTGCCTTCTAGCTATCTTTATATTGGCTTGCATATTTTTCTCGAGTGGTTCTTGATAAATTATTATTGTATTTGCGTATTATTTTCTAGTTATAATACCATCCTTTATTGAAAAAAAAAGTAATTAAATAAATATTCATCGTCATTGTTGATTTCGCTAATGATTTTAAAACAATTGTCATTATTATTGATCAAATTAGGAGGGTCAATTGGCATGAATTGTGAATTACCTTTGACTTTGTCATACCCACTCATCCTGCAAATTCAAAATAGATGGCTTCATTTTGAGATGCAAGTATACAATGAAGTTTAACTTCATATAAACAAGGTCAAATAGACAAGAGGGAAATCGACCAAAAATAAGATCTAAACTTATCTCATAGACATAGATAAATTTAAGGAAAAGTAAACTATCATTTTAAATTAAAATAGAATTTATTTGATGTCTCCAAATAAAAAAAAATTAAGCTAGCATCATTCGTCTTTTGACGAGGTACACCAACTTTTTAAAAATGACATCAACTCAGGTCAAAAGGATGATGAATTGGGGATGTCAACAAAACTTTAAACTAATCATAAAGCAAAAATGAAGCTTCTCCTAGCACAAATCAAAAATCACAAGTAAAGAGCAATTTCACAATGGAGGCCTCATTAATTAATCGAGGAAGAACAGAAACATTCCCTATTATAAGACAAATGCTATAGAAAAAAAACTTAAAATAGCATGTATGATGAGCACAAAGTCCTAGAGATTACTTACCATAATCCAAATTAGGAAATCTTCATAATGAAAGCGAAATGGGGCAACATAATTATAAGACACTCATGTTATTTGTTATTTTTTCCCCTAGAAATATTAATCATAATAATTTTTTGAAACAACTTATTGAAATACGATATATATTGAACAATACTACTACATCAGCAGAAAAATAATTAACCTGTTAATAACAAACATTGACAGCTCGTAGATCATGAAAGAGAAACGCATGGAATGAAAATACATCATCTTTTGGAACTTTAAACAAACCTTCTGAGGATTAATCTCTACAGCAATGCCCGGAATAGCACTTTCCAATCCCCTCTTTACCTTGTCAGCTCTATCCTTGAATGACTTGCATTGTGTACTAAAGAAATAACAATAAATTTAAAAATTAGATCGATGATATAAAATAAATGAGAACGTTAATATTCCAATACCTGAAATATTGTTTTATTCAATCAGTACGTATAGCTCATACTCCATAACTACAGTATAATTAAATATGACATTTACTTCATGAAGCTATATGCAAAACACTAATGATAATAACTTGAGCAAAGATATTGCTAGAAAAAAAATAAAAGCCTGGCCACAAGTTCCATAGGAGCACATATTAGCATGAATAATTAGGTTTTGATATTCCAAACGACTCAAACCAAATCTAAGAAGTAAGAATATCAAGTGACATTACTGTCAGCCAAGTTTGGTCAAATAAAATCCTCAAAAGCCAAATTAAACTAAAATGTACAATCGTGCCAATTCAATATAACTCAACATGATTTTCAATATTAGAATTGGTTCCAATCAATCAAGCTTCACGGATGCTCATCTTCAGGTTTGAATAACAGTTAATTAACTTACTAATGGTGTTCCAACAACAAGATCACAAAATTATCCTGATTTGTTAAGATTAAGTTGCATTAGTTTTTTTGGTAGTTTTATTACATTACAGTTATGCAGAGCAACTGCTAGTAAATGGTGTCAATAAACAAAAATCTCCTCTACATGGTAAGCTACAAACTCCTTCATCCATGGAAGCAGCCTTCTTCTATTATGTGGCTTTTATGACCAACCTCCTCGCAAATATCTTAGCGTTGTTAACAACTTCAGTCCTTTATTATCATAATCAAGTGAGATAGCTTCCCCTATTATTAAACTTGAGCAAATTTCTGCCTTCGCTAAGGGAAATTTAAAAACTTTAATGACTAATTCTTTATGAAATCTTTAGTTTTTAATGTGACATATTGATTTGGAAACCTAAGAAGCTTCCTAATTATAAATAGGGGTTTAGCATTGTACAAAAGACATTAATTGATTCTTAAATAAGTTTCAAGCTAGATATGTTAGTCAATTCTTTGATTAAGTTAGAAGCTTGAAGATTTCTAGAAGGGTTATCTTCTTGTACAAACATAAGGCTTGCTTTCAGTGAATTCTTTTTTCTTTAATACATTTTGCTATTGGTTTGAATGTGTTATTGATTTTAATCAAAATAAATACAATAAGATTTCAAAAAAATATATGATTTTCAAAGTTTTTCCATATCTTTCATAACTCTAAAATCTCTAGACTAGGTTCCTAGTAAAATTCATTAGTTTATCGCATAAACAAATTTCTTTCATTTTTTAAATTCTCAATGAAATTAGAAAATAATTATTTAAAGATTAGGAGTTTGTGGCCTATAAATTTTTTAGTAGTTGCATGTGTTTTTCCCAAATACATATCAACTTCAAAGGATAACTAGATAATAAGATCTCATGGGAGGACTTGAATAACTTTCATTCTAAATAAACTTCTACTGCAGCATAGTGTCAAATGCAACTAACTCAACCATTTTATGCGAAGAGATATAATGGCAAGTTGGTGAAAGGTAAACTTTGAGATTCTGGATTATTATATGAGGAAAATTATTCCAAAGAAATAGTATTAATAGCATTAGTGTTTTCTAGTTCTTCAAGTTTTGAAAGAGATATCCATCAATAGTTAGTGCCCCAACTACCAATCAATGGCGGAATAAGCCATCAAGTTTGGTGTTGTCAGCCATGCCACGCCTACTAGCACCTCTTTCTAAAAGGACAAACCTTAAATCATTACAATTTAGGCTTAGCAATCACAAGAACAAAATCAAGGTTGGAGTTTATTGTATCATCTTTAATGAGCTAGCAAACCCATCTACCGAGGCTTTTATTGTGTTATCTTTACTTCTTAAGTGCCTAACAAGAGTGCCTTGATATTTTCCATAATCCCTAAATACACCAATCAAGATCTCCACTCATAATAATTGCAATCTAGAGAGGTGTTGATAAATCATCCTAGTACCAATTATGCTTTCATTTCTGTAAGTCATGATCATATGTTTTCTCCTTTTAAAAGCCAACATCAAAGATACAATAAGGTAAAGGCAATTGTCAACAGGTGAATTATAGTATGAAAGACAGCAAACTGCAACCAAGAGCCTAAAGTTAATAATGATAGTTCTTACAGATCATGAATTTAAATATCTAAGGTGGGATCAAGCCAAACAATAGAATAAGTAATCTCAGGTCATCTTTTTGGATGAAACCAAATAAGTAGACACATTCCTCCCAATCTAATATGCTAGAACCTGCGAAGAAAGAACTTTATCACCCAAAAGCATTTATGGACCCTGGCAAACTAAGGAGATTGCCTTCAAATCTATAACCAAGATTCTTTAGCTCCAAAGCTCCTACCAAAAATTGAACCAACAGGAAAAATGACGATCCGCTAATTAAGCCCCACTTAGTAAGAGCCTTTAGGCTAGATATATAGGCACTATCCTTATAGATCTATCATTAAGATGCCTTGATAGCCAAATATAAAGGTCCAAGCATAAAAAAAGAGGTAAATCAATGAAATTTGAAATGTGACATTGATCTCCAATCTTCCGATTTGTTGCTAGGAGGTCTCATTGGCAAAAAGAAATTATATCCTCCACCATTTGATTGCCATGAAAGTCAGCAACTTGGAGAGTTGACAAAAAATACAAGTAAAAACATGAGGAAAGCCCGAAGAATCACATGATTGTTGATACCTTTACTTCGCCAAGTGAATTGCAACTACTTCTGTCATTCATATCTGATGTATGATAACCAATACTTATGTGTCCATATCTTTGCAGGCTTGGTGAATTTTAACTCTTCAAGGTGCTAACAAAAGTTCCCTAGAGGTTGAAAGAGACTTGGTGGTTTAGATTCAAACACCAAAGCCAACCCTAAAATAGACAGACTAAGACTGAGATGACCATGCCATGAGTCCTTACCCACACATTCAACAATGGCTATAGAGGTGAAGATACCTACCCAACTCCTTCAAACAGTTGCAAATATTGCAAAAAAAAAAGTAGTGAAGAAAGGGAAAAATACAAAGGGAAACTTAATCGCCAAGACAGCTTCAAAAGTGGTAAGAAGTAATGCACCTAAAGAAGATCAGCTTATATCAAAGTGGGTAGTGCCTTCACTCCTGAACTAGCCCAACCCCCTCCTTTGCATACCCTCCAACCTTGCTAGCCACCCTCGGCTTGTCATGTTGAATGTCACTATAGTAGGGACTTGTATTCTTTTTTTAATTTTATCATCTAAATTCTTTTACACCAGCAGAACTGGAAGCAAAGCATATTTATTAATTCATTTGCATATAATTCCATTGCATCTCCAACCAACATCAATATAAACTGGCGTACCAAAGAAACAGATTTATTAAGCACAAGATAAACCTAAAAGACCAAGAATATTCCCTCTATGCTAAGATGGGCTTTCAAACTAAGATATTTAATGTTCAGAGTAGAAAAACACATTGCAATATTAAGTATAAGTATAAAAATATAGAGTGCAAGAGGAACAAGACGCCAATTATATAAAATATCCCATCTAACAAAGAAAATGAATATGAAAATGTAGAGAGCTCTATAAAATAAAATGCATTCAAATCAGTCATAAATTGGTGCCTATCTTGAATGAGTCCTTCATTGAGCAAAGGTAAAATAATGACTATGGTATAGTTGCACTTTTGTGATATGGTGAGAGTCAAATGCAGATGAATTACATCGTCTTGGATGAAATGGATCACAAAGTATTTATAAAGATCTAAGCATACAAGTAACTTAGCAAACCATGGAAAGATACAATTTCTATAATAAGAATATTATAGTGAAGAAAATCACTACTAAAAAAATGTTAAAAATCCTTATCATAAATGAACAAGGTTTGTCCAAGGTTATTTTGTACTTTTATGTCGGTTTTCATGTGTTTAAGATAAGTATATGTAATTAGATTTCTTATTATTCAAGATTTTAAACAATATGCAATGCTTACCTAAAATAGACAATAACATTCCCTCTTGATGAATTAGGATACCAATTAGAGACGACTAAATACTTAGATATCTAAACAAAACATAAGTTGACCCCAAAGAGACAAAGTAGAACTTATACTATTGAGCTATGTTTCTCAACTTGATTGCTATGGAATCAACTCTAGTCATAAAATACAAGAATGTCTTAAAAGAGAGAACATTTAACCCGGTTTAGGCTCTAAGAGCAACTACAAAAATACAAGGTAGGCTCTTCAATGTCTTTCATGATGAACTAAAGAATGTGTAAGCTCCGCCGGCTTAAAATAACGCAAACATTTTGGCAACCTAAAGGAGAATCAAAATATTAACATTGCATGATTAATCCTACTTGTTTAAGAGAGTATATCAACTCTGACACTCAAATAAAAGATTTTGGTTCATCTATATCAAAATGAAAAGGACTTACACGTCTCTAAGCTTGTAGGGTAGGTTTTGACGCATGAGGCTTATTGGGTAGGCTCTGCGCCTGAGGTGTTATCACTAAAGTCATGACAATGCAAAGGATGTATTAGATCTTGCAAGCTTAAAAGGACTATCAACATAGGAATCTAAGAGAATTTGTGTCTCATGTCACCAGAGTGAACAATGTACAACTTCTAATAGCTAAAGAGAATGTATCAACACTTAAATTCAAACGAAAGCATTAGCCACATCAACTACGAAAGGGATAGAAGTAAATGTCTCAAGACTCATAAAGTATCTACTTAAGCATTAGGGAGAATCCTAAACATCTCTTGTGGTCTGGTAGAGGATGTATTTGATGCAAGACAATCATCAACCAATAATATTACATGTTTTGCTTTTGTTTCCATCATGATAACAAATCGATAAGTTAATGTATAACTTTCCTTAAAAGGGTTGTCATTAAGTGATTAGGCGTCTTTTTTTAAAAGGTATCATTATATCATGTTTTGATTATGTTTCCATCATGATAGCAGATTGGTATGTTATACATCACCTTAAAGGCTTGTCATGAAGTGGTTAGACCTCTTTTTATGAATAAAGGTGTTATTAGATTGTAAGAGCATAATATTTTTTTTGTGAATAATGAAGCCTTTACTCATGCAAACTTGTCTCCTCTCAACCCCAAGTTGTTATCTCTTTCTCAACCTCCACCTTATTTAATCTCCCTTCTCTCTCTACATAAATACACTTCTTTCTTGTTGCAAACTACCATTGAGTAGTATTTCCATTAATCTTTAAAGTAGAAGTCTAAGATCTAAGCACATGACCAAAATAAATGGAAGATCTCATCCAATAGAACAAGCCTTCTTCCATCGCAAAAATCTAAGTTGGTTACTTAGAAGAAAGTGAGTGGTAAATTCCCTCTACAACTATTACCTAGGGCATAAGTTTGGTCACAGGGCAAAAATCATGCAGGGATTAAACTTTGGCATTCACATCATAATCTACTGTTCATTTCATAACAATATTTTTGGTTCAAAGTTAGATGTTCAAAATTTGTACACAATGTGATTTATAATGCACAACATATATGCATAGAATCAGAAGCTTGCAACATACAATGCACACGCTATCATTAAACAATAAAATGTACAAGATTAGATTACTTAATATTTTATGTTAACATGATAGTAAGGTGCATAGACATAATTGACACTTCATAAGTTGTATTTATGTGTGTTAATTACAAGAAATGCATAGATATGTACAAAATCATATATATAGACATGCACATACACATTACACCTCAAATTTACAATAGAGGATTATCTTATATGAAATATATGTTGCTATATTCTAATGATATTTTCATTTATTTATATATTTCAATGAAATGTATGCTAGTATATTATTGTACGTGCATACTTCAGATCTATTGAAAATCACTCACGCACAATCTCACATACATGCACGCTCCCACATGCGCGTGCGCGTACACATACATACATATATATCTATATGTATATATACACATATATCTCTATATGTATATATACATACATATATATCATATATGTGTATGTATGTATATATATATATACATGCATGGATACATACATACATAAGTGGACTTAAACTAACATGGACAAAACTTGCAGAAAAAAAAAAATCCATCAAATAAAGCTAAAAGCCTTGCATTTGACACTCAACAAAATGAAAAAAGGATTCAAAAGTATTAAAAAGTTGTGATAAGAACAGTTATGAACTACAAAAAGAAGGACAATAATCCCTAAGCCTATGCAAAACACCTACCTTGAATTAGATAAAACCTATTCACAAGTTGAAAATAAAGTAAAAATAGGGGTTTTTGCCCAAAAAAATTACATAACAGTCACAATCTTGCAAGCCTTAATCCTAGGTTGTGGATCATCAATTTTAAAAAATATTCAAAACGAAAAAATCATTATAGACTATCAAATTTCCATTTCTAATTGACCCAAAGAAATAATGAGTAGGTTAGCTATTATCAATCTTTTGTTCTAAATGGGTGACACCAAAGCAATACAAGCAAGAATAGATCAAGCGAAAAAGAAAGAACAGAGAGAGAAACACTATATCCTTGTTATATTGATGTAAAGTATAAAAATTGCAAATGATTTGATGTCTTAGGCTCGCCCTCTACTAAAACCCCATTTACAGGATTAAGTCGAGACACACCGCTACAAGAAAGACTGCATTTACATAATCTAAGTACTAGTTGTGAGAATACATAGAGAACACATGTAGAGTGCTAAGCAAAAAATGAGTTAGTTGAAAATGATTGCTGACTTCACACTTAGGGATTATATACTCTAATGAGTCTCTAGTGACAAATTTGATGACTTGAGAAAGTAGCCTTCAAGACTTCAAGATTGGTATCAAATATTGAGCTAAATGTCAAATAAATGTTAAAAAGCTTTGGCAACTTGAACTCACTAGTGGGAGCGTTATTGCTTGTGGTGAATTGATCCCTCTTAATTGGCCTATTTGTCATGCACTCGCTCTATTTTGATCAATGGGATCGGTCTTACCTAGTCTAGGCAAATTTGGATGCTCAAATTTGTACTTTATTTTTGGCAAAAAAAACATGTGGGAAAAAAAAACACTGAGAGCTAGTGGAGAGCATGCAAACACAAAATAATATTATTCTATAAACACACTTTCAGGCCATCAACCACTGATCACTTGAATATGACTTGCAACCTAGTAATGTAACTCATCCAATACAATAACATGCTACCAGAGCTCGGATAAGCCAAACCCAGACATTAAAACCATATTAATAAATAAGCCATGATCAGGGTCCAATCATCGGTTATAAAATTTTTAAATAAATGGTCTATTTTAAGTTGAAACAAACTGAATTTGATTTGATCGCATATCAATCAGAGGTAAACACATAAACCCAAATTGACACTACACAATACAAGTATTCCTCCAATAAGGCGATGCTACCAATTTAAAAGAAGCAATAAAAAGATAAGAAGATCACAAGAAAACCAAATGCTATTATATGCCTGAAAAAATTCAAATACAATGGCATCAGAAAACTGAGAATTTAAGTAATCCCAAGAAAGTCAATAGCAAACATGCATTCTGGAAGCAGGTATCAAACCAAATGCAAATAGAATAAAATTCAATCCCTCTTCCATTTCACTGGATTGGTTTTATTATTATTATTACTATTATTGGAGAACATAATGACTTAAACAAAGGCCAGCAACAACGAGTAAACGCCGCCAGAAAAGACAAAATGTTCCCATGTCGAAGAAGAGATGAGAATAATCTTTGAATAAAACTAGAAGATAGCCATTAATGGATTTAAGAAAACATGAATAAGGAAATTAGGGGCAATGAAAGAAACATGTAACAAAAGATTCAAACCAACCAAATCTTGAAGCATCAAGTGCGCCATTATAAGAACAAGAATTTTAGGATTAAAAAAGAAAACTAGAGAAAGAAAGAATATGAATCGATTTTAGGTCGCCAGAACTTCTTACACATCAACAAACAAACAAACTAAGGCCCGGAAAACAGATAAAGAAGTATAGGAAGAGCGAAGCTCACCATGCCTCGATGATGATAGATCTGGTTACAAGTTTTGAGCCATCCGGTACTGACCCTTTATCCTCAAACACGTCCTCTTTCACCTTCTTGGTCTTCTTGGACTCCGGCAACTCAATCTCATCGTTCCGTTTCTCCTTACCGTTAGCAGCCCTACCCCTACCCCTTTTTCCAGCGGGTGAAGAAGCACCAACCACCTTTCCTTCCTCCGGCTTCTCCTTACCATCATCCACCTTCGCGTTCCTAACAGAGCCCGCCCTTGGCCTTGGTGACAGAAGCTCAACATCTTCCTTACCAACGTCGGCGGCTCCGTTCTTCTCGTCAACGGATGCCTCCTGATCGACCTTCAGCGGAGTGGCCTGCTTCCCGGCGAAGGGGCTCCTAGAGGAGCGGCGGGTGGCCGGCGCTGTCTTCTTCTTCTTAGGCGCCATGGCGACTGTCGCTTACTGCAACTGTCAGTTTCTCGCACTGCCGTCGGTCTATGCGGAAGGAAGCGTTCTGAGCAAGCGATACAAGAAATGGGCGGGTGATGTGTCGAGATAAGCGTCTACTCCCGCCAAAGTGACGAGGACACTGTTGCGCGGTAGGTTTAAGGTAATAGGGAAATCACAACTCAATTTTGCACAAATACCCCCCAATTTTGGAGAAAAGTAGTTCATTAAAATTGCGTCACGTGATTCGTGGCATAAAAAAAAATCTGGTAATGTAGAGACTATTTTTTTCGTGTTATTCCGCGTTATTCAGATGTTATTATGTAGTATTCAAGTGTTATTGTGTATTATCCAGGTGTTATTCTGTTCTGAGAATATTCTCGGTGTTATAATAACACAATAACACATGAATAATACAAAATAAAACTTGAATAATGCAAAATAACACGGGAAGAATATTTTATGTGTTACCGGGCGATTTTTTTTGTCACGCGTCACACTGCGCGATTTCACTGGACTCCGCAAGTAACTTTAGGTGTAGAGTTCTGATGTAATATTTTTTCCCAATTTTGATGCTATTCACATATAAATAGGAGTGTGTATTATTTTGTGAAAAGTGAAAGCCAACTCTAACTCATAGAGCTTGGTTGTTTACATTACAATTTGAGTATTTAGTTTGGTTTTAATTTTTTATTCAACGAAAAAATTTGAAAATGATTTAATGGATTCGTGACATGATTTTTCGACAAAAATTTTATATTGAATGTCGACTGCTTGACGCGACCCTCCGTTTTTTGAATACGGGATTTAGGACCTGGCAATGAAAGTGTTATTTTGAGTATGTGTATTATAGAAGATTTACATTTATTGAGAGGTTTGATGGAGAAGTACAGAGAGAAAAAGGAGGATTTACATATGATTTTTATTGGTTTAGAAAAATCTTAGCATAAGGTTCCAAGAGAAGTCCATTGGAGAGTTCTAGAGAAGAAATGTGTTGATATGACTTATATTCGAGTCATTGAAGATATGTATGCTAGACTTGTTACTTGTGTATAAAAACAATGAGGATCTCCTTTAAGCTCATATGTTTTTACCTTAGTTACGGATGCTCTTATTGGACATTTACAAGAGAATCTTGCTTGGTGTATGCTTTTCGCAGATGATATTCCTTCTTGCGGGTAAAACTAGATTAAGAGTTTAGAAAAACTTGAATTACGAAGGTCTACATTAGAGTTAGAGGTCTTCGTTCGAGTAGATCTAAAATTGAATACATTGAATGTTATTTTAGTAGTAGCAGCCACAATGACAGAGTTGTAACTATAGGTGATCAAATCATAAAAATATGTGAACGTTTTAGATATCTCAAGTCTATTGTTCAAAATGATGCTGATGCAGATGGGGATGTTATTAGTAGAATTCAAGTTGGCTGGTTGAAGTGGAAGAATGTGTCGTGCCTATTGTGTGATAGAAAAGTCTCCCTTAGATTTGAAAAGAAAATTTTATAAAATGGTGAGACCTGCAATGCTCTGTGACGCATAGTGTTGGCCTTCAAAAGATAAGCATAAAACAAAGTTAAGTGTTGTTGAGATGAGAATACTTAAGTTGACGAGTGACTTGAAATTAGAGACAAAATTCAAAGTGAATATATTCGTGATAGTGTTGGTGTAGCTTCAATGGCATATAAGATTAGAGAGAGTCGTCTTAGATGGCTGGTCACATTAAACGTCCACCATCTAATAATTTGATCAGGAAAGATGTTTTAGATTCGACTTATGCTAAGAACGATAGAGGTGAATCTATTAGACAAATGAAAATATGACACTCAATAAGACGCAATGTAGAAATAGGGATTCGTGTAACCAACCCCACTCAGTGGGTCAAAGCTTTGTTGATGTTTTTGTAGAAAAACCGAAAAACCAAAATTTAATTAAAATTTCTTATTATCTTTTATTTTTATTATAAATAAACCCTCATAGAGACTAATAAATAATTAAATTTCAAATTGTTCCTAATTGAAATGTTTAAATTTTATTTTATATATTTTTACCATCTGAACATTTCATACCACAACACAATACAATAAAAAAGACACAAGAAAAATCAATTTAGTCATCCTCCAGACTCTCATCTATATTTAACATTTAGAACATCAAATCTTTAAGGAAGCAAATACTAAATATAATATTTAAAAGAAATATCTAAATTTTTCGCACGAGCGCAAAGATAAGTAGGGTTGCTAACGAACCGATTTTGAGCAGTGTTATGGTCTACTCGAACGAGTTTGAACATGGTTCGAAGTAGCCTTACACATTATATTTGATTTTGAGACAGCTCGGCTCGAAATTGAATCGAGCTCAATCCAGCTCCAAATCAAATTAAGTTATCTCGAACTAAATTATTGAGATCAATTTCAAATTGAAAATCAAAACTAATTGCTCGTTTTAATCGATCAAACTCAAAATGAATAAATACAAATAAATTTATATATATATATATATATATATATATATATATATATATATATATATATATATATATATATATCACTTGTATTCTAAAATTTTATGAAAAGTTTACATACACTCAATTCTTGTATATTTGCACATCTAGCACCAAAGATTCAATTTTTACACATATACCACCTTAAATATATTTCAAAAGGTTTATTTGATTTCTTGAAAGTTAAAATAATGATATTTTTAATGTGATATGAAAGATTAAATAAGCATAAATGTAAAAAATAAATTTTAATTGTTAATTATATAAATACATAGAAATTGGGTGATATATATTTAAAGGCCAGAAATTTTATTTAGTGCTTCTATTATATTATATATATATATATATAATAAATAATTTAAGCAAATCTCAACCCATTTAAAGCAAACCCAGATATTGCTCAAAATCAACTCAGAAAAAAAAAAATCCAATCCAAGATTTTGGGTCCATCTAGGGCAGCTTATTTGGTGCGGTAGCGTTTTGAAAACGCACCTGACCTGTTTGGGTAAACTGCGTTTTGGCAGCTTATGCGTTTTCAAAACACTGAAAACAGCGTTTTCACATTGCACTTACCTAAGTGTAATAGAAGCTTTTTGTCTGCGGTCTGACTTTTCCAAAAAAATAAAATTTGTAATAGTTACCATACCTAGCTTATCAACATATTATTTTTAATCAGCTTATCAGTAGATTATTCAATAAGCTGCAGCTGCCCCAAACAGACCCCAGCTCATAACTCAACATGTTTATTTCAATCAGACCTAAAATTCAAATTAATTTTCAAGCCATCAATGATCTTCGTGCTAAATTCTCGGCCCAAAATATAAAGTTAGAAATTTAAATATTGCAGATATTTAAATCTTAAATTATTGAATTTAATCCTAAACAATTTAAAACACATTTTAAATAATTTTAATATTTATGACATCACCGGTTCAATTCAATAGAGAACCTCGCTTTCATCGGGTTCTATGTTCGATCTGATTTTCATAACGTTGAATCAAGCGAAACATTACAAGATACATAACTAGATTTAGCTCAAAAAACTGACCTAAAATAGAAGCCAAGCTTCATTCTCTTATAGGCAGGTCATCCTCCACATCTCTTGAACCAGAGAATGTCCAGATTGACAAACAATTCTGGTCACCTGCAAAAGGACTGGAATTACAAAACTGCACAGAAGATGTTCAGACCACACAAAAATGCAATTTTGATGATTCTGTAATATGGCAACATTTTATAAATATGCCCTATGTTTTTATATATGTAACACTTAAATTTTACTATTTTATATTTATAAAACCTATATCTTTCATATCACACCAAAATAGTGAAATGTGCATTTTCATGCATAGGAAAGCTAGATTGTATGCAAAAATTGAAGTTTAGGTGTTAGATATGTACATACATATGAATTGAGTGGCAAGTATGTAAATAATACAAAAAAAAAAATTCAACTTCTAATGGACTTTTCATTCATTAAAATAAAATTTAAGATGTGTGATGATGTTTGTAAGTTATAACAACATTTCTTGCTTTCAAATATATTTATGCTTACTGGTTTTCACAATTGTCTTATGTTAATGAAATTAAATCACATACAATTCTTCATATCCTTAGTCATGAAATATGTATGATAAATATCGTTGTCTGAATAGTTGCATGATTGTTTATTTTATGAGGATATCAAATTATTGCCTGAACCTCCTGTTCTAGTAGGGATCTATATATTAGTTTATTGTATGACCAGATGTATATGTCAAATTATTACTTGATCTTTAGAACTATAGTAAAGGTGCATCTATCAGAAAATCATATGATCTTAGATTCTAATAGAGTTATATTATTTTTTGTCGATTAATACATTAATGATATGAAAAAACTATATACAAGAATGTTTGTATATGCATGAAAGAGGAGTATACCCTCTTATGATACTAGTTGGGAACACCAATATGCTAACACATGTAAAATGATTTCCTCCATCTCAGTCAATTACGAAACTTAGATCAGTAACTGTTATTCTGAATGGAAAGTATCAGCAAGGGATGAGTAGGCATCTTACCTCTTCAAAAAATTAAGTTATTTAGATCGTAAACTGTTGTGCCGATGAGAGAATATCGATCAGATGCGCGTAAGCACATTTCCACCTCAGACGATAGAGTAATTTAGATCATGGATCGCTATACCAATAAGATAATATCGGTCAGGGGTGTGTTATGTTATGTTTTGAAGGTGCTCCTAAGATGAATATGAAAGTTAACAGTATAAATAAAAGTACAGTTAAAGAATAAACTTTGAAAAGTGAAGTTAAAATTAATGCATATGAAAATTCACATTATTTCCACTTAGTGAATGTCATAGAGACATACATTAGATTATAATAAAATTTTGATAGTGAAATATGAAAGACCAATATATATATTATTTTATTTTCCTTGAGTTATTGTAGTTTCTAATATCAGAGCTAACCCAAACAACTTAAAAAACAAAATATTATTAATGAAAGTAAATAGAAGACTACAACCAACACAGTGAAGCGGGAAATGAAAATATATAAATATATTTGAAACACAAATTCAACTAGAGGTCAATACAGGGGTGGTGGAGGTCGGCTAGGTGGGTTGAAAGGGGGGTAATGTAGTCGGAATGGGTAGAATAGGGTGTTGAAGGACGGTGCAGGTAAGATTTCTGGGAGGTGTATGAAGGGCAATAGGGCTTGAGGGCAGCTGGAATAGTAATAAAACAAAGGGAAGGAGTTGTGGGGCTGCGACAATGATGTCGAACGACTGAACAATGGTAAAACAACAAAGGGAAAGATTTGTAGGGTCACGACAGCGAAGGTGAGGGTTGGGACAGAAATGACAACGAAGCGGGAAGCCGGAAATAGCAGCGACAACAAAGAGGGAGGAGAAGGCGACGAAAACGTTCGGAACTGCAGAAAAACAACCGGAAATGGCTGTTTTGGGGCTGCAACAAAAGAGGGGTGCGTGGTAGTAAAGCAGGGGAAATGCAGAGGGGTTAGAGAAGGGTAAACATCATTTCAGGAGCGATATACAGTCAGAGCACCACTCGAGCCTTAGATACAACCCTTAAAGGGATAAATAGAGACGCTGACGACCGTCCTGAACAAAACTCACAACGAAACTGACTCTCCAAACCTTAATACAAAACATAAAAATGAGAAGACTAGAAAAAAAAAGTAATAAAAAAAGAAATTTGTAAAGAAAAAGGAAAAAATGAGACTGCACGGCCCATCTCCCGCGATCGTGATTCTGCCGCGATTCTGGGAAACACGGGATCCATGAACTGCGTGAGCCTTCTGGGGTCAGGGGAACTTCGACCTCATTCGTCGAAATTTTTGACTTCTCATGATATGGGGTCAAGTCGAGCACGTTGAAGGTGATGAAACTACAATAATTTCCCAAAAAGTTACTCCTATATGTGTTGTTATTCCAAAGCACATCCTGATAATATTAAATAAGCATTCTTTATTGATACAACCTGAATTGGAGCTGCAAATAGTTGTTGATTCCCATAAAGTAACTCTTAAGCCCCTAAATCTGTAACATTCTTCTCCCATATCCCATACTCAGCTGAATGTATCTGATAACTAAATCTATTAGAAGGAATCAACCTGGAATGGAATCTATGCCAATATGTACCACATTGAAGTACAACAAACTCAGAAAAAACCCTCTTCTTCTTCACTAAAAGGATAATGTTATCATTGTAAAATGTTATTTCCCCAAAAGATCCTAAGGTGATTTTCAACGTTGTGGTCCATCCATCCTGTCTAATCATCTGTCGGTGGGTACATTGCTAAACTGATTTTAATATCGAAATGACTCCACATAGTCTTCCAGAAGTATGACAAAAAAATCTCATCTCAGACATGTTGGACTCCATCCGTAGGATCAACTCAGAAAGTAGACTATATATCTTAAAAGTTTGAAAGTCTCTTATCCGGGTTTATCATGTTTCTAGTGTCGGTTCCTCAAACTTAAGACCTTTTTGAATATCCAATGACAGTCCTATTGATGCTCTACTCAAAGCCTGCAACAAGGTAGTTTAAGGCATCACGATGTCATGCTCTGCATGAATGTCAATTACACCAGACTCACTCTCTTTCAAAACAATTACTATTAGCTAGAGTCGTTCTCATAGGATCAACGGGAATTGCTTGTGTCTCTTCATCGTCGACTGGAAGTTGAGAATATTCTCTGAAATCTTCATCAACTCTTAGATCACTATTTATTTCTTCAACAACTCCATGATCAATGAAAGAGATCATTTTCTTGATTATGCAATATGATTCAATATGCCTAAATATATGGCACTTGAAACATTTCCTGACTGGGACAGATTTGCAAATGCAAATTTATTTTACCCGTTCTCCACTTTGAACAATTATCTCCTTAAGTGGTGTCGGCTTGGATGTTCCACTGTGTGTACTCTTATTACTTGATCGTGGAGTTGAACTGTGTGTAAGATGTGGTGGTCACCCGGTGAAGTTGTCTCTCCATCTTGAAGCTAGGGTCTGAACATCCTATATATAAAGAAATTGTAAGTACTTGCGTTGTCTCTCATTTCATCTTTATACCACTTTATAATTTTACTCCACTCTACTCGTTTTCGAAGAATCTTTAAGTTTATCCACCATTAAGATGCACTTCTCCTCAACTTGCTAGCAACTAGTTCCGTCATTCTGTCCACTAGGACGTCCTGGCACTCAAAGACACAATTCCAATCCCGGATGTGTCTGACTATTGTTTCCTCGGTGGCATGGCTAGAGTTTGAGTTTGGGTAAGTGAAAGATGTTGCATACGGATTGTGTAGGGTGGGAAAGAAAATTTTTGAGTGACCGGTTTGAAAAATCAGTAGAGAGAAGAGTTTTGGGTGAAGATAGGATTGAGTATTGGTGGATGCAATAAACCCTAAGATAGAATTACGGTTATGCTAGTTCTGAAACAAAATTACACAGGAGTTAACCCAAACAACAACAAAAAATCAAATATTATTAATAAAAGTAAATGCGAGATTACAACGAACACATTGAATATGAAATAACAACAAACTTGATACACAAACTCAACTAGAGGTCGATCCAGGGATGGTGGAGGCTGGCTAGGTGAACTGGAAATGGCGTTGGATGGTTGGAATGGGTAGACTGAAGTGTTTGAGGGTGGCAGTTTCAGTAGGAAAGGTTTATGCAAGGTAGATGGGGAGCGGTAAGGCTTGTGGATGGATGGAACAACAGTAAAACAACAAAGAGAAGGAGTTGTGGGGCTGCAACAACGATGTCGGGAGGCTGGACAGCTAGAAAACACCAAGGAAAGTGGTTGCAAGGTTGCGGCAGCGATGCCAGATAGTTGGACAGTGGTAAAATAGCAAAGTGAAGGATTTGTAGGGATACGACAGCGGAGGTGGAGGGTTGGGATAGTGATCGCAACGAAGCAGGAGGCCGAAAATAGCGGTGACAGTGAAGAGGGAGAGGAGGAGGCGATGGCGACGGTCGAAACTGCAAAAAAACAACCAGAACGGCTTTGGCCGGCTACAACAAAAGAGGGATACGTGGCAGCAAAGCACGAGGAGGGTGGGGGAATGCAGAGTAGTTGGAGAAAGATAAACACCATTCAGGAGCGAGATACAATTGGAGCACCACCTGACCCTTAGATACAGCCCTCAAAAGAGAAACAAAGAAGCCTGCAGGTGTCCCGAACAAAACTCATTACAAAACTGACTTTCCAAACCCTAATACAACACTCATTGGAAATGAAAAGAAAATGAAAGAATGAAAGAAGGAATTTTGAAGAGAAAAGGGAAAAAAAACAAGAATGTTCAGCTCATCTCTCACGATCGCAGTCCTATTGAGATTCAGCGGAACGTGAAATCCACACCCCGCGTCAGTTTAGAAGTGTAATTGATCAACTGAGTTATCTCAAATAACTCATTATGTTGTTTTAATCATTATGTTGTTTTAATATTTTTTTTTTCAGGTTTTAAGCTTTGAATAATTTGAATACTAGAGGAGCTAATGCATACAGAAGGCAAGATCAGCAATCAGAAAGGTTTTAATTTTTCGTTAAAATATTAGTGACTCTTTCAATTAATATTTAGAAATTAAACTATTAGTGATAAGAAAAAAAAATAATTGAAAACTTAATTTCACTGTCCGACTGTCTGTTTCCGTCTTAATTAATTTCAACCCTAGGTCGCTATGACAAAAAAGTTATAATAAAAGAGTAAATATAAAAATGATAAAGAAGTAAGGATTAATAATAATAATATATATATATATATATATATATATATATATATATATATATATACATATATGTATAAACATACAATTTTAAAGGATTTGATGCAAATAATTATAAACTAATATTGTGGTGGACAGAAAAACATACAGAAGAATGGAGATAAAGATAAAGATACAGGTATTAAAGATAAAATTGGCTAATTAAAATAAATGTATTGCAAAAGTACTATCTGATAAGAGAATAGTATATAGAATTTTAAAGGAAAAGTTCGTAAAATTGCAAGTAAGAAGGCTATGTTTTATGGATCAGAGTGTTAAGAGAAAAAAAGTCATGAATCAAACTGAGTGTTGCAAAACAAAAGAGCTAAAATGAATGTGGCAAAACCAGGAATGATATATTAAGAAATAATCATATTGTAAGAATAATAAGAGCAAAATCTATTCCAAATAAGATATTAAAAATAAACTTAGGTTTTTCAGGCACTTAAAATAAAAGGCCAAAGATGCATAAATAAAAAGATCATTATACAAAATTTAAGTCACAAGACTAGGAAGGTAAAAAAAAAGGTACTATAAAGGTGAAATAAATAAACGTTGTATGAAAAAGTTTAACAACTCATGCAATGATTGGCAAAAACAATTGCAGAATAAGTATTAATAAAGTTGATCCTAAATAGTTAGATAAGGCTAATGTGATGGACATGATCTATCGCATGGAGAAAAAACCACATGCCTCACCCCTTTCCCTAATACTAATCCCATGCTTCTAACCAAAACCATTGAATATCCATAAGATGGTAATTTGTTATTGTCGGCCGCTTTTGGGAGCGCTGCTTTGAGTTTTTTTTTAATTTAGTATATATATATATGTATTGATTTTTGAAAATAACATTTTAAGTTTTAAAATATGAGAGTGAGAAAGGACGAATCTCATTCGTTTGGCAGTTTGGATGAACGAGCGTAATATCGCGAGTAACGCATCTATTCCGAAGAATAGACACCCTACTCGATAATATCGCTCGATCAAATAAACCACAAAATTCATAACATTCGTTCTGGTCTGCGAACCTTTATGTGGACCGACAAATTCCCCTATTTAATACGAAAGAATTAAATAGAGTTTATATTATCTGGGGTCTTTAAAACTCCCTATAGAGCAAGCTCTCATAGTTAATTACCCTCGGATGACCGAAATCACCCGAGAGAACTATCGATTTAGATCTCGGGCTTCTATCTTCACGAAGTCGAAAGGTAGGGTTTTCCAACGAAATTTGAGAGTAGGAAATCCGATAGGTGAAGGGCGCGAAGGAGGAACAGTTATTTCTGGAGTCAAAGGAAAGAAGGGTAGGGGATGTCGCGGATCTCGAGGAGGACCTCGAGGACGTCCCAGACTATCCTAAGGTTGGGTTTTAAATTTTGGAAAGAGATTTTATTTTGATTTCAATCCTGCAAATTTAATTATAGGGATTACGTTTGCGTAATGCTCTGGCTATGCAAACTACTCGAAAGACAGGGAGGGTTTACGTCGTATAAGCGCGACAACCTCGGAAACCTAAGCGGATTAGGGCTTATATTGCACGGAAGGGGTGTGCAAAGGCCTAAAAGAGAAAGGTGAGGGTTTATGTCGCACGGGTGGACTACCTCGAAACCTAAGGCTCATTGCTTAAAACTAAGGAAAGGGTTTTGCTGATGTCGACACAGGTTTTGCTGAAGAAGATGGCCGTGCTGCCCACCGTGCTCCAAGCTCCACGTTGTAGCAGGAATCGCAGTTTAAGTTTAGGATTTAAGTTCAAGTGAACATGCAAGTCATTTATTTATTTTTATTGCAACAGTGAGTGTGTGCAACGATGGCATAAGTGACAAAAAGAAAGCAGAACGAGGAGCATGCTAAGCTATGCGAGAAGTAACATCTTATAACAGGTGTATACCGAAAATAAGCGAAGCTATACTAGCGAGGAAAGAGTGCGAAGGAAGTAAAGCATGCTTAAGCAGGTAAGAAGTACTTGGAAATGTAAAACATGCCAAGCAGGTATAAACTGAAAGTAAGCAAACTAAGCTAGCAGGAGTGCATACTAAAAGTAGAGCAGGTACGACAGTAAAAGAAAAGAGGTAGAGACTGTGTCGTAGGAGTACCGTATGTCCTGCCTATCCTTGGTGCGCTGCTACTTATTTATTGTTATTTTCTTATACTTTTTTATCTCCCTGCAGACTGACATCGATCTTAAAAGAGCGAGTGAGTAAGTAGTAAGTTGAAAACAACCTAACTAAACGAGGGTGTTACGGAGTAGAAAGAAAGTAAAGTCCGAAAACTCAACGAGTAAAAACGAAGGAAAACGCCGAGAAAGCGAGGAAAAATCGCGAAGAAAAAGGAAACGAAGTAAAACCGTAGGAAACCACGAGAAAATGCCGAAAGAAACCTACAAGTAAAGCTCTACAAGTGTCCCGTAAGCACGGTGGTGTTTCGGACTCGGAAGCTGTGCTAATATCCGACTTGAGTGCCGACTACTATCCCAACTTTCGCAGAAAGCGATCTAATCCGACTCGAATAATCAACCGTGACTTTTATAAGTTTTCACACATTTCCTTTTTTTGTTTTCATGCAATAGTGTATGCGTAGGTAGGCTCGTGTAGTAGTGGATGTAATTTTGTATTTTCAAACATATGTATTTTTGTTTTAAAGTATTTCGATCACGGTGTTGACTACCTAATGTGACTAGGACTACGAACTTTAGATCGTCGGCGAGTAGAAACCCGAGGACGGCCGAATGGTTCCGTGACTCTCGCTCTACTCTCTACGAGTCTCCGAGACAGGCGGCCCCATTCTATGGCTCTCGTAATTTTCCTCGTTTCTGCAACCGCATCATCGTCCCCACCGCACTTACGACTATTGATGGCCCATATATAACCTGAGGAGGTTATATATGCACAACTACATGTCCCCTGTATGTGTGTGGGTTAAGCTCAAAAACAAGGTGAAAACTAGGGACGAGGGGTCAAGGAAAAGGAGAGAAAAGACAAGTAAATCACCCCGGACTCCCGACCGACCTTACATGTCCTAAAAAAAAGACTAAAGGCACCTCGACACTCTCGGAGAAGGTAAGGACTAGACCCCTAAGAACACACTCCCTGTTTTCCCAAATTACGGTAAAATCATGAATAAAAATAAAAAAAAGAGGTAAAATAAAGGAAAGACAAGCTGCTGCTGCCCGGATACTGAACCCTAGCTCACTAAACTAGTAGGGCTATCACAAATTCCAAGATTTTGCCCTTTACTTTCTTTCTTTTTCCCTTTTTTTTCTTTCTTTCCAATTTTCATTTCATATTACAAATTTCGGGGCCTGAACAACTGCTGAAACAAAGGCCCATCAATTCTGACATCAATTTACCACGTAATTGCCATAACTCATGCTCATACATCAAACTTTGATATCAACCTTCAAAAATCTTAATTGAAGCAAATGGAGGGCAATCTCACACCCCTCTCACCAAATCCATGTGCAAGTGTAACAAGAAGTAAGAAAGGAGAAGCACCACACCCATTAAGGCTCTCGGCCGAGACAAAAGCAAAGAGAGGCCCACGGGCACAATCACAACAAAGGGAGCAACAAGAGATGAAGTCCTCACCCTACTCCAAACTTCCATAAAGAGGCTCACGACCAAGCTTCCTCAAACAAACCCCTCACATAACCCCAGCTCAACATCAAGCCAAACCCGAGCCCTCGAGGAGCTCCAAACAAGGTGCAGCCGACCCACTACAAAGCCCCTTTCAAACCTGCCGGAAAACCCCCACAATCCAACCTGAACCTACGGTCCAGCAGGCTTCAAATCCGAGCTACACGAAGCCACAAGCCAGCCCAAAACCGAGGACAGCGAAGCCAAGACAACCCAAAATCGAGAAAACCGCGGGGCTAACAGAGAAAGCTGGGCCGTATAAGGCTGAAACCAAATCTTAAACCAAGTTTAAAATCAAGATTATAACAGGGTTTGACCATAACCGAGCCAAAGTAGGCTCAAAGCAAATTTAAGATCCAGAAAATCGCAAGATAAAGCAAATCAGCCCTTCCATATGGGGGGTAAGATCAAGAAATTGCAGGAGCCAAAACTGAGAAACAAAAATCCCCAAAAACAGCCCCTCAAAGCTCCCTTTAGCATGAAATAAAAAGATGCTCTTAACCAAGCTCACCATGAGCCAAACTGAGACTTAGAACATAGCTGAACATGAAGCCAACAAAAGCGTTTTTATATCTCCAACATATCCCAATGCAGAACTTCAGCATATTTCGAATGAAAATAAATATAAAATTTGCTCGAATCAGCACAAGTTTCCCCTCTTAACATGCTTTTCTTTTCTTTTTTTTTTTTAAACAGAGAAGTAGGAGGAGCAAAAAGAAAGAGCAAGCTCCTTATGAATTTAACTACGCAAATCATTCCATGCTTCACATTAGATTAGGACAAGTATGCAAAATAAGTAAAGAAGAGCAAGAAGCAACCCCATACCATTTTGAATGTATAACCACGCCCAACTCAAGCATAGCAATATGTAAATAGCCTCACATGTAAAAATCTGAGCCAAAGAAAATCATACCTCGGTGTATGTCCAAGCAAAACACACCAAGAGATCCAACAGCAGGGACCGAACGGCGCAAACCAGGCTAAAATCGAGCAGCCAAGTCCCAAGAAATTCAGGGAGTCAAGCCAACAACACTCTACCTCACTCAAGCTAAAATTCAGGAGGATCCGTGAGCAACGAGAGAAGAAGAAGAGTGAAGAGAGGGGAAGGAGAGAAGCAGACGATAGCACCCTCGGAACCCGACCACCCACGAGCAACAACCAACCCTAGACTTCCCTCAAGATGAGGCTTATATAGCCGGCCTCAAGAAGAAGGAGGAGAAGAAGCCACTTACCTGGACGTCGGCTAGAGGAAAAGAGGCGGGAGAGAGTGGCGACAAAGTCGCTGGAAAAGGCCGACCGTAGAGGCGAGGAAGGCCGAAAGGGGCTCGTCGTGAGCGGGTCGCCGGGGAAGTGGCGAGAAGGTACGGGGACCGAGGTCGGAGCTCGCGCAGGAGCCAGAGAAACGGGATCGGGACCGGGAGAAAAAAGGCGAGGTCCACGCGGGTAAGGGAAGAGAGGGGAGAAAATTAGGGTTTAAAATAGGATTTTTAAATAGGAAAAATAAGGATTTATTTAATAAAAATCGGTAAAATTTCGCGTCGCGGGTCCGCGCTCCAAACACGACAAGTTATATGCCTCTTCCTAGCAAATTCGACGTCCCGGACGCAATGGCGCAGTCCTTTTCGCGATCTGAGGTCGTTCGGAGAACCTCGTCACCGGTCGAGTTGAAAGTGCGTCAAATTCGATTTCGTTGAAATTCTGACCTTGATGGCGTTCGTTCCGCATTCGACTTCCGATCTCGATCCGTCGCGGAGAATTTGAAGACGTCGAGGTGCGGGCTCGAGGAATTTGTGCTCGGTGGTGCGAGAAGTGTGCACAAGGCTACTCCTAAGGTCCGGTGGTCCCATAGGAACTCGATTTGAGATACTAACGCTAATTCCAACCTACCAGCTGTGAGCAAGAGGTCGGGAATTCCGTCCGGATTCCAAAAGAGTGTCGAAGTGGTTTCAAGCATTCTAAGACGAGGTGGGTCCAGTGCTAGGAATCTAAGATCGTCGGGGAAGCTCCTAAAGCTAGAACCCTAGATCCTAGGAGGAAAACTAAACCTCGACAAAAGTGAGGTCAACAGTTATCAGTTTGTCCGAGGAGAACACGTCAAAGCCAATCGGGATAACAGGACATGACTCCATATAATAATACATTATATCAACTGAAATTGAGAAGCTTCGCTCATAATAACAAGAGGTAGTCACGACTCTTAAAACTACAAAATGTACTAGAAGGACCAATAAAAGTACAAACTAGGCCTAACCAAACTGTATGGAGAAACCTTTATCTATGGATAGGTGTACTACAATCCAGCTAATTATACTTTTAAACATTTTTTTAAATAAAACAAAAGCTCTTCCATCATCCATTAAAATTTTTTATAACCCCATCTAAAACTAGAAAAAACAACACAACATTCATTTACGTGAAAACAATTTCTACTTATAACAGGGCCATGAAAGTTTATTGAGACAGCACAATTAAGAGTTATAAATAAAGCACTTTCCTTCATATCAGATACAAACAAGGAAAATAAACAAGATTAATATATAATAAAAACATGCAAGAATAACAAATATATTAGTAGAAAAATACCGCTTAAGCTATTTATCTCCTCGTCATTATCAGGCATGATAAACCTCCGATGTCCAGAAGATGATGCAGCCAATGGCACAGATGGATGGAAGGAGAAACAGTTAACAGTGTCTAGCAAAAATAAACGCTTAATAAGATTAGACATTTCATACGTTTAGAAAAACAATTCAGAACTTTCAGTCTGAAGGAGTGTACCAGAAGCAGCTTGAAACCCTGACACCCACTCTCCTGATTGAAGGTCATACATGTGAACTATACCATCCTATTTGAATAGCTGACATCAAACAATGCAATTTCTTAAGCTATGAAAATTACATAAAAGGGACAGCCCTGTAACATTACCTGTCCGCCTGTACCAAGATGCCTTCCATTAGGTTCAATATCAAAAGATATCCTTTGATTTGTGGATTCCGAAGACCTATACAACCTGAAAAGAGATCCCAAAGCAAATACATATAGTAACTTCCTTCTTAATTTGACTTACATACAAAAACAGAATTATGACGAGCAAAAACAGATTTTAAACAGAAAAATGTAAGCATAAGAAAGTAAATAAGGGGCCGACATGCAAGCATTAATTCTATGGTCATTGTAAATATGAAAAACGAATTTTGTTACGTCACAACTTCGTTTGTGATTTTTGGTAAGAATTTTCATGTCTTTTTACATTTTACAATTAGAAAATTTAATGATAATATTAGATGCTACTATGTGGAGAAAGCAGTAATTGTAAACAGTGGAATTTACCATATGAGCTACTGAAATGTACAGGATGGCTCAACATAAGCTATATTGGAAAGGCACATGCATTAGGCTGGAAAAATGGACTTACGTCTTCAAGGTTGGCATCCAACATAAATTCAAACCAATCTATAGGACAATAGGCATCTAAAAATAGTGACTAAATGTAATGCACCTTGTTTACACACTGTGTTAGTTGGAAAGTGTGATACAAGTGCAGGAAGGATGGACAAATTCTCGTGCTCAAAAAGGTGCGTCCAGTAACACCCCAACATAGGGAACTACTAATTGATAATTATGCAGGAATCTATCAAAACAACCACCATCAAAAACTGGGAAGAAATGCAAGAAAACAATCTTGGTTGCCTTTTTTTATCCAATTCAAGTTCTTCAATAAGTTTTTTTCATCTTCTAGCAACCTCCCTTGATAAAGGAGTTAAACTAGAAATTGCAACGGAAGGGAAATATTATTGCTAAAATTCAAAGGAGATTACAAACAAAGATACTTGAAAAAAAGAAACAACGACACAAACGCAAAAAGCTCCGTAGGGCGAGGATCGACAGTGGAGGACTACGGTCAAGGTAGTGGAAACAGTGTTATGGGAAGGTGCAGCAGCAAGCAAGGGAAAGCGAGAAAGGTTCAACAGTGAACAACGGCTATGAAAGGTGCGGCAGCATGCAAGGGGAACCGTGAAAGGGTAAGAACATGAGGAGATAACCACCAACTTGGAGCAAGATACAGCTGGAGCACCACCTGTCCTCAGATATAGCCCTAGCAGGGTAGAACGACACCGAAGGTAGAAATATGAAAAACAAAATCTCCACTAGAACATAGAAAATAACATATAAGTACTCTTAGGGTAAAAAAGAGTGGGCCCCGCCCCAAATAGGAGGGAACTGTCCGTTAAGGAGGCTCGCCTAATCCCGATTTCGCTTGGATCGAGTCGAACCTGTGCAACAATTGCCAGACGAGCGGTTCTGGCTCTCCCTCGCTTGGCTTGGACGCCCACGCATTAGTTTTGCGGGGTTAGAGGAGCTTTAATCTTATCTGTTTAATTCAAAGTTTCCAGCTATTCGCAACACCGAGTCAAATTTGTTCATTGAAAGTAGCCAAAATGTTGTAGTCTCATGACAGGTCGATATTGTAGGCATTGTCACTCAATTTTTTTAAAATTTTGAAAGGTCCATCTGCCCTAGGCTTGAGCTTGCTAAAGGATCCCACCAAAAACATTTCTTTCCTCAATCTGATCCACACTAGATCCCCTTCTTCCCCTTTTTATTTGTCTGTGTAGTACTTGCGGTTTTATTTGGTGATCTCATTCCCACCTTTTTGAGTAACCTCTGAATCTCTTGCAACCTCTTCCACATCCTCATTGATCTCTGATATTGGAAGGAGTAGTACCAAGACAAATGGAGTGAGAGGGTTGCGCCTATACATGATATCAAATGGGGTGTGTTACATGGTCTGCTCACAGATCCGTTGTGCACAAATTCGGCTTGGGCTAGAATCAAATCTCATTGCTTAATATTATTTCCCACAAAGCAGCTCAGAAGGTTCCCCAGACTCCTGTTCACCACCTCCGTCTGACCATTCGTCTATGGGTGAGCTATTAAACTGAATTGAAGTTTAGTGTCAGGCTCCCCCATAGGGTCCTCCATAAGTGACTCAGAAACTGAACATCTCTGTCGAAAATGATGGTATCAGATATCCCGTGTAGTCTCACAACTTCTCTGAAGTACAAATCAGCGATATGTGATGTATCTAGCGTTCGGTAGTAGGGTACGAAATGTATCATCTTCGAAAATCTATCCACCACAATCACAACAGAAACCTTGTTTTGATGTATTCTCAGAAGACTCGCGGCAAAATCCATGCCAACATCCAACCACGGGGCCCTCGGTATTGGTAATGGAGTGAATAGTCCTGCATTCTTCCCTCTAATTTTGGCCACATGATAAATATTGTGTTGCTTGACGTACCGCTACACATCTCTCATTAGTCGGAGCAAAAACAAAAAGTGCTCTCTCATGAGTGTGAGAGTCTTAGCTTTGTCAAAGTGTCTTGAAAGACCTCCACTGTGGCCTTTCCGAATAATAGACTTTCTCAACGAACATCTAAGATATACAACTTATTCTAGTGGAACATATAACCATCAGCCCTGTGAACTGTTTGGTACGCTTCTCCTCTCTCTAAAATCTTTTTATGTCCCGTACAACTCCTTCACTACCTCAAAGCCTACGAGTCGAGTTAGCATAGAAGTGATCAGCAAATAATGGTGGGCTCAGTGCATCTGCTACTCGGTTCTGGTTTCCCGCCTTGTGCTTAAATATGAACTGGAACGACGTCAAGAACTTCACTCAGGATGTGGGTCGACCCTTCAGCTTGTTCTGACTATTTAAGAACTTCAAAGCCTCATGATCCGTGAAAAAGATGAACTCGCTCGTCAGTAGGTAGTGACTCCAATAAATATGAGCTCTCATGATCGCATAGAACTTTGTCACATGTCGAATATTTCCTCTAGGAAGCATTCAACTTCTCACTAAAGAATGACATGGGCCTTCCAAACTCAGTACTGCTCTGATCCCCACATTTGAGGCGTCACACTCCACCTCAAACGAATATTGACGTCCGGTAATGCCAATACTGGTGCCAGTAGCACCTTCTCCTTCAATCTATCAAAACTGGCCTGAGTTGCATCTATCCACTGGAATTTCTTCCTTTTCAAAGGTTCGGTTAGGGAAGTTGTGATAGTGCTGACGCTTCCAATGAATTGTCAATGAAATGATGTCAGCCCCAAGAACTGTCTCAACTCGATAAAAGACTGAGATGTCACCCAACTCACTATGGTCTCAATCTTTGTGAGATCCATCTGAATGTTTGCACCAAACACAATATAGCCCAAAAAGCATATATGTGTTGTCAGGAAGTAGCACTTCTTTGAAAGGGCGTATAGTTACTTTGACCACAAAACCTCGAAGACTCTCCTCAGGTGTTATAAGTTTGATTCATCAATCTCATGATTGTGTTAGACACATTAGACAATCTAAAAGGCATGATTGTACACTTGGATAATCCATCTCGGGTTTTAAAAGCAGTCATCCACTCGTCCCCTGGCCTCATCCGGATTCGGTGATACTCATTGTGTAAGTCGATCTTGTAAAAAACAATGGCTCCATGAAACTGATCTAGGAGATCGTCCAGATGAGGAATGATAAACTGTATTTGATAGTAATCTTGTTGATGGCACGACTGTCAATGCACATCCTCAACGATCCGTCTTTCTTGGGTACCATTAAGGTAAGGACAACACTTGGGTTGGCACTCTCTTTGACCAACCCCCTGACAACGAGATCATATACCGATCATTGTAATTATTAGTACTTTGCAGGTCTCAATTTGTAGGCAAACCAAATCGGCAACATTGATCCATGTATGAGATCAATGGCGTTTTAAATGTCTCTCAATGTTGGCAATCCGTCGAGAAGGCGCCAGTCATCAAGTCCTGAAAGTCACATAGTAGTCGCTATATGGGTGTTGATATCTCAACCTCCTCGGTTCTCTTTAACATGACCAAAGTCATTACCACTGGAATCTCTCATGCCGACTGCATGAAGGTGGTTCTTGGAGCTACCATCTCCTTTGTGATGTCCATTCCATCTTTTTCAGATGAATAAGTGTTCTTGAACATGTCGTGTTGGGTCTTGCGGTCGAACAGTCAAGGCCTCCCCAACAAAATATGACAAGGTCCATAGGTGCACGTCACACCACACCTACTCCTGTAGCTGATATCCGATAGAAAACTCAACCTCACACTGTTGATCCATGTGTATTTTGTTTCCCCTTTTCAATTAAGGGAGTAGAATTGAGGATGCTTCTGTGTTGTCAACCCCAATTTCTTCGCCATCATGATGGATACTACATTCTCATAGCTCCCGCCATCAATAATCAAGCTACATGCATTTTTCTTCACGGTACACTTGATGTAGAAAATACTATGCCTTAGCCATGATGGATACTTCTCTGACTTGGTCTGAAAGGCACACCTTATGACTAGCATTTCTCCCTCGTTTCCTTTAAGTTGGAGTTCCTCCTCCGGATTTTCCTCTGCTTCCTCCTCATCCACCTCATCGACGACGCCCGACTTTATGAATGAAACAACGCAGGTCGTGGCACAACTGGAGGCTATGTGTACATATTTGTGGCATCTAAAATATCTCCTGGAAAACACTATACTGAGTGAATTCTCCTTTTTGGGTTTCTTTGTACTCAGATATGTTTGTCACTTCCCTGACCGATCTTCCCAACTCCTCCTGGTGTGGCCTTGTTGGCAGTTGCAGCTATAGGTGGTTGTCTAAATGAGGGTGGTTGTCTGTTTTGTCTCCATTGTCTTTCCAACTTCAAGAACAAGGTATGGACATCTTGGAGTGAGCAATAGATTTGCAGTTGCACAATGTTATTGATAGTTGGCTTCAAATCCCTTAGATATTGAGTTATGGTATCGTCCTATAGTTCGACCAATTCGCATTTCATATACAGCTGGTCAAACTGTGTCGTGAACTCTTCCACTGATAGGTTTCTCGGTCAATCTGTGGTAGATGGTAGAGCCTCAAAAATATATTCTGACAGTAATGAGGTGGTAAATATTTTCTCTGCATCTCTTCCGCATCTTCTCTCATCTAGTAAACTTATCACTTTCTTTGCCTTTGCAACTATTTCCACCAAAAAAAAATGCTCTTTTATTCAAATTGACAGTTGTAAGCTTCACACTCTTGTCTTCTAGCACATCTTTGTAATCAAAGATTCCATCAACCGACTACAATCATTCAATGAAATCAATCGGATCTATACCTCCATTAAACTTTAATAGATCCGCCATTACTCTGAAATCTTTCTGTCCTCCATATCTTCTCCTAGCCTCCTCTGAAAATGAATTCCGAAGTGTCGTGCTTTGCCTTCCTCACCACTGAAATCCCCCTATGTAAGGGATTCAGATTTTCATCCCTTTCTTTCCTTCAGTTCTCCATATCACGATCGAGTGTAATTTTCCCCTAAGTCCCTTCATTAATCTCCGCAAGCCTTTTGATCTAGTTGACGGATCACTCGTTGTATCTCTTCCTTGACAGGATTGAGCATGTATCTCCACGATGGCATGGCTAGGGCTTCTGTGGGAGTGGAGGGTATTTGAGTATAGGAAAGAAAAATTTCAAGGTGGAGATGTGTAGGAAGGCTAGAAACTCTAGAATAGGACTACGATTATGTTAGATCTAATACCAAATGATACTAGAGTTAACCAGAAACCACAAAGAAATGGAAATCAAATAGGATTACAAACAAACACTTAAAAATAGGAAAACAACGACACAAACACAAAAGACACTCTAGGGCGACGATGAAGGGCGGAGGGATGCGGTCGAGACAGTGGAAACGAAGAACCTTATGCGGTAGAGAGAGGCTTCGCGACAGCAAGCAAAGGAAAGCAGGAAAGGTGCAACAACAAGCAGCGGAGAGGGTGCGGCAACAAGCAAGGGAAAGAGTGAAAGGGAAAGAACACGAGGAGATAACCACCACTTCAAAGCAGCATATAGCCGAAGCACCACCTGTCCTCGAATACAGCACTAGCAAACGAGAAGAATGCCAACAACATAAATTTGAAAACTAAATCTCTCCTAGAACACAGAAATAACATATAAATAGTCATAGGGTAAAGAGGAGTGGAGCCTCTCCAAATAGGAGGGAACCATGCGCTAAGTAGGTCCGCTCGTTCCCGATTCCGCCTAGATCGAGCCGAACTCATGCAACGATTGTCGCGCCCACGTTGGACCTAGGCGGTTTTACGTCATCCCCACTATAATCTCAATATTAAAGCAAGAACAAAAAGAAGAAAGACAAAGATGTGATCAGCGTCATCATTAACCCTACCACAACTAAATGGGATCGGGATCAGATTTTAAAAAGGAGCATCTTAGGGAAAATTAATAAAAAGGACAACTAGAAAGTGGATTTTAAAATGATAAGTATCAACATGATAAAAAAGGATAATCGGAGAAGTCAACTTACCCTATAAACGGAATCATAATATATGATTTTGCTCAGAACTATCAATCATATTATGTTTGGATGGCGGGACAATTCTATAAAGTATGCATTACCATATTTTAGTATCTCAAGATAAATAATGTTAACTCTGCTAAGTATCATGACATATGTATGACACCAAGCATTCGTTACACTGATATATAACATGATAAATTTCTTATTTTGCAAATATGCTACAGACTTCTAATATAAAATTCATACATGCTATGAACTGATTTAAGGGTCAAACAACATAAGAAACTAAACCAAAATTTGACAATAGTTTTTAGGAAGATTTACATACATAACACTTAATTCTTTTATATTTACATATCTAACACCTAAACTTTAATTTTCACATATATACCACCTTATCTATGCACGAAAAAGTGTATTCCAATTTTTAAAAGTTAAAATAGTGATTTTTTATGTGATATGAATGATTTTGGTGGTATAATGTAAAAAACAAAATTTTGGTGTGAGATATGCAAATCCATATGAACTGGGCGGTATGTATATGAATGCCCCTAGTTTTTAAACATGCAACGGATGCATGCTGAATGCCCCTAGTTTTTAAACATGCAACGGATGCATGCTCAATTTCACATGGCAATGATTACTTCGCCGGCTTGATCAAGAAGACTGGTGGTTCTGAATTGATACAACAGATATATTGTATAAAGAAGCAGGTTAGAATGCCTCTAAAATCATTAGACAATATCAGCGTTTCTTCATTGCTCTCCACTTCCCCTTCTAATAGCAGAACTTCTAGCAAAATATAATCATAAAAATAAATAAATTTTAATTAAAAATGGACAAAGAAACATTTATCCTTGATTTCCTTTCCATCAAATCTTATTTGCTTAGTTCTTTTTTCTTTTTACTTGGTTCTGATACCACCCTTATCAAAGCAAAAATTAGATCTGTTTCTGACATGGATGACTGCCATTAAGTAACTAAAATAGAAGGTTGACAGGAATGAAAATACACGAAAAGTTCAATTCTATAAATTTATACATCATACTCCACATGATAGCAGCTTTAAATCAAGAGTTGAACGCAGTGTAGAACCTTAAACATGAGTGGAAGGGAAAAAAATTCACCAACATAAAAAAGAAATACAGGGAATTACTTGTAGAGAACACCAATGGTATTTCGAATATCCCAACATAGTATGTAAGGATCCTAACAGAATTCCAAAACAAAGTTAAAGAGTCTCAAATAATAATAATAATAATAAGTGCATAAAAAGAAGCCTACGACCTTAACGACCGTGGACATGGAACAGCACCAATTCAAATTTTTTATTGAGATCACAGATCGGGATAAGTTTAATATTGTTTGCTAAGCATATTAAAGGGGGATAAATTGGCCATGCATTTTTCTACTTCATATTTTCTTTATAAAATTCCACCAATCCTGTGCACACAATCAAACACATTGCGAAAGCCAAACAAATAATTACATAACAAAAGAGAATAGCATATTAATTGAAACGCCAAGATGAAGTTAAGAATATAACAACTAAATTAATACACAAATTAGTGGGCAGATTGAAACAAACTTACATCCAATGTATACACTTGTACAAATGAATGCCTAAGTGATTAACCGTAATCTAAAAGATTGTATTCACTTGTATTAGAAAGTACAGATTGGTGATCCTATACAATCCTACATATGCCACCCCACATGATCACTATAATGTATATTAAAAATTAAAGTTATTAAACTAGCCAAGTGGGTAATTTACTATTAAGTACGAAGTGAATGATAAACTCAATTTCACCATCGAAACTATTCACATAAATAGTAAAATTAAAACGTACAGCTAATATAATGGTGACTAGTATGAGATCCAGCCAATGTAAGTGAATTAGTAAAACAATGATATAAGTTGAGTCCATTATGCAAGCCGGTCTGATTAATCTAAGCAAACACCACTAGTTAAATAATGTGCCCAAAGATAAATATTAGAATTGAAAATTAGAAGATGATATAAGATGCGAGAACTACTAAAAAATTAGTACAGTAACAACATGTAGCAAGAACATATGAGTAGATCAACACATAAACATTAGAAATTAAGCAAACACGATTGCAAGGAATGTAAATCTAGTTCTACAGAGAAATTGAGGCACAGTGATAATTATGTGGTTCGACCTCCAAATGACCTATGCCCATAAAGCACATACATGGACACAATGACACAAAAATGGCCATAGCAACACAACATAACTATAAAAAGTATAACACTACAAATCATAGATATAATGTTATATTTTATAAATTATTAATATAAAATAAGTAACTTATAGTGTTGTTCACTAATGGCATCACCGGATAAAGTAAATTATCATATAAATATACTTCATCCAAAAAAAAATAATCTCAAACAACAATAAAAATAGTAGTGATTACAAAATTCTTTATCACATGTGAAAATTATCATCTGTTAACGACACTCAAATATTAGCATTGAAGCATCATCGTTTATCACATAGTTTGCACGGGTATTAATATTTTTCAAGCGAGTCATCCCTCGTGTGAGCCTTTGTAGAATATCGAGCAATGTTTAGATCGTATTGAACCATATATTACCTACTTTGGAGCTAATTTTGTCATTAAACACTTAAAATGCAATTTTGAGCCTACCAGATGCATGTAATGCATATCAAAGATGAGTCCTGTCTGACAAGGGTCTGCAAAGGACATGATAGGTATATGAAACGCCTATGTTCACACCTAATCCCCGGACCAAGCTAGGATTCAACGACATCCTTGCAACAACAAGTACACTCCTTCGCTTACAAGCCGATGGAGAAACCATCACAATCTCTTCTTCACAGAGGAAGCAATCCCTTGGCTATTGTTATAATCAAGAGCACCATCTCTAAACAAATGTCAGCAATTTCTCTACAAAACCTTCTTCACAGAGATTAAACATTGTCATGATGACTAGAACTGACACTAACAATTACAACACACTCCGTACAAGTAATAAAGGTGAAAATTAAAAAGACAATAAAGCCTAAATGATTGATGAGAGCAGATTTAACCCCCTCAAAAATTGAATGATGCTAATAAATACTTATTTTTTTCTTGAAAAGCTCTTAAAAAGGCTTGAGTTGCAAGCATTTATTTTTTGCCGATTGATAAGCAACTTTATTTTCTTACCGGATAAAACACAAAGAAGAAATATGATCAACAACAAAAATTCAAAATATAAATTTATCCAAAATAAATTTAAAATCTATAATGCATCCTTATCTGATAGCTTTAGTGCCATCCAACAGTCAAGATTTTTTCTCTTTATCTTGATCATCAAGCCTCTGATAGACAATCCGTCTTCTCCCGTGCACTCTTCATGAGTTGATCCTCAATCAAGATTCAAGACAGAGTGACATGAATATCAATACCCCTATTAATCTTCATCGAGAAATTGGACTCTCAATTAACTAACTCATTATATCTATCCCTCAATGATCTAATGCCAAAATTGTGAGAAATTTCAAATAAAACACTTGGAAGTGAACAGTCATATTTGACATCGCCTCGTAATCACAACCAAATTAAGCGTTCATTCTTGTACCCTACCATGGCCATGAGTCAACTTAAAGCTATTGACTTTTTTATAACTTAGTTTTTCCAGTCGGATAACGTTAAGCAAGCATCCTTGATAAAGATGTAGACTTTTGAAGAGCTTTTGGATGCAAAATTAGGCTCCCTCGTCTCTGAGCCTTCTAGAAATGCCTTTTAAAACTCAACACAATGTTCATAGGCTTCAAGCCAGCATCCACAACCTAAACCATTTCAAACCAAAGGTGGTAGAATAAAATACAAAAGATATTGCATAAGTTAAGTAATATAAAATGTAAAGTCAAGCAATCCTCTTGATCAAGAATGACAGAACTAGAATTAGGAGTTTTCTTATTTAAATTAGGAGTTCTCTATAATTAAGAGTTTCCTTATTTAAATTGCTTCCAATTTTTCTCTCATGAATCTCTGATATTAATTGTACATATTCTTTCCTTATAAGTGAATATATTTAGATTAGGAATATGTATTAAGTTACCTAAAAAAGATTGTACATATTATTATTTATTGGAAAGAATGCAAAGAAAAAAGGCATTCAACCAATTTTCTCAAAAGTTATGGTATCAGAGCCACACAATTGAATACTTTGTTGAATATATAATTTTTTTTTATTCTTGGAATGGTTGGTTCTTGATTTTCTTTGGTTTTAAGTTGATTAACTCCGATCAACAATTTTCTTGATAATCAACTTGTGAGTGACAATTCTGTTTAGAATGTCTTCTAAAAAAACACATAAAATCTTAACTATCAGATTTACGAAAAAAAAATTATGCAATATTGTTGACCTCATTTTTGTCGAGGTTTAGTTTTCCTCCTAGAGTTAGAATTCTAGGCTCAGGAGCTTCCCGACGATCCTAGTTTCCTAGCGATGGGACCCATCTCGTTTTAGAGAGTTTGGAGCCACTTTGTTACTCTTTGAAACCCTGTACGAGATTTTGTACCACTAGTCTGTAGCAGGTCAAAATTAATGTCAGGAATTCAAATTGAGTCCCTATAGGATCCCTGGACATTAGGATAGCCTCGTGCACGTCTGACACACTTGGAAGCACAAAATTCTCAGTTCGCGGCCTCGATGCCTTTAATTCTTTCGCAGTGGACTGGAGCTAGAGTCAAAACGCCGGGACGAGCGACATCAAAGTCAGAATTTCAGAAAATGCCGGATTTGACGCACTTTCGACGCGACCGTCGACGAGGTTGTCCGAACGACCTCGGATGACAAAATTGACTGCACCGATGCGTCCGGAACATCGATTTCGCCTAAAATTGACATTTAATTTGCGACGATAGCCCGCCGGGGACGAAACTTATGAAACGATTATTATTATTCTATTAATGATAATAATACTTATATTATTATTATTAATACATACATATTCATAGGTATCTCCCCTATTATTATTTTCCTAAGCCCTAAAATACCTTCCCCGTTCGATTGGCCCACCTCTTCTCCTGTACGCACGATCGGGAGAGCCTCCTCTCCCTCTCCCGCGCGTGAGTTGTTCGCCCCGATCGTTTCTGTCTTCCCCATGCTCGATCGTACCTCTGTGGGGCTTCTCCTTCTCGAGCCACACGAACTTCCCCCCATCCCTTATCCCTGGCTGCGGCGACTTCCCTCTGCCTTCCCTGTGTCAGCCTGCGGCTACCAGCGACCATTTTTGTCGCTGCTGCCAGGCTCTCTTCACTTGGGGCTTATCTCTTGTGAGTCTTCCTCAGCACTCTCCCCCTTCCACTCTATAAATGTGACCTATTTGGGTCTTCCCTGGTTTGTTTGGCCGATTTCTCTTAGAGTGGGGAGGTGCTGTTGGATTGAAGCCTGATTTTCTTTGCTTCTCTTGTGTGCTCTACATTGGCGGGTACTCTCTTTTCTCTCCTCTATTTTTCTCGGTTTGGCCTAGTGTGGCTCATGGCTTGTGGCTTTGGTTCGTTTCTTCCTGTTTAGCCTCTCAGCTGGGCACTTATATGCCTTGGGGATGACTTAGCTTGAATGCTTGTTCCTTCTTTTATTTTTAACAACCTGTTAGCTTGTTGGTATGGTTTCATTTGGGAATATTTATCACTTGAAGCATGTTAGGAATGGAAGCATGAGTATATTTTAAGGCATGGTATTGGTTACTTGCTTAAAGTGCTGAAAGTGGGGCATGACATTGGCTCCTTTCTTTTTCTTTTTACTCTACTTCCTTAAAATGATAAAGTGTGGCTTTACACTTGGGCTCATCTAGTATGAGATGTTGGGAGAGTTCACTTGGGCCTTGCAAGCATGTGGTAGGTTTGGCTTGGAGGTCAAGTTATTAGCTCCCATAGCAAATATTTTGAATAAAGCTCTTCACCTACTCTTATTGTTATGAATCATGGAGGAGTCCCTTAACTCTCTTATATGCATATGTGAGGCTTTGTTTTTGCTCCTTGTGGCTTTCCTTTACAAAAGTTGCATGCTAGGGAGAAGTTTTAACTTAATTTGGAAGAGTTCATGTTTGTTCTCATGTGAAGCATGTGGTGGCTCTATGTTTTGAATATATGGAAGTTTAATTCTTGGGCTTTTTGCATCTTAGCCCTTTATAAAAGCAAGTTAAATGATTTGGAAAATTTCTATGCTTATTCCTGCTTGAAAGCATGTGATAGTTTCATGGTTTGATATATAAAAGGCATAAAGATGTTATTGTGGTCTAAGATTGACCTCTTTCTTAGTTTCAAGCCAAAGCTAAGTTTAAATATATAGATATTTCATTTGTTAAGTTTTTGGAAAGCTTGCTTTAGCTTGATGTTGGGCTTGGATTCAATCATGGCTGGGGTATGGTTTTAGCCTTATATTGGCTTGGTTTTTACCCCCCTGTTGTATCCCTGTTTTAACTTGGAGCTGGACCTATATTTTAGCCTTGTTGTGGCTCGGGTTTTGGTCCTATGTGGGCCCGATTTTGGCCCTTTTTGGTAGCTCTTGCTTTGACTTTGTGTTGGGACTGTTGTAACCTGATGTTGGCTTGTTTCCAGCCTTGTCGTGGCTCGGTTTTGGTCCTATGCGGGCTCAGTTTTGGCTCTTTTGGTGCCTCCTGCTTTGGCTTTGTGTTGGGGCTATCGTAGCTTTTATGTTAGCTTGTTTCCAGCCTTGTTGTGGCTCGGGTTTGGGCCTACATTGGATCGGTTTTGCCCTTGTGATGTTGTTCCCTGTCTTGGCTTTGTGTTGGGCCGGCTACAGTTGGATGTTGGCTCGGTCCTAACCTCATGGTAGCTCGGGTTTACACCTTATAATGGCTCGGTTTTAGCTCTATGTGAATTCAGTCATATAGCTATTTGATGAATATTTTCATGCACTTTGTAATGGTTTGGAGTTAGTTTGAAAGATTTGCAAGCTTGTCCACTCACTTTCTTATGTATTAAAAGTTTTATTTCGAGATAATTTTTCCTCGGTCCCTGCTGCCTTGGCCGTGAACCTCTTTGACCTTGTCCTAACTTGGCCATGAGCTTTTACTTGGTTTTGTCGGAAGATTTTTACATTTGTGAGGCATGATCGAATTGTGAATCATGTGAGGGTTTGGAAATTTCAACCTATGGGGTTTGGAAATGCCTATGAGATTTTTTTAGCTTACTACTATTTGATTTACTATGTAAAGGTTTGGAAGACTTTTTCAAACCTTATTTTGGAGCGCTTTAGGCTAACCCTCATCCCGTTTGGGCCTCGCCTCTTTTAAATCGGATTTGGAGGTAGGGTTAGTCTCATTTCCTTCCCCTTTATGCTGTTAACTTGTTTTCCCCGCTTCTCTCGGAGTTGGTTTTGTTTTCGTTTTGTTTTTTGGGCAGTGATGGTGTTGATGATAAAGGCACATCGGTGATAGAGTGGAATGATATCCCATCCTACGACACCAGGACCCGCTCCAGGCCCCGGTGAACCATAAGATGACGGTATCATTCACCGCTATAAGGTAAGCGGGGCACCCGTACCTTCTTAGGATGGTTAGTGATCCTACACCCGACGAAGTGATCGACTCGTGGACAACCATAATTTTTCAAAATTTAATAGAAACGGATCCTACATTTACAACAAAAATATATTTTCACTACAATCAAAACATCGATATAAACTCTCTCTTGTATGCCTAAAATCCACGTGCATGCTAAAAATAAAAATTTCAAAACCATATTATAAAATTTGGTTTTCTACTTGTTGATTATCAGTTTTGAGTTAAGGAACACCCTCCTGAGTTAGGTTTAGTAGGACACCCTTCTAGTTGAGTAGCGGTTCTATACACTCGGATGACCGAGTAGCCTTCGACGACCCTCGAGAACAACTACACAGTTTCTGAGCCTAGCCCCGACCCGAGTGCTTGCGGTTTTCTTGGATTTTTTGTATGATTTTCGGATGGAGCACTCGTGGTCCTTTTTTCGGGACTTTCCGGAGGTTTTGATGATTTTATTTTGTTTTGTTATTCGTATTTCCCGAGTTTTCCACCGTGAGTCATTCACCGTCCTTTTTCGGGTTTTCTGGACGATGTTTCTTTTCCTACTTAGCTTTCATTTCATGATACATTACAGTCTGCTACATTTAAGAAAATAACGAATCTCTCAAGTATACAGGTTTGTTTATATTTACAGCGTGTTACTTTCTGTACCTACTACTGTCTTTTTTTAGCACATTGTACCATACTTTACTGCATGTTTTACTGTTTTCTTGTGCTATATTCTGCTATACACTGTACAACTTTAAACATACTTGCATAGGATTTAGGAGAACTCGACCATAGGGCCCACCTGATTTGACATTATGACTTGCCACCTTAGAAAACTTAACCTCGTCACGGCAAGGAGCTTGGAGACTAGCATGCGGTGAAGACACGGTCATCTTCAATAAAGAAACATGTCTTCACCAGCTAAACCATTCCTTAATGATTAAACAACAATCCCTAAGATTTTGAGGTCGTCCGCCTAGTGCGACATAAATCCTCAACCTCTTGTTGGGTCTTTGTATAGCTCTGTTGTACAATATAAGCCCCAACTCGTTTTAGGATTCCGAGGTTGTCGTTCGTCACGACCTAAATCCTCATATCTTCTAGGCTATTCGTGTGATCTTTTCATACAAATATAAGCCCTAATTTAATAAAATTGGCAGGATGAAACATTTAAATAATATCTCTCCTAAATCAAAGTCAAACATAGGATAGCTTGGGAAGTCACCGAGGTTCGCCTTCGGATCTCTAACATCCCCTAGTTCTTCCTCTTTTGGATTCTACAATAAATATTTCAAATTTGAGTCAATCCCCTTTCACACCTCTTTGTCCGATTTCGTTTAAAAGTCATATCATCTTGACCTCATTGAAGATAACATTTCCTGATTTTTATCGAAAGTTTTCTTAAGTGATTTCGGTCGTTTGAAATGTAATTAACTATAGGGGTTTGCCCTTATAGGAAGCATTTCCGAACCCAGCTTAAAATAAACCCTATTTAATTCTTAATATTAAATAGGGGACTATTTCGACGAAATAAAATGGTTTCGCAGTAGAACGGATGTCATATATTTCTTAGTTTATTTGATCGAGCCTCACCCTCAAGTCTTGTGTTTGTCTTTCGGGATAAATACATGACTTGAGGTGTAGTGCTCTTTCATTTAAACTATGAAAAATATGGGATCAGTTTGATTTCATTTTTTTCTAAAAATTATATATATATGTAAATTAAACCGTCCTTCCGAAGCGGGCGACGGGATTTCAATTCTGGTGGCCGGCAGCTTCTTACGGCACTCCACACCCAAAATAACGCCGACAAGCATGTCAGTTCAATACGTTTTTGAAAGGGTAGGAACTCTGGGGTCATATTGATTGGTCTTCTCCAGCATCTACAAAGCCGAAGAACTTAGTCAATGGGAGGCAAAGAATGTTCGGATCATTTTTTGGATTTTTGGGATATATTGAAGCTCATATATGGTGAACAATTTATGATCCTTTGGCACAACTAAAAAATATAGGAATACTTGAAGCGCGTCTACAATCAAGAAAATATTACAAAACGCTTTCAATTGGAACTTGATATGAGTAATTATAGTCCAGGTAATCTCTCAATTGAACAATATTATTCTGACTTTCTTAATTTATAGAGCAAATATTCTTGTATTATTTATGCTAATGTGTCAAAGGAGAATTTAGCTAGTCTTCAGACTGTTAATGAAGTGAGTCGTCGTGATCAGTTTTTGATGAAGATCTGACCTGAATTTAAAATTTCTAGAGTTGGGTTGCTGAATAGAGATTTGGTTCCATGTTTAGATGTATGTTTTCATGAATACTACGCGAAGAAAAGAGATCGGCGACACAAGCCGCTATCAGTGCAGTTAGTGGATCATCTAAAATAGTTAATGTTGCATATGCTGCTCAGACCCGATGAAAGGGAACAATGCAGTGTTACAGTTGCAAACAACGACACAAGCCGCTATCAGTGCAGTTAGTGGATCATCTAAAATAGTTAATGTTGCATATGCTGCTCAGACCCGATGAAAGGGAACAATGCAGTGTTACAGTTGCAAACAATTTAGTCATATTGCTCGCCATTGTGGTAAGAAGTTTTTTAATTATTGCAAGTAAAACGAACATATCATTAAGAAGTGTCCTACACGGCCTCAAAACTGCAGACCACGAGCGTTCATACTGTGGTATCTGACTCTCACAATCTTGGCTTGACTTCCACAGTTGCTGACAATAATCAATATGTTCTCACACCATACATGGTTCAACAGATAATTCTCTGTGCCTTTTCTGCTCTTGGTCTTCAAAGGAAATGTAAGATTATTACTTTTGTTCCTTCTTGGTTTGTCGATTCCGACGCCACAAATCATATGACTGACACATCTGATTTATTGTATAATCAACGTCCGCATACTGGTACTCAACATATTCAAGTTGCTAATGGAAATAATATTATAATCACGACGATTGGTAATATTAGCTCTTCCTTCCGACATGTCTTGGTTTCTCCTAAATTATCTACTAGCTTTCTTTTTGTTAGTCAAATTATTGATAATAAATGTGACGTACGCTTTTCTCATGATGATTGTATTGTGTAGGATCAGATGTGGGGAAGATGATAGCGAAGAGTCCTAAAGTAGGCAGATTATTTCCATTACAATTTACCGTTCCTCTGACTTTGTCATTAACTTCTTCAGTTGTTGAAAATAAGACTGACATATGGCATAGACAATTAGTTCATCCAAATAATGTTGTTTTGAATCATTTGTTGCAAAGTGTTGTTTTTGGTTATACAGATAAAAGTTTATTATTTTATTGTTCTTCTTGTAGACTAGGCAAAAGTAAAACATTGTCATTTCCTATTTTAGGTAGTCTGCCAATAAAAATTTTGTCATTATTCATAGAGATGTTTGGGGAATTACACCGGTTATTTCACATGCTTAGTATAAATATTTTGTGATATTTATTGACGATTACAGCCGCTTAACATGGATCTATTTTTTGCATTCCAAAGCAGAATTGTTTACCGTGTTTCAATCATTTGTGAGATATATTGAACTCAATTATCCACTTGTATTAAAACCTTACGGTCTAACAATGGTGGTGAATATATGTCTCATGAGTTTTAAGTATTTCTCCATAACAAGGGCATTATTTCACAACGTTCATGTCTTTATACACCTCAGCAGAATAGAGTTATTGAATGAAAATTTTGACATATGTTGGATATGATGCGCACATTATTGTTAGAATCTTCTATTTCAGCTAAGTTTTGACCTGAAGTTTTATCTACTGCAGTTTATCTAATTAACGCTTACCATCTGAATAATTGAAGTTCGATTCTCCCTACTATTGAATTTTTGATAAACATCTTAATTATCATATGCTGCACTTTCAGATGTGTTTGTTTTGTTCGTTTATCTGCTCATGAACGTCATAATAGCAGCTCAATCTGTTTGATGTGTTTTTATGGGTTACAGTCCTAATCACAAAGGTTTTGTGTGTTATGATTCGATCAATAATTGATAGTGTATCTCTCGTAATGTAATTTTCTTTAAACATGAATATTATTGTAAGCATATCTTTTGACATCTAATATTTTTGTACTTCCTCACTTTTATGATTCTTCTATTGATGAACGATTCAAGCCTGACCTTCTCTGCGCACGACGCCTCCCCTACCCCCATCTCCAGTCTTTCCTGACTCTACTCCAAAAAAATGCTCCAATGATAATTCGACGATCAACTCGGCACATTCATCCTCCAGATAGATATGGATATTTTGTAATTTTAATTAATACTGTAGTTCATACCTCTTATCCTAAGGCTACTAAACAAACTTGTTTGATAAAATTCATGCAAGAGGAACTTCAGGTAATTCAAGACAATCTCACTTGGGATATTGTTTCGTGTTCTGCGGGTGTTAAACCCACAAAAAATAGGTTTACTTTCTTAAGCTCTAATCTGATGGTTCCCTTGACATATATAAGTCAATATTGGTATCTCTTAGCAATCGACAATAATATGAGATTGATTAGGAAAAAAACCTTTGCTCCTGTGGCTAAGATGACAGTTGTCTGACCTGTTCTATTTATTGTTGCATTTAAAGGCTGATTTTACGACAGATGGATGTTTTGAATGCATTTTTGCGTGGGGGCCTCAAGGAAGATATCTATATGACTCCTCCAGACTTGTTTTCTACACCCTCACATGATGTTTGTAAGCTTAAATGGTCTCTATACGGTTTGAAACACGCTCCATAGGAATGGTTTGAAAAGTTTTGCAATACTCTTCTTAGCTTCTCTTTTATTCAAAATCAGTATGATTCTTCATTATTTTTTTTGCAAGAGTACAAAGGAATCATTTTATTATTAGTCTATCTTGATGATATTGTCATCACAAAATCTGATACTCAATTGATGTCTGAGTTACAGAAGCGACTTCGGGGTTCTTTTCATATGAAGGATTTGGGGTCTCTTTAACTTATTTCTTAGGTCTTGAGGTCCACACTTCTCCCGCTGGTATTTTTCTTCTTCAGCATAACTATACTAAGGAGCTCATTGCTTTGGATGGTCACCAAGAGAGTTGTCTTGTTGATACTTCTTTGAAAGTGAATGTTAAATATCAACAGAATGATGGCGATTTTATATCTGATTCGTCTCTGTATCAACAACTTATTGGGAGTCTCAATTATCTGACTATTTCACGTCCTGATATTTCATTCGTTGTGCAACAAGTTAGTCAATTTATGCAGACCCCTACACTTCTTCATTTAGCTGCAGTTCGACGTATTGTTAGATATTTGATATGTATTTTTCTTTGCGATTTGTTCTTTTCTGCGGAGTCTCCTATTCGCTTAACAACTTATAGTGATGTTGATAGGGTTGGTTGTTTTGATATACGTCGATCTATTACTGGTTGAAGTATGTTTGTCGGCAACACTTTAATTTCTTGGAAGAGTAAGAAACAAGATCGAGTGTCTATGTTTTTTACTAAGTCTGAATATCGTGTTATGTTCTCTGTCTGTTCAGAGATCATTTGGCTACGGGGGTTGTGAGTTGAGCTTGGTTTTCCTCAACTTGTGTCTACTTCTCTTTATGCAGATAATATTAGTGATATACAGATTACTGCTAATCGTGTCTTTCATGAGCGCAGGAAACACGTTGAAGTAGACAGTCATTTTATTCGATAAGCTTATGATAATGTTGTTATTTCTCTTCCTCGTATATCTTTTGATCTTCAAACGGTTGATATATTTACTAACACTCCTCGGCAGTGTCATAAGTGTCTAGTTGGCAAATTGATGTTTCTTAATCAGTCAACATCAATTTCTAGAAACTGTAAAGGAAGATATGCCTTCAACTCTCATATATAATGTTTAAATTTTGGTTATTAAATAGGCCATCATATGCCACGTATAGGGTTTAGGTTGCCTACGAATAGGCCCCTATCAAATTCATATGCCTCCTATATGCAAAATGTTAAGTCAGTACCTACAAATACACTCATGTTCTTTCTTTAAATGTAGTAGTTACCTAGTCAACAATGATGCGCCATTGATGACACTAGCAGTGATTAAAATTAAAGCTTTACAACAACAACAACAAAGCTTTAATCCCACTAAGTGGGGTCGACTACATGAATCCTTTTTCTCCATTGCGTCCTATTTAGTGTCAAATTTTCGCTTAATTCTAATAAATTAAGATCATTTTTTATGCAATAAGCCCAAGTTTTCCTAGGTTTGCCTCTGCCTTTCTTAACATAAGTTGTATTTAAAACATTTATTCTCCTAATCGGATCATCAGGTGGTCGACGTTTAATGTGACCAAACCATCTAAGGCGACTCTCTCTAATTTTATCCGTCAGTTGTGCAACTCCAACCCTATTACGGATATATTCATTTCGCATTTTGTCTCTAAGTGTAAAGCCACTCATCCACCGAATCATTCTCATCTCGGCAACACTTAACTTAACATTATGCTTCTCTTTTAAAGGCCAACATTCAGCACCATAGAGCATTGAAGGTCTTACCACCATCTTATAAAATTTTTCTTTCAGTCTAAGCGGTACTTTTTTATCACACAATAGGCCGGACGCATTCCTCCACTTCAACCAACCAACCTCGAATTCTACTATTAACATCCCCATCTATATCACCATCGCTTTGAACAATGGACCCGAGATATCTAAATCGGTCACACATTTTAATAATTTGATCACCCAAAGTTACACTTCTGTCACTAGACCTACTATTACTAAAATTACATTTCATATATTCAGTTTTAGTTCTACTCAAACGAAGACCTTTAGACTCCAATGTACACCTCCATAATTCAAGTTTTTCCTGGACTTTTTCTCTTGTCTTATCCACAAGGAGGATATCATCAGCAAAAAGCATACACCAAGGTACATCCTCTTGTAAATGCCCAGTAAGACCATCCATAAATAAAGCAAAAAGAGATGGGCTTAAAGTCGATCCTTGATGTAAACCAACGAGAGATAGTAAAATACTTGGTCAATCCTCCTTCGGTTCGAACACATGTAACGACTCTAGCATACATATCTTTAATGACTTGAATATAAGTCATATCAACCCTTTCTTCTCGAGGACTCTCCAAAGAACATCTCTAGGAACCTTATCGTAAGTTTTTTCTAAATCAATAAAAATCAAATGTAGATCCTCCTTATTATCTCTGTACTTCTCCATCAAATCTCTGAATAAATGTATAGCTTCCATGGTAGACCTGCCCGGCATAAATCCAAATTGATTATGAGAAATCTTCGTAATACGTCTTAACCTATATTCAATTACCCTCTCCCATAATTTTAAAGTATGACACATCAATTTAATTCCTCTATAATTTGCACACTCTTGTGCATCTCCTTTATTCTTAAAAATGGGGACCAAAATGCTCTTTCTCCACTCCTCGAGCATCCTTTTAGTTTTTAAAATAATATTAAAAAGTATAGTAAGCAAGGAAACCCCCAAATCACCTAAATATTTCCACACTTCAATTGAGATATCATCAGGTCCTACAGACTTCCCCTTGGTTTTCTTTAAAACATCATCAACTTCATTTTTACTAATGCGACGGTAAAAATGAAAAGTTTTATTATTATTAACGATATTAAGATCACTAAGGTCGATTGTACTTTCAGCATTTTCATTAAAAAGTTTATCAAAATAACTCACCCACCTATGTTGAATATGTTTTCTAAGAAATGACTTTTGATTTTCAATCTTTAATACACTTTACTTGAGTTAAATCTTTACATTTCTTTTCATTTTGTTTGGCTAGTTTATACATATATTTTTCACCTTCCTTAAGTATCCAATATGTTATAAAGATCACTAAAAGCTAATTTTTAGCGTCACGGATAATTCCTTTACACTCCTCGTGGCCGTTTTATATTTTTCCAGCTTCTACAGCTTTTACATTTAAATCAATTCTTATAACATAACTTCTTATATTTTATCTTTTTTCGCACATTATTATTCCACCACCAACTATTTTTATTTATGAAACTTTTCTTTTGATTCTCCAAGTACATCTTTACGCACTTATTTAATAGTATTAGTTAATTTTTCCCACATAACATTCGCGTCTTCATGAACATCCTAAATATTTAAATCTTGAATTTTACTCATAAAAATAATTTTATTTGTATCTTTTAGGTGCCCTCATCTTATTCTACGATGTTGAATCCTAGTATTCTTTATTTTACAATTTTTCATCTTAAAATCTAGAACTAATAATCGATGTTGGGTACTTAATTGCTCACTTGGAATGACCTTACAATCCTTACAATCTCGACGATCTCTTCTTCTCATAAGAAAATAATCAATTTGTGTTTTATTAGATCCATTCTTATAAGTAATAAGATGCTCGTCTCTTTTCTTGAAAAAAGTATTAGTAATAATCATATCATACGCTAAAGCAAAATCTAAAATGACTCTATCTTCTTCATTAATCGCTCTATAACCAGTAAGCCACTATGAATATTTACGAAATCTTCTATCACTCTACCAACATGTCCATTTAAATCTCCTCCAATAAATTTTTTTTTCAAGGGTATCGAGTGTATTAAGTCTTCTAAATCATTCAGAATTTATCTTTAGAATCTATATCTAAACCAACTTGAGGAGCATAAGCACTTATAATATTAAAAATCTTAGTATCAATAATAATCTTAAGTGTTATAATTTTATCTCCAACACTATTAATTTTAACAACATTATCTTTCAAACTCTTATTTATAATTACACCTACACTATTTACAGTACAACTTTTACCAAAATACCATAGTTTAAAACCTAAGTTATCAATCTCCTTAGCTTTTTCTCCAACCCATTTAGTTTCTCGAATACATAGGATATTTATCTTTCTATTGATCATAATATCAACCAATTTTATTAGTTTACCATTGAGAGTACCTATATTCCAAGATCCTATCCTAATACTATTATCATGGACTAACTTCTTTACCCGCATCCGTCCGTAATGTGGAACCCGCTTACTTCGACACTACACCCGGCGCCGGTGTAGCGGCCTCGCACACTTTCCACTCGTATTCGAGCAATACAGCGCGTCGCTTCAGTGGACGCCCTAGCACTTACACAATGATCAAAAGGATTCATGTCATGATTTTTTTTTTCCGACAAGTTTTATGTTGGCTGTCGACTACCTAACGCAACCCTCCACTTTTCACATCCGGACTTGGGACCGGCAACGGCAGTGTTATTAAAATTAAAGCTTTATAGAGTTAAAATCATGATCGCCCGGAAGAAAGGAAACAGGCAACAAATAAACATTATCAAGTATATCAAAATAATATCCATTGAAATGGGGACATGTTGTCCAACAAAAATGCAAATATATTGTTATAAAAGCAGCCACAAATAAATATAAAAGTCTAGTTGGGGAAGTAAATTCTTTAATGTCACTAGAATTGTGATTTTGTTTGTTTACACATGCTTAAATATCCATGGAAAGAGAAAAATAAAAACCCATTGCATATAGTTCTTGATTACCTTCCGTCCTCCAGTATATATATAGTTTCCATCTTTGGAAAACTGGACCTACAAGTAACAAAGTGATCAACTACGATAAGAAAGTTGTCTAGCTCAAGTTTAACAAAAAATCAAGCACAAATCATTGAACTAACCTGTGTGACCCCGCCCATTTGTCCATGCAAAACATATAAAAGTTCCATGTTGGACTCAACATATACTGCAGTAGTCTGGCTATAAGAGCCGACTGCAAGCATCCCATTATTGATGGGAGAAAATGCAATTGATGATACAATACCTACTTGGTGACAGATTAAGATTAATTATCCATCCATTAGTGGAATAAAATGGTCTTAAAGTATTCAGATTATTTGTTACGTGAAATTTATCCTTTCAGTCAGCAACAAACTAATCAAAATCTTGCATGTTTTCATAATTGTGTTGAAAGATGATGAGAAAATATATGGAGACGATGACATACAAAAAGTGGTGGAACCAGGGGGTGGCCGAGGGAGGCACTCGCCACCCCTACATTTTTACGAAGCTCCTTAATATCATATCGTGCATTAAAAATTTTAGCCTTTAAAATTAAATACTAAATAAGAATTCAATATTAACTTTATTTCAAATTCAATAATAAATTCGATAATAATATTTATAATAGTTTTAGATTTTGTTCGAGGAGATGAAAAATTAATATGTAAATCTCGCCAACCCTTTATTCTTGATTTCACAATCCCTCTCCTTATTTATGTTTCCGCTAATCCATGCAAGTAATTGGAGCAAATTTACAAGAGCAGCATGCATTTCAAAGATAAAATGTCATGATCAATGGTTGAATCACAAATTTCAACACATGGATGATTATGAAACACATAGGTTGGCCTTTGTTTAAGCAAGCAGGAATGGGGAACTCAAATAGGGTTCATATTGATGCATATGTAGGCATATCTGAAATGTTCAAACCAGAAAATAAAAATTAAAATAAAAACATGGCATGCAGGATGGGTATAGTCAAGTACCCAGTGGTCCAGCATCTCCTTTAGCCAAAGAATATTGCTCGAAATCCCGACCAGGCCGATGTAAATCGAACACTCTGATGTTTTTATCATATCCTGCAAAAATTCTACAAAAAAAAGGCTTTCTCAATAGAAAAACAATAAAAAAACTCATAGTGGGGTTCTGATTCAGTTGCATGCATCAAAGAAAGGAAATATTTCATTGCAGTGCTTCAAACCAGCTGCCAAGCAATACTACTAGGAAGCATCAAAAGCAACCGATGAACAATTGGGTTGGGCAACCAATTCAATGACAAGCTTATGGAAAAAGTCACAATCCATGTGTTGCAAGCATGGCAAAGATTATAAAATCATGACCATATATGGAACTCTCGACTTCAAAAGATTAAAGGTCTGAGAAAAGGAAATATTTTTCATACTTAGCTCCCGATGTGTTGAAAGAGACTGAGAGTGCTGCAGTTATTTCATCCATGGCATCATATGCTCGATAAGTGCCTCGAAGCTAAAGAAAACAGCAGAAATACAATCAGTGCCGAAGCATTCAAAAACAATCCTTCATGATAAAGTCTCGAAATTTAATGGTTATTAGCTACCTCACCAGAAATGGCATCCCAGAGATGAATAGGATGGTCCCTTGTTGTGCAAACAAAAACACAGGTGGTAGGATCTAAACATGAGCAGGAAAGGTCGGATATCAGCCAGGACTAATATAACTTGCATCAGGGCTGCGGTAATGGTAATGAAATAATGTTGACATACCCAACATAGACGTGTAAGGATACCAACAGTAATCATACACCATCTCTGCCTCATTCACTATGAGAGCTGAAAAATACGAATCTGACATGGTAAATGCCCGTTAGGATGAATAACTTCACAAGCCTTGGCTTACATCAAAATTTATCTAATAAATCTACCACAAAAAAGAAATCGCCAATCCAGATTCTCAACAAACCTTGAGAAATTTGACATTCTTCCAGACTTCCAGGATTGAAGTAGGCTTCTTCAGGCCTAGCATGTCGAGTGACAATAATGAACCCAACCAAGAATGTCAGATTTCTAATAGAATATAATGACGACGAAGTATGGGAGAGCTCACAAGTAGAACAAGCGGAGGGACCGATCGTCGGAACTGGTCAGAAAAGACGAGCCATCAGGGGACCATTTGACGCTTTTGAGGAAGTTTTGAGGGTTAGAATCGCTCCGGAACTGTTGGGCGAAATGGTATGCCCTCCGAGGAGGGATGTCGAATCTAAACACCGGCCACGGATGCGCATCGGAGAAGCTCTCTGTTGATGCGCCGTTTAAAGAATTCGATTTCTCCCGCTCTTCTTCTTCTTCTACTACTTCTTCAACTGGTATGTCTAGTTCTTCTTCCAGATTATCGTGTTGCTCCTCTTCTTCCATTAGCTGTGATTTGCTTGGAGAAGAGGAAGTAGGCGGCGAAGATGGTGCGCACTTGGGGTTTTTGGTGGGAAATTAGCGATTTTGCTTTTCGTGAATTTATATATACTTCTTTTTTTTTTTTTTGCCTATTTAAATATTATTTAGATTTTTTTTTTTTGTTTTTTTTTTTTTTTGAAAGCCCAAAAAAAAAGTGTCACATTGAATTAGAAAACGGTTACAGAGACTTGAGGGGAGGGCCCAATAAATGGAGCCCTATCCCTACGATACAATCAAAAAGATCTTATATATCAGAACAGAAAAAGTACAGAAATAAAGCCTAAGAACGAGAACGTGATACCTCATTCTATGTCTTGGTGATCCATAAAGTAAGTTCTTTAAAGCAACACCATCGCTTCGATTAACCAATGTATGATCGAGTAGAAGTGTATCTCGAGCTTCTTCTTCCATCTAGAATGATAAACCCGCCAATGTCCCTCGTCGTTGTCTTCTTCCGCATTTTCTTCCTCTCGCTTTTCCTCTTCCATTGATCGGTCCTGTCGATTCATATCGGTGGGTTCTGCAATGGGTTGGGAATTTCTTCTTTCTCTTGAAAGTTTTGATGTATCTGTTAGCCCCCTGGACGGCTAAAGTAGCCCCCTGAGCAGCCTGCGCCACTGGAGGTGTCTCCTCGGTTCTAGCATGCGCAGTAACCACTGAAGTCCTATTTCCAGCAAGTTTTGTAGGCACTGAAGCCACCGGAGTGATAATTTGTACACCCGGTTGAGGAGTCTCCTCGACCACCTTGTCAGCTGAGTTTACAACGAAATCAGAAACAGGTACTACCCCTATTCACTCGAGCTACGAGTAGCACCGACTCTTTGTTGGGAAATCCCAACAACGAAGAAGCGCTTGAAGCCCTTATCTTGGAGGGATGATGCGGCCTAAAGCATGTGTCTACGATGTGCCCGAACATTTTACAATGCTGGCAAAAAAGAGATCTGTTCTCCACCACAGCCTCCTGCCAAAACCCTTCATCACTATCTGTAATCCAAAAATGATCCACATCTGGCAGAGTGAAATCTCTCTCCACCTGAACTTTGGCACCGCCTGGCGAAACCCTATCGAAGGTGGGTGAATCAACTCAGAGAGGTGTACCGAGAGCTTGATTGATGTTGTATAAAGCACGTGGATTGTACAGATGAAAAGGGAGTCCCGGAAGTTTGAACCACATAGGAACGATAGGAGGTTCCTCAGATGGGTCAAAATCAGGAGTCCATTTAATAAGCTTCATTAGAGTGCTCGCAACCAAAACAGATTGTTGAGCAAAGATTCAGCATAATCTACTTCCTTCCGAATTCTAATAAGTAAGTGTACGTCATCCAAAACTCTCGACTTCCAACCTCCAGATGAGCTTCGATTCGCAAAAAAAATTCGACTAGATCTATTTTGAGGTGACCAAATCAAATTCCCAACTAAAGTAAACTTTACATCATCCGAAAGAATCTTCATTTCCGTGTGGTGAAGATAATGTAGGTTTCCATCTTGAACACCGATAGCCCTGATAAAAGCATCCTGTCTTTTCCCAGCCGCAATGTCATGAAACTATTGTGGAAAGAAAAGATGGTCCAGGTTTGTGTGGGAATTGCTGCCCACAGCTCTGGCAAAGGATTTAGCTGCCATGAACGAACAGCCGGTTGTAGAATAGAAATCGTCGAACAGTAACTTGCAGCAAACTGCCGCAGAAACCCTCTACTCGTACAGAAATCGTCGAGCAAAGAACTCCTGTAGAAACAGTGACGATCATGAGAGTTGCAGCAGGGCCGCACAAATAGGCGTCGAGCAGGGCACACGGGAGTTGTGCACGACGAACAGAGAGCGAGCCGAGGACAGTTCTTCGGCGCAAGCAGGGAAACGTCGCAGGAGGCGCGCAGACGCTGCGACCTGCGTATCTCGTGTCGTTCAGTCTACAGGGCCGGCGTGGACGACGACGAAGAAGCTAATCATCAAGGTCGAATAAGTCAGCTTGCAGAGAAACGAAGCACACAGACGAACTCGACGACAAATACGAAAAGGAAGCCGATCGACGCAGAAGGCTGATCAATGGACAAAGCTCAGACGACGAAGATGACCAAGTGCTCGACGAAGCCCAAGCAAATCACCGGGAATCGCCATGGCGAAACCCCAGAGCTCGGGACGCCCTCATCCCGATCTTACTAAGCGACTGTTCTTGCTGTGATTTAGATATTTTTATATATTTGTATGTCTATTTGAATTTTATACAATGCTTAATTTTTGTTAGTGCATAAATAGACTACGATGAATTTTGTATTTTATTTTAACTAAGTTGATATTAAAAAATATTTAAAAGTTTATAGGTTTGAAATATAAGTAGATAATATAAAATTTTAGTATGACTTCATCGGTGATTCAACGAACATCGTCTCATCAGAGTCGTTGGATCCAATGCATTATCATAATCATTTGATCCAACTCTCCACGGTTCGCTGATACGGAGAAACGTGATCCTCCGGACGCACAAATGCTTAGTTGGGCTAGTTTGTAGTCCCCATCACACTGAGCATGCGGCTTGGTGATTTGAATAGGCTCTATCTTTAGTTCGCCGCATGACCGACCAACCCAACCGGAAGGACCACCATACATGCAAGCCAGCCCAATGCCCAACTGGCCAACTCAAGCTGCAAAAATCTGTATCAGATATACAAAGCCCGAAAGTCAAAACTCCAGACTGTAGAGAAGAGAGGAAAGGTGCCAAACTAACTGAGTTGCACATTTGTTTTATGTGTGTGGTTGTGTGTCTTACATGTTTTATATCAATACAATACTATTATATATGTATGTGTGTGAGTGTGCAATCACAAAAATCAAGCTTACAAAATTTTGATATTTTCAGTCAACAACGTTGATCCACCAAAAAAATAACAGGGTAATTAATACAGCGCCAACAAAAAGCCTTCGTCGTGCAGGAATCTCGGGGCAAAAGGCACATATCTCTATGCAAGTTTTTTAACATGAAACATACAAATTTTGATTAAAAAGCATTCAAAACTTTGATTTTTGCAAACTTATACGGACATAATGATATAAAAGTTAGCTCAACTGGAGACAAATTAAGCATGGATCAAGTCGATAAATCACTTCTGGAAGTTTTTAGTGCAAATTAGAATGTTGATTTTTTTTTTAAATATGATGTGCTTCATCCCCACTTAGTGGGATGAAGGCTTTGTTGTTGTTGTTGTTGTTGTTGTATGACGTGCTTATAGTTGAATCTAGTGTCAATGTGAGACAAATGAAACGAGTCCAAGGTCGCTCAATTTCAACTTCATTAAGGCACTAAAATATTCATCAAAACACTATTTGATTAAGGAGATATATCAGTGTTGTTAGTCTTTTAAATTACTTCTTTATTTGTAATTAGGACTCTATAAATAGAAACTCACCCCTTCTTGAGAAGAGGATTAGACCTTGGGCATAAGGACGGTCGGAGACTACAAAAGATGGAGCTAAATTTTAGGACCATGCATCGACGATCTGGCGAACACCTTCTGCTCGTGTAGCTGTCAACCATCGTCGATCACCGCTCTGTCAATAGCCACTGCTAACTCAAAATAATGTCGTCGGTCATCGTCGACATCGACAAATCTGACCATTGTCACCTCTATTATTGCTGGACTTCGCCGCAACCGCCCCCTTCTAGCTCCAGCCACTGCCTCTGACCAACTCTGATTGTCACTTCCTGCCAACTACAACCAACACCACTCGCCAACTCTACCTTTCGTCTAACTTTAGCCGCCATATCCATTTGCTAACTCCAACCACCATCTCTTGAAAGTTGTCGATCGTCATCAAATGCCACTTGCTCCTAACGGCTCCCCACTTCGACCCTAGTGGCCTGCAGACATCAACACAACTCACCACTATGATCTAGATGGTCAACTATAACATATGTGGTATGTAGCTCATGCAGCTCATGACTCCGACCCCAGCAGTATATTGAAGTTATCAACTCAAAACTACAACCCACATAACCAAGTACGTCCTACGTGGTCCATAGCTCATGCAGCTCCAAACTCTAACCCTTGCACCCTACTGAAGTCGTCATCACTCATCATTACATCCTACGTGACCAACCACAACTTATGTGGTCCACAAGTCATGTAACTCCCAACTCCAGCTCCAATGGCAGAGCTCCACTCTACATAAACAACTACGACCTACAAGGCTTACCACTTGTGCAATATTTGATTTCAACCTCCGCAATATATATATATCATCAAAACTCATCACTACAGCTTATGTGATCAACTACGACTTATGTGGTCCGCTACTTTTGCAGCTCCCAACTTTGGCCCCCATGACCTACGGGCTTCATCATCACTCATCATTACAACCTATGTGACCAACCTATGAAGTCAACAACATGCACAACTCCTAACTCCACTGCTCACGACCTATAAATGTCAACTTCATTCGCCGCTGTAACCAACGTGATCCATAGCTCGTGCAACCCTAACGAACATCAACGCAACTCACTGCTTCATCCTAGACAACCAACTATGACCTACATGACTTACTTCCCATCCATTTATCGAGTCCAACTCATGTGACCTATAAGCATCATCAGAATTCACCGTTATAGCCTGTGTGGCCTATTACTCTTGCAACTCCAGACTCTAGCATATCCGACATATGCATGTCATCACAGCTCAATGAACTCACCACAATGACCTACAAAACCAACTTCTACCTACATGGTTCACGACTTTTGCAACTCCTTACTCCAGCTTTCGTGGCCTACGACTATCATCATAGCTCACAACTACGACCTACGTAACCAACTACATTTTATGTGGTCACCACTCGTGCCACTCCCAACTCTCATTCTTGCAACTTACAAACATTATTGCAACTCACCGCTACACTCTATAAGACCAATCACGACCTTTGTGGCTCATATTTTCTTGAAATCCCGACTCCGACCCTGTAGCTTACAAACATCGTCGCCGCTATGTTCTTTGTGACTAATTATGTCCCACGTGACTCACATAACATCTTCTTACTACGACCTTTATGACCAACTGATGCTCCCGAAACAACTATCTATTACTCACGTAACCAACTATTATCATATATTTCAATCACAACTCATATGATGTGCTGGCACTACAATCGTTGTTTACAACATAAATTGCTTCAAATCAATTAACTATTGTTGTTGTCATATGCTTCCACAAAATTGGTTGCAACTAGACTACAACTATTACTGATGAATACATTCATACAGTTATAATGATCATATTTGTAAATCCATATTTTCTAATTCATGATAAGAGAGAACAAGTGTACTCATCATTCATAGTAGATTATTTCACCTGGCTTGACCCCAGTGGGTTTTTTCCCCTTTTGAGGGGTTTCCACATAAAAAAGAGGTGACTATTTCTACTTACTTTTTATTTAATTACCTGATTATATGTTGGGTTCATGTACACTACTAAAATGATAAATAATCACTCCACTGTCACAAACCTTCTAACACATATCAAGGATAATGCGAGGACAATGTTGAAACACGTGGAGAAAGACTAACCTTAAGCATAGGACCCGTGTCGAAACACTCGTACCCATGGTGACATTTTCACAAACACTGTCGCAAACGCTGACCAAAATAGCGGTGCTAGACGTAGCACTCCGTAAGCGCCACCTAACGTAATATCATGAATATATCATGAAAAATAAAGAGGTCATGGGATATTGTGATTCAATTATGTCACATATATTATGAGCATATTTTAGGCAGTTGCAACTTTTTAGCTTTTCAGTTGTAGCTGCAACTGCCCCTAGAAGTTACTGTAGGGAAACTGATCGCTTGTTTGTTGCACTTGTGTGAAAATAGTTGTGGGACTGCTATTTTTAAAAAAATAATCACTATGTTCCTATTTAGTAAATTTATTTGTAACAAAACTGTGACACCCACATATTTGATACTTCAAAAGCATAAATTCAGTTAAAAACAATACAAAAATCCAGATACACAACTCACTTAACATTGAGTACAAAGAGTGCAATAACAAAGACAAAAAATATTCAAATGACATTTAATAAAATGATTAAATTATTTTTAGTATGCAGTTGTGTATGTTCTGTGCCATAATGTCGTTCAGTGACAATGTCAAACGGAATCCGACGGACTGTCCACCCACCGGAAGAAGTCGCATTTCTCAGTCATGCTCTTGGGGCACCTGTAGAACTATCTCCCGTAGCTATGAGTCTGACGTGACGTCAGTAGGATAGTTCACAGTCCGCAGTGACAGAGCTATCGTCAAGATGTCTCTGAAACTATTGAGCTCGTATTTATTGAGTTTTGCAAAATACAAATCATGATTGATGGCATGAATAAAATTTGCTAAAAGAAGTAGTTAATAAATAACATTTGAAATAGCGTAAACTTTTCAAACCAGCATTATAAAAGGTAAAATACTTGTGGCTCTGAATAAAATAATTATAAATTCAAATGCTCGATACCAAACATTAATGTTATAAATATTTTTTCAAAGGAAATTAATTTCACATAGTCCTGGATAATTTACAAAAATAAATCCAATCACCCTCCTGCTAATGCATCATTATAATATTCCCTCAACTCACTCATTTTGCTTGCACATTCCCCCACCTTATAATAGATAATGGATGCATCATTCTCCGCTCGTGGCAGTAAATACATAAGGTGGTACTCATGTGCTTTTGAGGGTACATGCTTTTGATCCTCGTCGGCTCTACGAAAGTTAGTGTCATTGTGGGAATGATGTTGTTGAATATAATTTGGCAGAGTATTGTGCTAATGAAAATCTGAACCTATTTAGTAAATAGGTAAGATGATATATTGCTTAGTATAACACATTTCTTTTTTTAAACACTAAAACTCTTATAGATGATGCCTATAAGGAAGAATGTTACTTGTTAAACATATTCTTCCTGACGATGGTAACGTTGACGGCGCACACGAAATCAGGTAAATGATATATTATATTCCGAAATCAGCTAACGCTGCAGCGGATAGCCAGATGATCCACTAAAAATTTTATAATTTTTTTAATGCCTATTTCATACCTATTTTTGATGATATTGCATGTTAAATAAAGGAATTTTTTATGATTTCATGAAGGTACGATAATTTTGATCTGTTTTCATTCGTTTTTCTCTCTTTTATTTTAAAAGGAGTCGCGAGTCTGTTGATCGTCATATACTTCCCTTATTCGAATAAATCTCCCTCTCGAATCAAACAAGTGATTTGAATAGGAGAGGAACCGAATAAGAAGGAACATACAACAAAATGACAAATAAGAGAAAACACAAAACGTGAAGAGCCTACGTACAGTAAACCTCGCAAGGATAGGCCTAGCATGTCCGCCCAAACAAGATCGGGCGAAAGCACCTTGAACCGATATCCGCGAAAGAATGCCTACGTAGACTACTCATAACCAGAGATTCACGTGTAGGTGTCTGTTCTGAGGTCAAGAGCACTCCCAAGGGGATGTATCCCACTTAGTTAATTACATCTTGGGGGTTCCCAAGAATACTCTCGATAAAATGAGTTTCGCTTATAATATCATGAACCTGGGGTATAGACTATCAAAGGAAGGTTATTCCGTGTGGGAAAGTCCCGATGTTTTCAAAGCTCCCGCTAGGACACGGGACAGAGAGTGAGTCTCTCACAATCCCTACATGGGTAACTGACTCATTAGCATACGGGGCCCACGGAATAACCTGAACCATCTCGACGGGGATATCCCAACACATCAAAACACATTCGGGCCACAAGGGCATATGACAAATTATCGTATCCCAAACGGAAGGCAGCTCATCGGCATCAGACCGTCAAAATGATATCAACGAAGTCAATGAGCGAAAGGGCTCAATAGAGGTAGTCAAAGGAATGGAGGAGTAATCCTAAAGGGGTAGAGTTAACCAAGTCGAGATACCACAGACCCGTCATCCCAAGCAGTAGGACCCTACGTCTACCCGGTCGTGAAGGTAGTCGACCCAACACGTCCTGAGATCCCCGATAGCAATCTGTGAATCGCGTTGTCCACGGGGGACCTCGATAGCCCCAAGGTCAAAAGAAGAAAACTCTATTCTATGACTATAAGCTGAAGCTCCAAGAGGTGGGACTCAAACCTGCCAAAGTGGCAAGGATGTCTCAAGAAAGAAGAGAAAGAGAGGTTCAAATACAAAGCTGAAAACACTCTAAACAAAATGACTTACACCCCATCTGGGTCGGGGAGCCTTCTAACACCAAGGCGCATTAGACAACCACCTATAAAGGTATGCTGGGCCGGTCAGGTTGGAGAAGCACGGGGACTCCTCCTCGGGACATGCAAATATGAATGCAGTTATCTAAAGCGATTCTTAAGTATTGTGAAAGCCCTATTAATTTATGCTTGTAATAAAAGTTCAACATTTTAAAGTCCTGAATATTTTAATCCTAAATTTTAATTATCTTGAATATTTTATTTATGATTTTGTAGAAAAATTAGGAAATTAAGTCCTAATAAGCCTATATTGCATCGTGAAATCCCAAATCACATAAAGAAACAAGGAAAACATTCAAACATGCAGACATGCAAGTATGCAATAAAGCATGAAAGAAAACACTCCATAATAAATTAAAAGAGGCCAAAATATCGCTGGACCGGCAACATATCCCAGGAAAAGCAGTAAAAGCGGTCGGACTCCGCATATACATGCCCGGTCCTAATTTTATACAATAATATGAAAATGCATAATTAAGATACGGGGCACGAGCATCTGCTCATGGTCCCCTCCACGTGGCTCTCACTTCAAAGCGCATCGGAACCCGTGCTCGTATCTTATTTCTACTACAAGACTCTTCTAGACTCTACAAGTACATAAGAAAAGAAAAGACTCAACCCAGCATGAAAACAACTATTAGCGGGAAAGCTCACATGCATTTGACATACAATGAGCCATGCCTTATAAGTGGGGGAGCTAAACAGCATCTACAAACAAATTGTCAGAAATCATTACTTGCTCCTCCCATAGTGGTACCTGTGTGCACATAGAGACATGGCTCCTTGCAGAAAAGCGCATTAACATACTATCATACATATGCAGCATGCAGTCACGTCGCAAACATAGTGCAGAAGAAGGATACCTGGCCAGGGCAACCAATCCATCAAAGAACAATAACCAGGCATAAAAAAAGACTACCTGGCATTCTAATCCTAGCCTAGCATACCATCTAACGAAGAGTGCACTAACCTAGTGCCTAAGTGCGTGGTAAGTCTGGGCATAGTATGACTTTGATGGGGTCACTGCATCGGCCCCGACATAAAAATCTGAAGGATCTAAAGAGCGTCACAAAGAAGGGTGACACGAGTTAGATCCATTGGATCCTTAGCACAGTCATACTCGTGTCAATCCCGATGACTTAACTCACATTGCTCATTGGGATCAACCCAGCAAGCAATACTCGTTAAAGCATCGCGAATGACACGGGGTCACTCTCCTAACGAGCCTAGCTCGCTACCATGCAAACATACAAATGCAAATGCAGACAGTCATGTGACAGAAGTGATGAGTGTACCGTGGGACAGTGACTCAGGAAAGATGGGCATACCATGGAAGCAGCGGCCCGAACAAATAAGTGTGCCGTGAGGCAGTGACCCGAAGGTGGGCGTGCCGTGGAGACAGAGGCCCGAGAAATGGGTAAGTCGTGGAGGCAGTGACTGAAATGACGGGCGTGTGTTTCGAGGCAGCATTAACCCGAGAATATGCAACATAGGTATGTGAACATGCAAATGATCATGCAAATGAACATATAAGATGCAACGTGTAAGCGATGGGTCGACTGGGCTATGGCGGTCGGTCGAACTAAAGTGATCGGTCGACCGGGTAGGGACGGTCGGTCGAGGCAAAGTGCTTATCGACCGGGGGCGGGCCAGCTGGTCGAGGCAAAGTGCAAATGCAAACAAATATGCAATAAGATGTAGAAGCATACAAACATGCAAGTGATCGATCGACCGAGCCATGGTGGCCGGTTGAACCAAAGTGACACGCCCGTTGAGCCGTGGCGTCCAGACGAAACGAAGTAAATGTTCAACGGGCCGGGGCGGCTGGTCGAAGCAAAGTGAAATGCAAACATGCTCAAAGCAAAATGAGTGCAATATGAAGCAAACAAATGCAGATAACCAACCAGGCTCGTGCTAACGACCTCACCCAGGAAACTTATGGTTCAGACCTTTGGATGCGCGGCATTGCCGCCTCTTGCTTTGGCGAGGAAATGTGGGGAGTTTCTCCCCGGATGTACGAGGGGAAAACTCTCCGCGACATTGTGAAATGTGCTAGCTACAGAGCTTTTCTCATTTCAAGAACTCCTCCCGACTTTGCAAAACGAGCCAGCTACAAAGCTTCTCTCGCATTGCCAAGTCTGACCTCATAGTTTCTCCAAGTAAAACCGGGGAATCCAGAGCAAGGGGAGTGAGGGACTCCGACCCATCAGGACTGGTGCTAAGGCTAACAACAAAAGGAATACACTTGGCTCTGCGAAAGATTTTTGGCCACGCACAAGAAATTCTAACCTAAAGGTCATCTCTAGGCAAATAAACAATTCAACACATGGGCACATCATCGCGCTGGCTCACGCCAGTGCATGCATCCCGTGTGGGCGATCAAACCCACACGCCTAGACATTACTAATCCTAAGGCTAGCTAGTAGTTTAGGGGATCTCACCACCGTGGCTGTTGCGGACACGTGTCTTCATGCTGAAGAAGAGCCCGCAAATTTTTTTTTTTGCAAACTCCGGCGATGCTCCGGTATATGTGCCGACGTACCTCGTAGCGAACCATGCAAATGAGGGATAACAAGATGTAGTGAGATGCACTTCTCGACGAATCTCGCAATGACACAGAGAAAGCAAGAACGAGTGACGTATGCAAAGTACACAAAAAATTACTAATTTTGGCATATAAAAATATAACCAAAATATACCTCAATAGGAGAGAGGTTGGATGCATCGAGACATGTCCGGATTACCCCGCTAGGAACCATGACGATTTTTTGCATAAGGATCTGATGCAACAAGCTCATCTACGTTGTTCTCCAACAATATGAGAGACTAAAACATATTAGACCACTTCCAAATATTTTTTAGATAAAAAAATGTCTATGCAAGGATCCACATTTGCTTAATCAAAGTGAGACAAACCCAGCAAATATATATATATATATATATATATATATATATATATAGATTTAGCTTAGGGCTCAATGCCTTGAAATTTCACAAATTAAAGCATTAATATCATAGGATATTCCGCACATATGAATCAGAGTTATGGCACACAATAGTGGATTTAGAGCAAGATTCAACTTGGATATACGTGCATATGTCAAACCAAAGAGGAATGAGGTCCCTGGTAGAATATAACCCGAGAAAGGTTCCTGCGAGAGTCTCGGTACCAACATTGGAGCAGGCCGGCGGAGCATCGTTGGCGGGAAAATAATGCAGCGAGGTGCCGGCCAAGAGAGGAAAAGCAGCCGGGGACCTTGCGCAAGAAAAAAAAAAACTTGGTTAAGAGGCTTCGGTACGGAGAGGATGTCGGCGGCGAGCAGCTCCGGCGATGAAGGAGGCACCGGCAGCGAGGAGGATGAGACTCGGGCATCTTCTCGCGAAACTAGGAGGGAGCTCCGGCTTCTGTTCGTGAGGCAGCGAGAGCTGGTACGAAGCACGGATGAGATAGGATTGCTTAGGATTTATTTTTATTATTTGTTTTCTTTTGACAATAGGTATGTTTTTATTTTTTTATTATTATTTTTTTTTTATGCATAGGATAGGATTGCTCATTTTTATTATATATATACACATAGCTTTGATAAGAGAGAGAGGGGGGTTAAGCCCATGCGTGATATTTTTTATTTTATAGCTTTTTCTTTTTTGTTTGTTTGTTTGTTATATATATATATATACATACATACATACATACATACAAATTGATAGCTCATGCATGGCATGCACGAGAGATAAGGCGAGGGATAATATTTTTTTTTGTTTTTATTATATTATATAATAATAATAATAATAATATTATTATAACAATAATAATAGCATTAATATTATTATTATATTATCCTCATCTTTTTTTGTCGGATACATCCTCACAGTGAAATGAACCTCTCGACGTTCTGGACTCGCTCGCTTGGTCTGTTTAGTCATCGGGAATCGTTCGGGGATGTTCGGGATTGTTCGAACAACTTTTTCGACGATGGGCCAAAATGAGCCACTTTTGCACATTGCGTGATAAATAAAATTCGCTGATTCGATCAAAATAGTCCGAGGTGTGAAATACCGACCTGCCTTCATCTAAGCGAAAGCCAAAGCTTAGCAGAATGCTCCTGGCTACGTGCCTCTCAATACACGCCGAAATATCTCAAATGGATGTCTTGCGCTATAGAGGTCAACACATGCATCAAACAAGGTTCCCTAACGCTCGAGCAGACATCATACACTCGTGACATCAAAAATTGATGCCAACACGATCCTTTAGAGCAAAATGAAGCAAAAATGAGCGAATTAGGAGCAAAATGAGGCAAATTAAATATTTTGACATAGAGTGATGGGCTGCGTCCTCACCAGCATAGGACTGCGCCCAAATCCAGAGTTTGGACGGAATACTAAAAGTAGCATCGGATGGCGCCCTATCGAGCGTAGGACAGCGCCCTATCGCGAATTAGACCATATTTAATGTATTTGGCCGGATTTTAGAGGGGTGTTTGAGGGAACTCTTGGAAAAATCAGTTTTACCTGAATTTAAATGAATTTAGAGTAAAAAATAGGGAGTCTCTTCAGTGTTTCTCAGAGTCTCTTCATTATTCTTGAGTGGAGAGTCCACTAGAGAAAGTTTAGGGATTAGTGTTTAGTGTGTTTTCTCTACTAATGAGTGTAGGATGAGAGAAAAAGTGAGATTTCTTTTTCTTTACTCATATTAAGAGAGAATTATATGTTGTTGTGGAGAAAGAAAAGGAGTCAAAGGAATTTCAAGAGATTCGCTTGGGGAAAAAAATTGAGATAAGTTGTATTTACTTTTCTTTGTTTGTATGATGTTGCTTTTATATATAAAATCCATTTTTTTTGTATTTTCCTCATGAGTCTTGAGCAGATTTCTTTGTCTTACTCATTTTCATGTGATGTGTTGACGTCGTGATATGGAAATGATGTGTTGATTTAATATGAAAAATTTGTGATATCCTTTTCACTTCGAACTTCATTTACTTTTGATCTGACCAATCAAATTGCTAAAACTTGTTGTGAGACAGATGTTCCAAAAGGATTATGAGTTCTATAACAAAAGTGAAGGTCATATTCAATGTCCATGAACGAGTGATGTAGTTCATGGGGGTTAGATGCAAATAAAAAAGAAAAATATGTTTTGATGGGTGTATAATTTGAGATTTTTTAGTGACAGACTGAAATCCCAAATTAGTCATATGGTTTGTAAACTAAATCGAGAGTTATCCTTCAGGCGAAGGAAAGTGGGAGCTCCGTCGTGACGGCTGGTATCCTCCTAGCCTAACCACTGATTTAGGGACTAAACCTATGATTTGTCAAAGTTCTGTATATTGCTCGGAAGAGAGTAAAAGATAAGATTGCTCCTATTTGACACAATACAGTTGTATCACTGATCTATGTTACTAAATCATCACATTATCATTGGAAGGTGGGATGATTCTTTCTTGCAATTTGAACTTTTGTTATAAAATTTAGTCTTGTGTTTGTTAATTGTATTAGAAGAGTAGAACATACTTTAGTATAATTAGTAACTGCTACTGTTTGAACATCCTTATATTATTAGTAATTGCTCCAATTGTGTTGTGATTCGATTGGTGATTTTTGTGCTCCATTAAAGAGTTTGCAAGCCTCATCGCGGGATCAATAACCAGGACTCCACTAGAGTCATGTATTACTTGAGTGATACACATTCTTGCGTTTTGAATGTGTTACTCACTATAAATCTAAATCAATATTTATATCTGAGTTCATAAAAATTGGCATTTAAAAAAGTCGCACCACCAGCATCCACAAAATAATATTTGCCCGAGGTTTTGCACGTATAATATAAAACATAAAGTTAATAACCAATGTATGTGAGGCTGAAGCACAACAGGAGAAGTGTGTGGGAAGTTGTATTCGGTATTCAGCATCGTCGCCCCGAAAATTATACTGTCATATGCACTACCCTCTCAACTGGGCACGATAAAGTAAAAGCACATATTATAGTCACAAACGACCACGACGTTTTGCGTCGGTGACCAACAACGTCTGGTAAATGTAATATTTTTGTTATTTGGAACTCGTGCATCAATTTAGGTTCCATTAATTGCTTCGATGCAATCCTACGCAAATAAGAATGAGTTCAAAATATAAGTAACGCATATTTAAATTTGAAAAGTTATCTCGAAGAATGAAATGTATCGTGCATTGTGTAGAATCTATGAAAGAGTCCGTTTGAAGTTAGGATATGTTGGTTTGATAACTTGCGCATAAAGGCCAGCGAGAGCATCAAACCGACCAAAAAGTATATAATAATCGTCTACGAGGAGTGTTGGAATCATTCCATCGCACCTTGCATTGACTCGTCATGCACTAATATGTAAAAGGTGATTGACAATACATCACGTTTAGTCGTCCTCAATTATCCATGTAGTCTATGACATCCATTAAGTTTTGCCGGAAGATCCGTAAATAAGTCGTTGGTCATTCGAAACATGTTGCTGGATCTAATTAGGTGACCGACAAGCAATTCCCTAACCAATTTTTCTCTAATAAACAAACGATGTCAAACATGGAGAGCGATGAACACATGTCTTGTAATATTCATTGATCAAATAGATTGCTGCATTTCTCATTCTCCACCAACTTTTGTCTGAATTTATGTAGTAGCGTAGACAAAACAAGATTAGTAAATTTTGTACAAATCATGACCCAAACAGTAGTGATATATGAGCAGTGATGATTTATGAATAATAAACTTATATGAATATTTTGGAGCAAAGTCCCAAGAAGGTGAAATAACTAAACAATAATTCAATGAAACAAAGAAATACAAGTGTCTCTCAGACAGTAGCAAATAGAAGAAATAAAAAATTGGTCTTAAATGTCTCGCTCATTAAATTGCCGCAGATACGCCTCACTCTTTTCTAAGGGAATCATAACAAAAAAATTATTGCCGGTTGGATTTTCAAACAATTCAAGTGCAAATTAGTACAATGGACAATCCTTGGCAATTTCTCGTTTCACATTTAGAATTTGTACGACCTGCTGAATGGAAGTAGTTGGTATTGAATGCCTGTCAAGGATAGAGGAAGCCACTAGTTGTGAAATATGAGTTATGAGTTAAGCTGCTCCACCTTTTTTTTTACTCTGCACCCAGGTTCGCTTGGTACGACATATTGACTCGACTTTCGGGATGGGGAGTTCTGTCGAGTGAATGAAAGATCAACCATTAAGTTCTTATGTGTGGCAACAAAACCCGTCTGCCTAGGCGCGAAAGCATATTTGCCCGTAGTGACGATGCCCCAAACAATTTTTCCAGCTTCAACTCTAAATTAGGGTTAATGCCACAGTTTAAACATCTTCTCAGTTGGCACCACCTAAAAAAAAAAGCGTACAATTTAATGAGTACATAACATTAAAATGAGAAATTATAGCACATGAAAAAGTTCTCAATGCAAGTCTTTCTGTCCACCACTCATCCGAAACATCATGATTCACTTCACTGAATCCCACCCCAAGCCCGTTGATTCGCATTTGAGTTCCTTCAAAAATTTTCAATCATTATTGAGTTGATTTTATTTGTTCTCAAAATGCATTCTGTCATACTCTCGACATGCACTCTCATTGAATTTATTGATTATGTTCTGCCACATCTCCTTGTTGAAATATGTCGTTGGACTATTTCTTAGATCAATTTCAACGAGGGAAATGTCAGAAAAGATTATTTTGTTTCCTTATCCCACACTACAGGCGTTACAATATATTTAACCTTTGTCATTTTACTATTATGATAGCCAAAAAACAAGCAATCATGACTAAGAGCATTCTAAAAGAAAACAACGTTACATTTCTCTGCCTCATTAGTGTATGTGTGTGTGTGAGAAATATACTTCTCTTATCATCACATTGCCCCATGTGATATCACTAGTAAAATTTATTGACTTTAAATGGAATTACATTGTCTCATTCTTTCTTCTTTTATGTCTCATTTCATAGTTTATGTGTGCGAGTGAGAAATCTAATTCTCTCCTTATGAAAATGTCACATGTGGTACCACTAGTAAGATTTTAGTGAATTCGAATCACAATATACATATTTGCTACTAGCTGCAAGACCATTAATAAATTTTAATTACTCGGAATGAAAATATACATATTTGCAACTAGTTTTGATGTAAAAGAAAAAGAGAAATATCTTCTTCTATGACTCATTTCACAATCTGTGTGTGAGAGATAAATATTTTTCTATTCTCATCAGAATGTCATAAGTGATACCACTAATAAAATCCGATGATTGGGAATGAAAAATATACATATTTACTACTAGTGCGAGGCAAAAAAAAGAAAAACAATGCTCTCATCACCGCCTCATTCTTTCCAGTTATTTTCACCATACGATAATATGCGTGTGAGTAAGATATATACATCTATTTTCATCAGTTTGCCATATGTACTATCACTAGTAAATTTCAGTAGCATGACATGATATTATGCATATTTGCTACTAGTTTTGAGACCAATAATAAATTTCAATGGTTGTGAAGAAAAATATACGTATTTGCAACTAGTTGTGATGAAAAAAAATAGAGTTTATGGTTCTTTAAATAGATGTGTTTGAGAGGATGTAAAAACCCCTAAACGAAAATATTTTTATTTGGTGTCATGCAAATTTTCCCAACACGATAAATAATTGATATAGTTTCTATAGTTGTGCATAAAAGAAAAAAAAAATCCAAGAGTTAATTGTGTAAATGAACTGATTTTGACTAGAAATTCCCACTCATGGTAGCAGAACCAGAGGAAAAATAAAGGACAAACAGTAGGAAAGAAGGCACAAAATGCCAGTTTTACAGAAATCACTCTCCTAGGCCTCGAGTATTCCCGAGGGTTCCTAGAGAAACGAGCCATTTAATGCACACATGCTTGTAGGCGGAGAGGCGCACCATGGAGGAGATCGAGCAGCTCAGGGCTAAGGCAATCGCCTCCATGCCGTTTTCTACTAACCCTAACGCCTCATCGACGGCGGCCGGCAGTTCTGGAGGAGGGGGCTTTGGCCGCGGCAAGTTCAAATGCCCTAAATCCAGAGAGGAGGGAGAGGTCACTTCGGGCGAAGACGCGGTATAGTTTTCGATACTTATTAAGCTTACTTTCCCTGTTTTTGCTTTTTCCAGGTTCGGGTTCGTTTGCTGTTGGATTAAGCGATTGGATTCATCTCTGTGTTCGAATTGGGCGAGTCGTTTTGTTAGTTTCAATGTATATCTGGATTTCAGAACTTATAAATTTGCGCTTTATCACTTTGTATTAGTTTGTAGTATTTAGTAGGAGAATTTTGGTTTCATCTGAAAACGAACATGTATTGTACGCGTTGGTTTGTAAGTTCTTATTTACTCTCAAATTGATACGTTCGGTATTGAAAATTACATGCTTAGTTGATTTGCGTGTAGTAGGTGAATCATCGATTGTTCTCTTTCTGGCTCTTGTAGTTTTTCTGGCCCGTCAGTCTTGTTTGTTTGAACTTTTAGGAGTAAGAGAATTATTAGGTCTACGTGCGGATCATGTAGCAGACCAGGAGTGAGTGGCTGTTCCGCTCTGTAAAGGCTGTGGTTATGCTGTTGTAGCTGGAGGTGTTTGCGAACTGTGCACTTCATGACGACTTTTGTTAAAAAGTTCGCTGTGTTGTGTAAAGTTCGGCTGCGATAGATTCATTTTTCACTTTGTTTTTCTTATAAACGTAAATGACAACTAATTTTTTTGGTTGTTTTGTCCGCCTCGGATAGGAATAAATCTATTCTCTCCTCGATGTGAATTGCTGTGTCTAGAATGATGCTGGATTTAACTTTGGAGTGTCTAAAATCTGCTACAGAGGAAAACATAGACTGTTTTCCGGTGCTTTCCTTGCAAATACTTATTTTAGTTTCTCGGCAGCTTTGCCCTTCTTAACTATCTTATTCATTGAACTAAATGCCATCTTTACTGTGGGCTATTGTTTGTATGGAAATACTTTTTTAGAGATAGAGAATCAGGATTTTCTGTTCAAAGATGCTTGAGGTCATTGGAAGAAAGGTTTCTTGTTCCTTGCACTCTATAACTTTCTGCTAATGGTCAGTGAATGATGGAGGAAATGTTGGGTGTTCTAGTGTGGGGAAAGAAGAGTTTGAATCAGTACGGGATATTTGCATGCATGAGAAGATCTTAAATTATGTTTTTGTGGAAGGAGGGTTACATGGTTCTGAATTTTTATGAATCTTATTTATACTCAGATTTTTGCATGGTTGTGCAGATTGAACTGGGGTGGGGGTTGAATGTATGGGTTGGAACCCAGTAAGGAGGCTGACATTCATTATACCTGGAAGAAAATCACAGAAACCTAGTGGTAGTGCACAAGATGAGAAGTAAGAATCAGTTTTGAGAAGCAAAAATCGAATGATTTTAGTAACGTTGCCTGCTTGTGAGCATCCAAGCATCTAAATTTCAGCAGCATTTACTAAATTAACTGCCAAAATGCTTATAGAATTTAGTTACGACAGAAACTCATTCAAGGAACAAATCACTATTGAACAAACTTTTAAGTTTTAACAATAATTACCTTATGGTGATATACTTGAACCAGGGGCTTCAAGTTCTTTCAGATAATGCAAAACTAGCATTCTAAAATTATATAATTATAAGTTACAGTTTGTAATAAACAAACTCATTTGATAAAATCCAGTAAATAGAGTATAAATAACAAGACTTGGTGCATAAAATATGAGCAAAGAAAGATGTTCGAGTGAAAGTGGGTATTATATAATAATAGTTACAGTTAATGTCTAAAGATAAAATTTCAAATAAGAGAATCATATAATAGTATTTATACACAACATAAATCATAAAGAATTTTTATATCATCCAACAATGATTGTTTTTAAATGTAAAATTATCCTCTAATTCTATGATGATCTAATGAATTTTAAAAAAAGTCATCATTTTGTGCATTTATCGGTCCCCGATTAATCAGTATAAAATATGCTATACTGACAACACAAACATCATGTGAACATATTATATGTTATATAGAATTATTTTATATTAAGTTTAATAGTGAAGTTATCTTTATAATGATCAAAATCTGTTATTTGTTAGCATAGTTCTTGATCAGTGCATGCAATGTGTGTTTTTCAACAAGCAAATAATTCAAAATGATGTACATACGCTTTTTAGGACTGTGTAATGTCAAAAAATTGATAAAACTAGCCATCACATTATATCTATACGATCATGTGAAATGTTTGGAGCAAACAAAGTAAATTTTAAATATGCTATTAACTACTAAGCACGAACAATTTCAAATGGTTTCCTTGCCTGTGTCGAACAAGGACATGAATTTGGCACTTCCTAACACAAGTTAGACGTGCTGTATTCTATGCTAAGGCTCTTTTCTTATATATTTCAGCTTTGACACTCATGTAACATGTTACGATTTGGACTAGATATGCTTTCTGACACAGTGAGACACGGTTGAAAGCAAACACATGCCTTTTTTTGGAGATGGGATACAAAGATGAAGCTGAAAATGTCGATACATCCCCACCTTATGTTGCATTTCATCTTACTATCAAAGTTGAAATACAAGGCCAAAGCTGATGACCCATCTCTATCTCACATCGTATCTCTCTCTTGCATCATGCTTTACCCTTTGCTTGGAAGCTGAAGGTGTATCCCTGCTTCTAAACTCAAAATCAAAGTTGAAATATTTTGTTAATTTATTTTATTTATGATTCTAGCTGGTTCATGCCCAACCGCTTTAGTCAAAAATCCCTGTGTTTACACTTTTTTCTTAAAGAAATGCTCATTAATTTGATTTTCCATGGTGATGCTTAAACTTTGCTTTGATTTTGTTATGCCATAATTATAGTGGAAAATTACATATTTTATTTGGATAATTTATTAAATATAAAAATATGTCTATGGTATATCATGCTTTTCTTTTTGTAGTTAGGCCTGGTTGCGTCATATCTTTGTCAACGTTTCATAGGTTATTAACAGTTGAAGCATGCAAAGTGCAAGAATTACACTATTGATGAGGAAGGATATGTTATTCCTTACGCAATAAAGAGTCAACTATCAGACAAAAATCATAACAACTAATCATTTTTGTCTGATAGGGACTCTTCATAGGTTATTAACAATTGAAGCATGCAAATTTTCAAGAAATACACCCTTAATGTGGAAGGATATTTTTATTCCTTAATAAATAAAGAGTCAACTACACACAAAAACCATAATAATTAAACATTTTGATCACGATGGTGATATCTCTCGCGCCAAACATGAATCTTTATAAATCCTATATTTAAAATTGTTTGTATCAATCATACATTCAATATATTGCACATCATAAAATTAATGGCAATGACAACTAATTAAACATATTTTTAAATTTATTGATTCTCTGAATTTCCTTTAATTTACACTTCATAATGATCCTAAGATAATTTTGTGGATATGATCGTCCATTAATCATTTTGGATTTATGACGACAGATCTACTATGGAAGCCATACATTTATTGAGAGGTTGGATGAAGAAGTACAGAGAGAATAAAGATGATCTACATATGTTTTTTATTGGTTCAGAAAAAGCTTACAATAAGATTCCAAGAGAAGTTTTTTGAAGAGTTCTAGAGAAGAAATGTGTTAATATTACTTATATTCAAGTCCTTAAAGATATGTATGCTAGAGTTGTTATTTGAATTCAAATAGAAGGAGGATTGACCAAGTATTCTATTTTAGTTGGATTACATCAGGGATCTATTAAGCCTCTATCCTTTTGCTTTAGTTATGGATGCTCTTACTGGAAATTTACAGTAGGATGTACCTTTGTATGCTTTACATTGATGATATCCTTTTTGTGGATAAGACTAGAGAAAGAGTTCCAAAAAAAACTTGAATTATGGAGGCTTGTATTGGAGTCTAAAAGCCTATTTTTGAGTATTTTTAAAACTGAATACATGGAATGTAATTTTAGTAGTAGTAGCTCTAGTGATAGAGTTGTAACTATGGTTGATCAAATCATTAAAAGGTGTGATTGTTTTAGATATCTCGGGTCTATTGTTCAAAGTGACGGTGATATTGATGAGGATGTTATAGTAGAATTCAAGTTGGTTGGTTGAAGTGGAGAAATCAATCGGGCCTATTGTGTGATTGTAAAGTACCACTTAGACTATAAGGAAAGTTCCTTAAGATGGTGGTCAGATCTGCAATGCTATATGGCGCAGAATGTCGCCCTTTAAAAGAGAAGCGTAAAACAAAGTTAAGTTTTGAGATGAGAATACTTAGCTGGATGAGTGGCTTGACACTTAAAGACAAAATGCTACATGAATATATTCGTGATAGGGTTGGTGTAGTTCCAATGACACAAGATTAGAGAGAGTCGTTTTAGATGGTTTGGTGACATTAAATGCCAGACCATATGATGATCCTATTAGGAGAGTAGATGTTTCGAGATTCGACTTATGTTAAGAAAGGCAGAGGTAAAAAGACTTGGGCATATTGTGTAAAAAATGATCTTAATCTATTAAAATTAAATGAAAATATGACACTCAATAGGACGCAATGGAGAAAAACGATTCAGGTAGCCGACCCCACTTCGTGGGATAAAGGCTTATTGTTTTTGTTGAATATTCTTAAAAGCTGTCTTCTTACAACAAACCATTAAAAAATAGAAGTGGAGGTACGAGCTACTAGGCAAAAGCCAAGTTTATGGGAGGGAGGGAGGGCCATGACATTAAAAATAGAAGTGAAAGTATGAGCTACTAGGCAAAAGCCAAGTTTACGGGGGAGGGGGGGAGGGAGGATCAAATAATCATGCTTCAACGACAATGATAAATTTATGTACATTACACCCCTTTAATTGATCATAGAATGCATGAAATTGTGATGGTGATGACCATGCACAAAATGATGTGGGTGATCATTCTATATCATTGATATTGATTATGCATTAGGGTTGGGAGAGGGACAATCTGGTCAGGCTGTTATCTTTGGGAGAAGGACACCTCATGCTCTTCTAATTTTTTTAGAAGTTACAGACTTTGCAAGATGCTGCTGGAGTGCATATTTAAGTGTACTGTGCATGATTTGTTGTCTTTCTTGCTTATTATTTGTCCGGGTTATGGACTGGGTGTGCCTCGATTGACGTGGCACTTCACTATGTTCCTTTGATGTGAGTAAGATGCAGCGATAGTTGGATTTAATAAATCATAAATCTATTAAATTCACCCTCCCAGTGGATTTAGTAAATCCGGATTCAAGTATAATAAAAGATAAAATTTCGGACCTTAATTCTGAAAATTCATAAATCCACTAACTCCATTTTTTGTATTTGGGTGGATTTCATAAAACACAATGCTAAATCCTATTCAAAGGAACTACCAAACACCTCCTAAGCTGCCTATTTTAATGTCACTTTTTGTTGTCTTTCTTTTGTTGTCACTGGACTGATTTATCATATTTCTAAACTTTTTATTCTCTACCTTTGCATCCAGGCCTTCTGGAAGTGGTTTGAATAGCAACCAAACCGGGTTTATGAATTTTCTTTTTTTACTAAGATTTATTAATTAGTTTCCAAGTTACTGCACATATTTAGAATTTTGCAATCTCTGTTGTCAGTCGTGTTCTTCCTTTATGATCACTATATCTTTTTCATGGTTCTTCTCGTCTCTTCTACAGGAAATGGCTACTTATTCTGTTGGTCCAATAAATAGTGAAAATTTGGGCGAGTCTGTTCCCTATGCTTTGAAGAAGAATGCTATAAATGCAGGTAAACTCATCAAGCCTTTTTCTTTCACGAAAATCTTTTTAACTAGATGGTCAATGTGCATCAATATTGACATGATATTGTTGATTTGTTTAATACCCACTATCTAGTGATATTGCTCTTTTGAGCGTCGTCTAGGGTTTTTGGAGAGCTGATTTATTTCTCGAAAAGTAGATCAACGCCATATCTTGTCACCTTTCGTTGTTATTAGTAAAATCAACCATCATTTGAGTTTTCATACCACTCTATTGCAATTTATTTGCTATTTTTGGTTCCATATCATATCAAATTGGTATGAGAACATGATCTCAGAGGAATGACAACAAATAAAATAGATGTGTTGTAAGGGGTCTGGCAAATTAGATCAGGGATGGAAAATAGTTCGCTTCTTCAAAAAATATTTTTTTTTTCAATAGAAAACATAATAGAGAGCGGACTTAAGAAGCTTTCTTCCACGGAGAATCAGATGAAGAACCGATTTATGAGCATTGAAACGTTGATAAAAGGCTTAGTGAGATGTAATCCAAGATCCACCGACGTCTCAAATTGCAAATCCCAACAAAGGGTTGATCAAAGAATCCATGGCTAAATCGAAGGGGAAGGAGATCGAACGAGATGACCACGAGGAGAAATGTTTCTACCATGAAGAGCTTCCCGTTAGGACTTCGAGAGGGGATGGAGTAGAAACTTCCGTTGGAGGGGGTGAGCAAAAAATTGGAGGGTATATGCAAGGGGCACCGAGGAGCAAGAAAAAGGAATGGGAGAAGCTGGAGTGGGGTATGACTATAAATAAAGGAGGGAGTTTCACCCTAGACTCATGGGGATAAACGCCAGAGGTAAGAGTAAGTTGAGTTGGCGATGTGTGGGTGAGAAGACTAAAGATGCCAATCTTCGAAGGGCAAAATGTACATGGGTGGGTTTATCGGGTGAAGCGGTATTTTGTAGTAAATATGTTAACTATGGAAGTGAAGCTTATAGCGATTTGACTATATTTAGAAGAAAAGCCTTAGTATGGTTTTAGTGGATGGAGGTGAGGTACCCGGTCCTTTCGTGGAAGGATTGCTCGTTGGAATGTTTCGAGCCACTCCGGAAGGAAACTTACACGAGCAGTTTTATGTTTTGACTCTAGAGGGGACGGTCATAAAATATGAGGATATGTTCGAGCTATTGTCGATGTGGCTGAGCGGTATTTCTGCAGTGAGATTGGAGGAGAACTTCTTGAAGGGTCTAAAGTCCGACATCTGAGCAGCCCTCCAACCATTGAACTCCGATTATTGAGGGAGATGATGGAGTTCGATGAGATGGTGGAAGATAATAAATGTAACACCCAAAATTTGAGAAAACAGGTATAATTTTGGCGATTTTAGAATATACCCCAAATTTTGCATCATTCAGATTTCAACTGAACCAATTTTATGAAATTCTACATGTCGAATTTGTCAAATTATTATACAATCATGAATTTTAAATGTATGGTAATATATAAAATTATCAAGCTATAGGGTTTAAGTAACATAATCCTTGTCTCCCATCCTAATTCCACGTCATTGTTCTTAAACAACCTTCTCTTGCGCTTATACGTGCATGCATCGATTTGATGATTCGAACGGAGGTGATTAATTAGGATCCCGTTAAATGTCAAATTCCTTCATAGCCTTTGCATTCATTCAGTTCTCTCTCGAATTCTCCCTCATGCGAAAGCTGTGGCTCGGTCTTTGTAGCAGACACAACTTGCACCCCGCAGGTAGCCGCTGGCTGTGATTTCGGGCTCTGGGTGAAATTAGTAAGAGGGAATCTAATTTTTGTACTATTCCATATATTCTTTTTCTTATGCTTTTGTTTTGAAGTTTGCCACAAATGTGCATTTTTTTCGTTTCCGGTAGCTATAGCAGGAGACGAGCTGGTAGCAGAGATTAGAAACTTGATTTTTGGCTTCCGAATTGGGCCATTAGCAAGAAATCAACAATGTAAAGGGGATGATTAAGGGGATAGAAGGAAGAGGGAAGAAGTATAGTAATTCTTGGAGAAGTATCGACTATGCAAGGAAGCCAGTTCGAGGTCAGAATTTGTAAATAAGTTATGTTTGAGGTTAAATATCGAGATAAGTTAAAATTTCTTGAAATTATGAATTTCAAGTTGTTTACACTTGATGACAAGCTCAAAGCGAGCTTGGGAAAACTCGTCGTATAGCTGATCCATCAATTTAAGTGAAATAATTCGCGCTAACTTAAGAAAAATAATGTTTTTTAGGTTTCCATGTGATGCGTCTGACACTTGCTTTTTGGATTTTATGCATATTGTAGAAGCATACCCGCATAAAATATATAAATGTAAATTTGTCATTTACGATACCATATGATATTACTATGTTACAAATACGATAAATATGCTTATAAAATTATTGTTTGTTGGTCTTCATTTACTATGATTTGTGCATATGATATATGAAATGCCTATGATGAATACTAATTATAAGTATTCTGATTTCTGAAATATGATAAGTGACATTATAAAAAAGCTATTACATGAATACTTGTTAAGTATGGGTGATAAGAAGCGATAAGATTCCCTACTTCTAGTATTTAGACAATGATGAAACTCCAGGAACCAGTTGTATCAGACGACGATGGAATGGAGAAAACCATATGTATCAGGGGTGGGAGCTATTGATAAATGTTATGTTGGGGGACTCAACCTGTATTAATAATTAATGTGGCATTCGGGTTGAGTGACGACCAAATGATATGATATGACAAGAGAATATGTGAGACTTATATAATTAGAAGTGATATTTTTATGATTAGATTGATGCTATCACGAATATGCTTATGATTATATATGATCACTCATCAGTGAATAAAATACATGTTTTATGAAACAATTATGAGTCACAACATCACATGTGATTTCCTTTACATGTTTTATACGATTACAACATATTGTGACTGGTATTGTGGATATGTATATGAGTTACATAAGAGCATGCACATTGTTTTTTTTTTGTTTACAAAATTTATTTTTTTCCTTGATTATTTCACTAAGCTCGTTGTTGTCCATTCTATCTTTTGGCTCTCATGAAAAGGTAAGGAGAATCAGAACGGGTAGGCAAGTGTGACTTGTACAGTTTTTGCATTTCATAGTTTTGGGCGTCTGTACAAATTTTTTTGTATGTATTATTATTATTTTTGATTTAACAATTATATATCGATATATATGTTTAGATATGATTTCCACGCATCTGGGTATTTTCATATGAATGATTTATGAAATCAAATGTATCAAACATATTTACGACGATTTAATTTGAATGGTTCATCACATACTGAGTCTTCATTATGTAATTTTGTAAGAGTGCTAGTGAGAATTTAGTTTGGTTGAATCATCCGCCTCAGTCGCATCACAATCGGTTCTTAAGAGGGACTATTTGGGGTGTGACGAGAAATAAGTGAAGAAGACAAGTAAAGCCGACATCAAGGGAATGTTCTATAATAGTGCCTTGACTACCATGACATCGAGGACATAAACGGTGTCGTTGTAGAATGAGGCACCAAAAGGGAAGATACGGTGACCTGTCTCAGAGGCAATTTCAAACGTCTCACCGAGGGAAAAATACAGGATAAGAAAGTGAAATGATTATATTTTCGATGTGACGAGAATATGCCCCATGCAACTGTTACAAATAGTGCGAGCTTCAGGTTCTTTTTGTTTGTGAGGGGGAGGAGACAAATAGCAAGGAGTTGGAGGTAGATACGGTGGTGGAAGAGGAGCATTTGCATTGGGATGTAGCTAGGGGTGTCAATTCGTGTTAGTGGGTTGGGTTCGGGTTTGACCGAAAATGACCCGACTCCAATAGGGTCAACTCGAAACCGACCCGAATAGTAAAAGTGTCAAAAACTAAGACCTGAACCCGAGTTTGACCCGCTAACCCGAACCTGACCCGAAGTTTTGTGCTTATTCTGGTTAAGTTTGGGCTTTTGGGTTGAACTCAAACTCAACTCGAATAATAAACAGGTCAAATTCTCTTGACCCGAACCCGACTCAAATAATATTTGAGTTAATATTGACCCTGATTTTTCGAGTCGAGTTCAAGCCAGGTTGGCATGCCGGGTCAATTTTTAACACTCCTAGATGTAGCGGAGGTATACCTCAATTTAATGGTGAGATTTACTTTAAATCATACTGTTAAATTTATGACTAGAGCAGCTTGAATTTTATTGGTAGAAAAGATGGGTATATATACCCAATTACAAGGACACTCACAAGGTAAGTAATAGAAATAAAATAAAGAGAAATAAAAAATGAAATAAAAACAGAATACAAAGAAATAAGAAAAGAATAACACATGAGTTAATATAAATCCCTGCATTTAATATAAATCTCTGCATAATTCTAGTATTCTCTCTCAAATTGAAGCATAGATGTCAGTCATGGTCAACTTGGATTTGAAGTGATCGAACAATTGCCGAGGAAGACTTTTGATGAGGGTATCCGCTAGCTAGCCACCGGAGGGCACAAAAAGAATGTAAATTTTTCCGGACTCGAGCTTTTTCTTAACGAAGTGCCTGTTATTCTCCACATGTTTCATATGTTGGATTGGGTTGTGAGCGATGCTGATGACAGCCTTATTGTCATAGAACAATTGCAGAGGGATTGAGCTCGACATAGGTAGTTCGTGGAGCTTGATGCACAACCATAGAGCTTCACAGATTCCTAAGGACATGGATCAGAATTTAGCTTCAGCATTGCTGTGGGCAACTACCAACTGCTTTTCATATTTCCATGCGGCGAGATTTCCAACTCAAATGAGCAATACTCGAAGGTAGATCGTTGATCTTGGACAGACCCTCAACATCTGTGTAGACAACAATACGAGAGGTGTGGTGCGAGAAAAATAAACCAAAGCCTGATGTGCCTTTTAAATAAGGAAGATTGCATTAGACAGCTTGAAGATGGTGCTCATAGGGGTCATCCAATTATGTATGAATTGACTTACAATACCAACTGCGCGACATATGTCGAGACGTGTATGGGCGAGGTAGATGAGTTTCCTCTTAAGACGTTGGCGAGTCTTGTTCACATGAAAAACATTGGAAACATCAATTAATTTTCATTGGGATTCATTGAGGCAACCACCGGTTTGCACAAAAGAATATTGCTCTTTTTTAACACGTCAAAAACATATTTGCATTGAGACAAACAAATCCCTCGAGATGACCGAGCAACTTCATGCCTAAGAATTACTGGAGAGATCTTAAGTCCTTCATTTCAAATAATGTAGCTAAAAGGTCTTTCAAAGATTCCAATTCTGGTAGATCATTACCTGTGAGCACAATATCGTCAACATAGACAATAATCATAGCAATTTGATCTTTTAATGAATGCCGGAAGAAGAGAGTGTGATTTGATTGAGTCTGAGTAAAATCATGACCCACTATCGGTTTTATGAATTTGCAAAATCAGACCAACTTTCTCAGCCAACATAGTTTCCCTTGAGAGGCAATAGATTCAAAACCAGAGGAATGAACATGTACACCTCTGTGAGATCTCCCTCAGGAACACATTTTTTTCATCGAGTTGGAATAAATGCCAATCCAGATTCACGTAAGAGACAATAGGACCCAAATGGTGTTTTACTTGCCACTGGAGTAAATGTATCATCATAGTCAACTTTGTTGGTATATGAATATCCTTTGGAAACCAACCGTGCTTTGTTGCGTTTAAAGGACCCATCAGAGTTGAACTTGATGCTAAAAATCCATTGACATTCTATTGTTTTCTTTCCTCGAGGAATACGATGTCCCACTTGGTTCCCACTTGGTTCCACCGAAGTCATTAATCTCCTCCATCATTGCAGCCTTCTTGGTAGGCTTTGCTAGTGTCGCCTCAATGGTAGTTGAGATTTGATGATCCGTCAAGGTAGTAGCAAATGCCCTGTAAGTCGGCGATGGGCTGCGAAAGGGACATATTTTGCGATGGAAATAGAGTTAACATGCTTGATTGCGTACCTTGCTTGGAGAACTCACCTCATTTGCAGTAGGCATTGTGTTGGTTATGTCGCCCGGGGTAGATTCAAGGTCCTACAAGGAGGTAACACGCTCCAAAGTAGGTGCATCAGACAAGTGCGCCGAGTGTAGACACGAAGAGTGGGAGGAAGAGATGGTGGAACTACAAGAACCAGGTTTTTCTCGGCAGCAGGAATAATGGGGGGAACATCCATAGGAGTAGGATAAGGAACTATGTCCAAGAACTCTAGGTCCCCCTCACTTGAGGCTAAGTTAGAAAAATAGAGATACACTTTCAATAAAGGAGACATAAGCACACATAATTTCTATTTTTGATAGGATCCATACATCGATGTTCTTTTCGCGTGGCAGAGTACCATGGGAAGACATTTTATGGATTTGAGATCTACTATTAGGGGCAGTGTTCTGAACAAAGGTTGTGCATCCAAATATTTTGAGATATAACGTAGTGAAGACCCGATTAGCAGAAAAGTACGACATAAAAATGGCTAAAGGGGTTCGAATTTTAGAGAATTTTAGAGAATTTTAGAGAGGACTATTTATGAGATAGGTGGCAGTAAGTATGATATCATTCCAAAAATGTTATGGGACATTAGATTTAAACATAACAGAGTGAACAACATCAAGAAGATTTCAATTTTTTCTCTCAGCATATCCCATTTTGTTGAGAAGTTTCCGTGCAAGTGTTATGGTGGAAGATGCTCTTACTTGCTAAGAATTCACCTAAAATAGAATTAGAAAATTCTCGACTATTGTCGGTCTGAAGGACCTGATATGGGTTAAAATAAACATGTAGAAGTTTTGAAAGATGACATAAACTTTCGATTTGTCTTTTAAAATGTAGACTCAAGTCTTTCAAGTGTGGTCATCAATCAAGGTAAGAAACCATGGTTTATTGATGTTGCTAGAAGTGTGAGAGGGTCCCCATATGTCACTGTGAATGAGTGAAAAAAAACGGAAGGTGTGTAAGTGTGAGGTTGGTAATTAACTCAATGTTTGGCTAATTGACATGTTTCACAATTGAAATTAGAAAGGTTTTTATTAGTAAACATAAACGGTACAAATGTTTATGATCTAAAGAATAATGAGGCAGTCAGTGACGTGAGATAAAGCGAGTCCTCGTTCTTCGTGCTTTTCTTTTGGTAGTAGAGTTTGACTACCTGCTAACAAATCAAATCATCCTCCCCAAATGACGATCTTGAAAGACACAAACATCAGAAGAGAAATAAGCAACACAATCAATGTCATCTGTCAATTTACTAACAGATAAAATGTTACATTTCAATAATGAAATATGTAACACAGATTCCAGGGTTAGACCAATCGTTAGAACAACCTACCCCTCACTGGCAATGGAACTACATAAGAAGTCTGCAATTTTGATTGTCTTTCTTAGAGCATGGGAGTACGTCGAGAAAGCTTCTGAGTATTAAGTCATGTAGTCTGTAGCACCTGAATCAATGATTCACGGACTAGAGGAGGAACAAGATGTGAGCGCCATAGAAATATTACATCGACATACATGTGAGGTCGACGGATCAACAGAGAATTGATTCGCTCCAAGAAGTTTGACCAATTGCTCTATCTGACTCTGAGGATTCTGGAAAGTTTCTAGTATGTTCTGGCTGAACCATAGTAGAATTTGATGTCATATTGAGACCCTTTGCAGTAGAGGTTTTGACCGAAGGTTTGCATGTTGGTTTTCCATGGAGCTTCCAACACTTTTCGTGAGTGTGGTTGGATTTATGATAATAATCACACGTAGGGTGATCTGTTCGAGGTGGAATGGAAGATGACTGAGCACCTTTAGTGATCAAGGCAGACGATTTGGTGGAAGTAGTGAAGGTGCCTAGCATGACAAGTTTCCAACTTTCTTCACGATGAATCTCAGTGAAAGTAGCGCGAGTGAAAGGGAGAGGATCCTGACCAAGAATACTTCCTGGGACTTCATTTAGGTCTTTATGGAGGCCTACTAGGAATTGGAACATGCGCTCCTTTTCTGCAATTTTCTGGAAGAAAGAGGTCAACTGGAGAATCCCGAGTCGTAGTACAAGTCACATTCCATCCATAGTGAAACCAAATCATTGTAGTACCGAGTCACGGTCTTTGATTCTTGTTTTGTTTCTCAGATCTTTTTAAACATCTTGTAAATTTGGCTGGAGTTTCCTTCGTTCGAGCAGGTATATCACAGATTGCCGTTCAGAGGACACTAGCTGAAGGAACATATATGAACTGTCAATTGACGTTTCCATGGAGTTGATCAACCGTGACATGACCATGGTCCATGGAGCCTAAGCTCCATAATTCGGTCCAGTCTTTGGAGGTTCACATGTCATATCCGTGGGGCGACCGAATTTTCTGCATCCTTTGATAAACAAAAACACTACTTGGGACCATTGGAGAAAGTTGATGTCATTCAGTTTATGATTGTGATTAAGAAGTTTATATTGGTTTCTGGTGCTCTGGTCTACAAAGGGATTGAGGTCGGTGATGATCCTCCGATAGACTCAAGCACACCGTCAGTGTAAGTTCAATAATGGAGGAATCTACGATACTTTGAATAGAGCTAAAGGTGATGTTGGGTTATCGAGACATAAGAAGGTTGGCAAGAGGGATGTCTAGCAATTGAAAAAGGATTTTGGAACCAATAGCCAGGTAGATCGGGCAGTAGAAGGATAGCCAACGACTAGGGAAAAACAACCGGCTGGAAGGCCTTGCAGGGAGGCTTCACGTCAGAAATATAGGGAATTCAATAGGAATGCCTGTAGGAGGCTGACTAGTGGATTTGCTGGGATTAGCGACTAGAAGGTCCTGACGATAGGAAAGCCGAAAGAAAGAAACACAGGGCCGATTGGAAGGACTAGCGACAGAAAGGATCAATGGCACCAAGAAGAAACATCTGCGGTTGGAAGGACCTGACTGCAGGATGGCTGACAAGAATCCTACAGGAGAAGAACTGCAGGTGGAACCTCTAGGGTTAGAGCCATGACTGATACCATGTTAAATTTATGATTAGAGCAGCCTGAATTTTATTGATAGAAAACGAGAGTATATGTACCCAATACAAGGACACTCTCAATGAAAGTAATAAAAACAAAATAAAGAGATAGGAATGAAAAAAATAAAATACAGAGAAATAGGGAAGGAATAATGCAAGAATTAATATAAATCCCTGCATTTAATACAAATCTCTGCATAACTCAAATACATACTATGAAGGTGGGGACGAATTAGAATGCAATCGATTTTGATGTTGGTGGATAGTGGGGTCGCACATAATTTCATATCAAAACAGGTCGTGGAATTAGAGTTCGAGTTGGTAGATACGAGAGGCTTTAGGGGTCATGACGTGGATAAGTATGGTGGTGAAAAGTTGAAAAATTTGTAAGGGAGTAGTTTTGACACTATATAGCCTACAGGTAGTGGAGGACTTCATTCCCTTGGACTTGGGCAACATTGATTTGATTTTAGGGATGAAATGGTTGCGAACTTTTGGATAGATGACGGTGGATTGGAAATCCCTGATAATGGAGTTCAAGTTGGAGGGTAGGAAGGTGATGTTGAGAGTAGATGCTAGCCATTGCGGAACGATGGTCTCGTTAAAAACCATGCTCAAGGTGATACAGAGAGCATTGTTAGGCTATTCAGTGGAGTTGTAGAGCATAAAGATCATAGATTCCGAGTCAGAAGAGTTCCCCGAGGGTGTTCAACAGCTTCTATAATAGTTTTCTGACTTTAAGTAACCGAGCGTATTGAAGGAGGGTATCCTTCCTATCAATGTCAAACTATACTAATATTCTCAAATTCAGAAGGATGAGATAAAGAAGTTGATTTGAGAGGTGCTCAAAGCTGAGATTATCAGGCCCAATGTGAGTCTCTTTTTTAGTCCAGTTCTATTAGTGAAGAAAACAGATGGTAGCTAGAGATTTTGCATATACTACCTAGCTTTGAACAAGGAAACTATATTGGACAAATTTCTTATCCCTGGGATTGATGACCCTGCTAGATGAGATTTATGGGCAGTCATCTTCTCAAAAATCAATTTTAAGTTGGGCTACCACTAGATCAGAATGAATCCTACTGATGTGCACAAGACAAAACTTAGGACACATGAAGGACATTAATCATTATGAACCGGATTTTTCAGCCTTACCTCAAGAAATTCATCTTGGTCTTCTTCGATGACATTCTTAATCCACAATCTTACAAAAACAGAGCATATGTGACACCTGAGGATAGTCTTTGAGATGTTGAGGGAGTACCAGTTGTACGTCAACTTGAATAAATATTTCATTGCATAGTCACAGGTGGAGTACCTAGGGTATGTGATGAGCAGGGTAGGAGTAGTAGCGGACCAGTCCAAGATCAAGTCTATGGTGGACTGGCCTTTACCTAGGAGTTTGAAGGATTTGGAGGCTTCCTAGGTCTCATCGGTTACTGCTAGAAATTCGCGAGGTGGTACGACACGATAGCATGGAACTAATGAAATAGATAAATAAAGACAATTTCAAGTGGGGGAGGTAACGACTTGACCTTCGAACATTTGAAGAGAGTCATAACCAACATTCCTACATTATCTCTTACAGACTTCAGAGACCATTTGTGGTAGAAATGAATATGTGAGGGTACAAATTGTCTACTTCAGTCTGACAATCATACATGACTAGTGGTCTATTGGCTACTTCAGCAAGGTGCTGATAGCTAGGGCTAGGCTCAAGCCAGTGTATGAGTGTGTATTGATGGCTATTGCCTTGACCATTTAAAAGTGGCGGCCCTACCTACTGGGGCAACACTTTATAGCACGACATATCAGATGAGCTTAAAGTATCTTTTGTAGCAGAGGATGGTGACTGAGGAGCATCAAATGTGGGTATGCAAGTTACCGAAATATGATTTTGAGATTCAATACCTGTCAGGATTGGAGAATAAAGTCGTAAATACATTGTTGAGAAAGGTGGAGGAGCCCCAGCTGACAATATTATCGGTACCCTTAGTTCTAGGTGGGGAAGTTCTGGGATGGGAGATCGAGCAAGACGAATGTTTGAGGAAAATACGAGCAGAGTTGCTACAGGATCCGAACATTCATCTAAGATATGAATTAAGTGGGCAACAACTACTCTACCAGGAGTGCTTCGTGTTGTTGAGAGCGTCGAGTATATCCCCAAGCTATTGTAGGACTTTCACGGCATTGTAATTAGGTGACACTTGGGGATATAAAAGACATACAATCGTCTATCGACAGAGCTTTATTGGGTGGGGATTTGCAAAGACATTGAGGACATGGTGGCAATGTGTGATGTACTCGAACGACACAAATACTTGACCATGGAGTCAGGAGGGTTGCTACAACCCTTACTTTATCAGAGAAGGTTTGGGAAGAAGTGATAATGGATTTTATAGAGGGTTGCCACGGTTTACAGTGGTGGTAGTGGATTACCTGAGCAAGCATACACATTTATTTTCATTATGATTCCCCTAGATTGGGGTCTTAGTCGCTATGGTGTTAATACAGGAAGTGGTTCGTTTTCACAGAATGCTGGAATCTATTGTATCAGACAGGGAGAATGTGTTCCTCAGCTAATTCTAGGAGTTATTCATGTTACAAGGAACATTTCTTAAGAGAAGCACAACGTACACCCAGAATGATGGCCAGATGGAGGCAGTCAACAGGAATGTGTAAACATACCTGCATTGTTTTTGTATTGGATATACTGACGCTTTAAGCCAAGTCGATTGCGCGAGAATCTTTCTTCCGATATTTTGGACCCTATGAGATTACAAGACACATTAGGGCAGTGGTCTACCATTTGAGATTTCCACTATCATCAACACTACATTCAATTTTTCATGTTTCGCAACCAAGACATGCTATCAGAGATCATACACCATTGTCTTCACTACCTCCAACGCTGACATAGGACATGTAGGTGATTCTGGAACCTCTGGAGGTTGAAGGAGTGCGCCAAGGAGCGGTTGGAGCAAAGGATGTACTACTTAAGTGGCAAGATTGCCATATCATGAAGAGATGTTGGAGCCGTATGGGGTAACTCAGAAGCAGTTTCAATCATTTTACCTTGAGAAAAATGTGTCAACACTACATTCAATTTTTCATGTTTCGCAACCAAGACATGCTATCAGAGATTATACACCATCGTCTTCACTACCCCCAACACTGACATAGGACATGTAGGTGATTCTGGAACCTTTGGAGGTTGAAGGAGTGCGCCAAGGAGCGGTTGGAGCAAAGGATGTACTGCTTAAGTGGCAGGATTGCCATATCATGAAGCGATGTGGGAGCCGTATGAGGTAACCCAGAAGCAGTTTCCATCATTTTACCTTGAGGAAAATGTGTTTCTTTGTGAGGAGAGTATTGATACACACGTTTTTTATTCCGGTCCAGGAAGGACCGACTTCGCCTCCTATTACGCTGGTCTAGGATGGACCGGCTCTGCATGCTGTTACGTCGGTCATGGAGGGACCAAGTTGGATCGAGTATGGCCAACCTGACCAGACGACTCAAGGGAAAAGGGCGGGACACTCCTGTCACGAGGAGCTGCTGATCACGCATAGGAGGAGGGGAAGGAAGGGAGATTTTGGGGGGAAGTTTGAATGGATCTTAATTGGTATGTATGGGGGCTAAGTAGCTAGGGTTTGGGGGATGTTATATTTTCTGCAGACTTTGTTTGCTTTCGTGTGGTGTTCCTAGCGGCATCTGGGATTTGTGCAGAGCCGATCTACTTTTTGAAAAGTGGATCAACATTGTATTTTGTTTGTTTTTATTGGTATTACTAAAATCAGCCCTCATTTGAGTTTCTCCACCTCTCTATTGCAATTTATTTGCTGTTTTTGGTTCCAGACCGTATCAGTTTTATATTACAGCTTTCAATAATCTCTTCTTCATAATGGAATTGACTTTATAAAGGCTAGTGTGTGGAGCAAATGGAAATCAAATCTGTGAAAGTGGTTGGGGTGTAAATACTAATTCTAACTTGGATTTGAGCTTCTCTGTTCAGTGCTTGGTTAGTTGTTTTTATTTTATTTTATTTTATTTTTATTATTATTATTTTGAATAAGCAGTGTAGGACATTTTTTTGTAATTTCTTTTTGTTATAGAGCTGAAGAAGGGAAACAGTTTGCTGTTTATTGATGGGTATCCATTAGGTGGCATGTTATACAGTTCATCTTTCCGTGTTTAACAAAAACAATAGTTGGTTTTGCATCGAGTATTTGGATGATTTCAAAATCAGATTGTCTAGAGTTGGCTTTGGAGAGATGTGGGTGAGTGTACTTATAAATTTTGAGGGAGCTTGTGTGTACTGTTTTTCCTGAAGGACTTTCATTCTGATAAAAAGGGTGAAATTAAGTCCCAGATGCAATTTTGAACGCTTCTTGGCAGATCAGGTAAAACAAACAGGCCGTCGATATGTGCAAGAAGATACTACCGAATTAAAATGAAGTAGAATCAATTTTAAAACTTCTGAAAATTCATTATCATCATTTATGACAAGATCAGGTAGAGTTGTGAATGCTAAAATATCTTCTTATTCTTTTATTGGATCAATAAACATAGAGAAGGTAGAGAAATTTCTGTTTCATGCAAAATATTTCCTAATTCATCATGGTTAACTATTCATTCTGTGCATGCAACTTTTAATTTCCTGTTGTCCTTCAATAGTAAAGAATGCTCTCACACCTTGGTCAAGTACCCCAGGCATCCAACGTCGGCCATCAGTAATGCAAACTTATCAGAAGCACTATCATAAACATGTTAAGAGAAAGTTGCCATTCAGATCTCGGACCAGGCAGGCTCATAGTTGGCATGCAAAAGATTCGGATAATAATCTTGTTATAAGATTTTCAGATGATGATAGTGGAAGTGAGTCTGAAGAAACTTGTCCAGAAAAGGATGTTATGAGGATGGATGGTGCATCTAATGCACATGATTCAAGGCTTGCAGTAAATTTATTGCCGAAGCCAACAGAACGTGTTGAACGAGCTCCAGATGGGAGTAAACTAACTCTAAAGAAAGGTTCTGCCAATCGTGAAATTATTTCTTCTGTTGACGGCGCCTCTGAAGCTACCTATGCGCCTCAGAGAACTTCAGCCGGGAATGGGTCTCACCTTAATCAGATAAATCCTGAAATCAAGACATCAGCAAGTCGGGAGGTTGGGCATCTACAAGATGCAACAATGGCTGATCAAAGATTGGAGGTTTTACGACACCAAAATGCTGCACTAGAAAATAAATTGAAGGTACAGAACAGATCACTGATGCAAAGGGAAGTAACTGTTGGTTCTCATTCTCAGGCAACTGGCACTGGGAGACATGCATATGATACCAATTTGGAATTCGAAGTAAATGAATCTTCCAGGAAGCGATTGAAGCATGATAAATCTACCAGTGAATTCGATTGTGGTGGTGCGCCATCTAAGCCTGAAAATATCAGAACATTTTCTGCGGACAACTCTTGCATTCACCATCAGCCTGATGGCGAAAATACTGTAAAATCTTCTGTTATAAAACCCAAAGACTCAATTTTGGCACTGTCAACAACCAATCTTCATGATGAGGCTCTTTCTGAAAATGTTGATGTTGCAAAAAATTTGGTACAACTTTTTTTCATGAATCTTCATTTCTTTAGGCGCTCTATTTATAATCTATAGTCTTGCTTTTCAATTGAGATCATCAGTTCTATTGTGATCAAAGTGGTATTAAGTGAGTTAATATTTAGAGCATATAAAATTTTTTAACTTGGGATAATTATCTAGTTTCAAAGTCAACTGTTTCTTCTTTCTTGCTAAACATTTGCATTGATGGCTGTCTCAAACTTTATTTTCTATTTTTGCTTTAAACATTCTTTCTATGATGTACACAATGATGGATGTACGCTCTTTAATATCATGCTGTTTTCAGAGTGCTTTATCTGAAGCCTTTACACATCTCTACTATCAATGTCTCATTCTTTTCTTTTCTACTTTGATGGAATTATTTGCAATCCTATGATCTAAAATTTTCTAAAAGCTACAGTGTATTCAACCTCTGCTACTAATAGTTTTTTTTTTCCTTTAGCAATTTATTTACAATTTTCTTGAAGATTACGAGAACTCGGGGCACCCTTTTATTTATTTATTCAATAGGAAGTGTGCAAGGATTATTGATTTGATGTGTTGATTTGCAAGAAATTGAATTGCGAGTATGGAATAGTAGAATTAAACATTCAATTTTATTTTGAATATTGCAAGTGGAGAGTTGGTGAGGTTTTACTGAGTAGAACTCTTATGGGGATTGTTCAAAGCTGTCATTTTATCTATATATTCCTTAAGTTGTTTCTCCCAATCTTTTGACAGTTATCTGAGAAATTTTCAAAGAAAGCTGGAGTGAGTAATTTGCCTTCTAACTATGTGAGTTCCATGGACATTATCACGAGAAGCCTTGTTGAGGTAAAGTATGAGAGCTGCGTTGAAATATACTTGTTAGTAATGGTTTTCTCGTTTTTAGATCTATCTACTTTTTGAATATTTGATACAAACAGATCTATTTTTCAGGAAAATGCCCCAGAAGAAGGAAGTATGTCCTTCCACTCTTTGGTGAAGTTAGAGGAGCTACATGATAAAGAATTGGAAGAGGCACAGGAGTATAGAAGAATGTGTGAGCTTGAGGAACGGAATGCACTCAAAGCTTACCGAAAAGCCCAGACGTCTCTAATTGAAGCTAATGAGAGATGCACCTTTTTGTATGCCAAACGTGAACATTTTTCTGCCAAATTCAGAACTTTTGTCATGAAGGCTTCCAATGCCATCTACCCATCAGATTGGCTGTCTCAACGGATCCCTGTTGAAGGTCTGATTTCAAATCACTTCAACTCTATCTTTTTTTAGATGATAAGTATTAATATAGTCTTCTAACTCTTTGCAGGGATCATTTTAGTCTCAGATCTATAAAGTGTTAGTTTAGTCTCAGACTCTTTTAATATGGGCTGAAATAATCTATAGAGGACTATTGCACTCACAGTTTAAAAAATCTGGAGATTAATTTGACATTTTTATATACTTTGCGACTAAAATGACCCTATGTAAACAGTCAGGGACTATTTTGATACATTACTTTTTAAACATAGTGTTTCTGTGTTTACTCCTTCATAACTGATGTGCCAAACTCCCTTTTTAGATCAATTCTATGAATCGAATGTTAGTAAATCGGACCATAGAGATGACGGTTTATTAGATGGAGCAGCTCTTCCTATTCACAGTCCAAACATGTCTCTGGATGATGATGGAGTGGATTTCCTTTCTAATAATAGAGTTGTTGAATCAAGATCTGATCATGTTGATGTTCAAAATGAAAAGACACCTTTTGTTGATAATTCCCAAGATTACGAGCTTCTAGAAGCTTCTTTGAGGTCTGAACTAGTTGCACGGCTTGGTCTTAGGGCATCCTCTAAGACAAGTGATACAAGTAAAAGAGAGCTTGATGTTGAAAAGAGAATTGGTATTATAGCTGCGGATATGGAACGTTCCCATTCGCCACACATGATTCCAATTTCAGATGCAAAGCAAACTGCTAAATTAGATGGTAATCCATCTTATCTTTCTTATTTATTTTCCATGTTTTGTTCAGTTAATATTGTCTGCAGTATGTAGATTAATCAGGCCATCATCATTTTTTTTCTTTTTTCTCTCATTTGTTGCTAGCCACATCTCATTGAATTTAATGTTATCGTCGTAATTATAAAATTTTATTAGAAGCTCTTATAAACATTTGTCTTTATTTTATTTTTAAAATATTTAGTGTGTGGCTTTTAAGAGGATGATGGGGAGGATTAATAGGAAGTTAGATTGTTTTAAGGATGGTATAAATTTCATGCATGTAATTAGGTTTTGTTTGAATTATTTTGTTATTTACTGGATTCTATAATTATTCTTATGAGTTTATATTCTTTTTGATAGCAATTCATGGAAAATAAGCAATAAAGCTTACTTATTTTGTTAATGCTGGAACTAGTTCAAATGACAGAGGAAACGAAAATCAAATTTTTATTAGCACTCAAACTGGAAAGGAAAGTAAGTCACAACAACACCACCTGCGGCTTGGGCTGAAAAAGAAGATCCGAGGGCAGTGGTGATGTCTACGAAGCGGCAGGGGGAAAGGGAAGGTCTGGGGGTTGTGTGGTAGGGTAGGAAGGGGAATTTGAAGGCCGGTAGGTGGACTGGAGGAGCAGGAAAGAATGCAGGGAAACTTATGGCCGGTGTTGAAAGATGGCTGTTTGGCGGGAACAAGGAGCACTCTTGTAAATGGATCAGTTGGCTGCAGGATGGGGCTGGTAGTGGGGGCAGCTGGTGGTTAAGGGAGTTTGTCGGCTGTAGGGGGGCTGGAGGGACAGGGAGATAGTTGGCCGGCGGTTAGGAGGTGTAGGGAGGATGGAAGGGGAGAGATCGAAAATGATACAACACCTCGTAGCAGGGTACAACCGAAACATCACCAGTTGTCGGATACAACCCTAGCAAGGGAGAAGAAGAAGACTCCAAGAGAATTATGATAACAACAACCAAGCAAAAACTAACTCTATAACTCTAGAATACAACACTTAAAAAGACTCCAATAGCGAAATAACAGAGAAGGAAAGTTCCCATAGGGAAATAACAAAAAAAGAAAGTGGGAAAAGAGTCTGGAGGCATTGTCACCCATTCAAGGTGCCGCCCCCGCCTTGTTCTAAAAGCCTCTTCCGCTCAGTCCCGTAGGAATTGGGATCGACCCTTCCTCAGACCAGGTTTGCCCAGTCTCGTTGCCAGCTGGCCTTAGCCCCCACGTCAGTCTCTCGTGGTTAAGGGAGCTTTGAGTTCATTCATCGAAGCTTCCGGTTCTTCGATAATCTTAGTTGCACTTGAATTCCACTGTAAGGTGTATCGTCCCCCAAAATGCATGAGGATTTTTATCCACGTGCAAGCGTACATCCATATCGATTTGCTCTCTTAGGACTGGCCATACATATACTATTGAATCTTCCCAAAATAACTCACAGTCGGGTCATCTGAAGTGAGAGTAACCTGAACCTTCCCGCAGTTTGGTGGCGCTAGTTGTTCGGTGTCGACCTTGAGCCTCCTTCAACTCTTTCTCTCTCTAGAAACTCTCCCTCACTTTTTTCCCTACTCAAGCGCAAGAAGAGGAAGTGCAAAATTTCAAGGATGAAGAAGGGTGAAGGGGTGGGGAGGCTGTCATGATGGGAAGGAAAAACTGAATCCATCTCATGTATGTTATAATTCTAACATTAAACCATAAATTTTACTATCTCATTAATTTCATTCGAAAGAGTTCAAAAATAATTTTCCACTTCTTATTCCTTCCTTGGTTAAGCACTTTAGCTACTGAAAAAGGCCAAAACCTTGGTGAACCCTATTGGTGTGTCATCTATTATTAGTTTGCAATCTAATAGGTCTACCCATGATAAATTCTCCAAAAGGCCTCGCCAGAAGCTACATCATAACTCTTTTTGACGTTGTTCTAGGTTTACTATAATTTACCACTCTAGAGTGGCATCATGCTCCTCTCATTTCAATATCTTTTTTTGTCACGAATAATGACAATGTCCTTAATTTTCATTCATCATTGTTATAGTCTGCTCTAAGAATTTGGCATTCTTAACATTATCTATTATTTTTTACTTTGTTGAACATTACTATGGTTATTATTTTCCTTAATTTAGGAGCGGGCTGGCGTAATTCTCATGGATTTTATACTATACTTTTTTGTTAGGTATTGAAAAGACTAAAGAAAGCCGCTGCCTGCCTGGTGCACCACTTGATTTTAAGCTGCCGCTTGCCATTGCTTCTTCAAATGAGGCTCTTCATAGTGTTGCTGATCTGGTTACCAACAATTCTTCCCCTAAAAACTCTGGCAGCCCAGCCAAGTCTGCTTTTTTATCATTACCTTCTTCAGGTTTACATTTAGTGTGTAGACATATATATATGATTTATCCTGGATTCCTCACCGACACCTGTAATATGAAAGAGAATGACTACTTAGTGACATCTAAAGAGGTGAGAGTCTCAGACTTTATACCTGATAATGTTGGAGAGTTTCTCAATTTAAACAGACCTGCTTCAATGGGATTCCGGCGTATTTATGAAAATTCTTTCAAAATTGATCCCTTTTGGCCACTATGCATGTTTGAGTTCCGTGGGAAATGCAATGATGAAGAATGTCCGTGGCAACACATGAAGGCCGGCACATTTCCAAAAATGCTGGATGATGAGCATTCAAGTACCCTTTTTCACTTTGTAAAATCTTTTGTTTCCATCTTTTATTCTGATCAACTATTTGTTCTGTTGTCTCCTTAAGCAGATTTTCATACAACTTGTTTACAAAATGGAAAGGAAAACTTAGATGCACCTAGATTTTCATGTAGTGCCCTTCATGTTCTGCCCATTCCAACTTATCAGATCGGTCCATATCTTATAAAAGCTGATTCTCATCAAAATCAGTCTGTGCTGGCTCGAAGCAATTGGCAGTATCGGCAAAGGGGGTTTTGCGCTTCCTTTTTAATTCCATTTTCTGTTCAAAGAATTCTTCCTCTTGATGCTACATGCTTACAAACTGGTGATGATTCCGGTGCAGATGATTATAGTTGGAATAAGACGCCTCTTTATCATCGGAGTCAGAATGGCACGTTATCATTCAAGGTAAAAGATGGTTTCTTGCATTGCATTTGGTGTTAAAAATGGGCAGTTTATTGTTTCGAAGAAACCTTTCTTTTTTCTAACCATGTATGTGATTTTTTGTTCAACCAGTATATACATTACAGGATTAATATGATGACAAATGTTAGAAAAAATATATTTTTTTAATCAATGCAGAATTTAATAATCCGATTCATGTTGCAATTTTGATATACCCTTGCAAAGCAAAGAAGATATTATGGCATACACCTAATTCGAGGAGCAGAGGAATGCAGATCATTAGACATTCCAAATAGAACTCTTTATTTTCAAATTGTTTTCAAAGAAGAGGTTGACGCGGGAGCTTGGGTCATGTACTTTAGCTAGCACTGTAGCAGCTACAGTGCTGCGGACCCTTTCTCCGATTTGATCCATTGCTTTTTTTCTATTCCCTTCCTAATTCTATTTCCTTGATATTCTAATTTTTTCATATTCTAACTACTAGTACTTATTATAAATATGTTGTTTGTTGTCTTAAGGTTGTGTTTTTGGTCTTCGTGATTTCAGCTTTTTGCCCAGCTTGCCTTCGGCGGCTATTTTCCTTCCTAGGGCTATATCCGACGAAGAGTGGTGCTCCAGTTGTAGCTCGATCCCGCGGGGATATTTATCCCTTTCAACTCCTTTGAAACCCCTTTTTCAGCCATCCCCCTCGTTGCTGTAGCCCCCGAATAGCCCTCCTTTAACTGCAGCCCACCACCCTTCCCTTCGCCGCCGCCATTACCATATTCGTTGCAGCCACCTGACAAACACATTCATTGCAGTTTTCTTGCAACCGCCTACTACCTAGATCCCTCCCACCTTGCTGCCATTCCTCGTCTTCACCTTTCAACACCCAAACAACCCATTTCCTGCCACCTCTCTGCTGTCCCAGCCTCACGGAATCCCTTCCCCTGCATCCTAGCTGTTGTTCCAACTCCTTGCCACCTAATCGCTGCCCCAGCACATACAAACCCCACACCTTAGTTCACACCCCACCCAACTTTCTCCCTGCAACTGACTAACACCTTCCCTTCCCGGCTGCACCCATGGCAAACTCTCAACATATTTCACTGATCACCACTCTTGGGATCCGCTTTAATTGAGTTTATTAGTGTTGTCTGTTTGTTGTTGTATGTCCTTTTCGCTGTGGTCTTGTAACTGTTTATTTGCTAAGAATAATAATATTAGTTTTTCTGTCGTGGTTTGGGTTAACTTCTGTATCAGAGGTAATGAAGTAGTGGTAAGTGTACAGTTGTGCCTTTAGCTGGTGTGTTTTGATAACTTGGCCAAACTGATGCACCGATTAGTTACAGTAACCCAAATAATTTAGTTTAATTTAGTCAATATCTTAATTTGGCCCCATTGAACCAAAAAATTTGGTAGGTCTGTATTTTGGCTTGGGCATTTAAAGCTAGCAAATTATAGAAAATGCTCGGTCAATTTATATATTGTTGCAAATTTTTTTCTTTTATGATGTAAGGAATGAGATCAGTTGGTATAAATAGGCGTTCCTTTATGTAAGATCGAGCTTGATTTTTTAGGCCATATTTTAAAGATTATTGAATGAGATTCCAAACTTTTTATCAAAGAAAAAAAAATCCAAAAGTTTCTGTAATGTCATATCATTGGCATTCTATTTTTCAAACAGGGCATTACTCAAAACCTTAGAAATAATGCTTCTCTTGCATTAGCCTTTTGACAGTGCACTCTAATGCGCTAGTTCAATGTGCTTATAACAAGCATTAATATGGTTACACTGCTTGGAAGTCATCCTTCTCTTGTAGTTGCAAATGCTTTGCGGGTTAATGCCTTTCGAGTATGCTTTCTGTCAATGGTGGTTTGTAGCGGTTACGTCATTTTCCTATATTTTGAAGACATCTGCTATGCTCTTAGACTTTATTTTGGTTCTCTTAGGGCTTATTTGGGATCAATTTTATTTTTCGTTTTTCAAAACATATTTTTTGTTGCTTTTACAATGTTTTTAAATTTTTCTTTCTAAAAGCAAATTCCATGTTTTTAAAAACACTCTGAAGAAGTTTTAGGTGTTTTGTGTGTTTCTAAAAAAATTTAATTGAACATGCCAGACATTTTTTGTTTTAAATCAAAATATAAACAGAAGAAAATAAAAACAAAGATAGAAAATAAAAAGCTAGAGTGATCTCAAACGGCCAATTAGTTTTCAGATCTTGCCTAAATATTATGATCTGCTGTGACTGTTTCGTGACAGGAACAAGATAATCAGGGCACAGCTGACATTGAACAATTAATAGAGATGGCGCTTGACAAATTTGATGGTGAATTGTGTGAGTCAGGCAGGAGGAAGGTCATAATTCCGGCAGATCATATATCATTGATTTTTGTGACTTGACTATCTTTCCATCAGACTTTTCACTCTATAAGTTTGTGATTATGTAGCTTGAAATATATGCAAAACTTCTCATCATTTCAGCTAAAAATTTGCAGGCTTTGTCACAGTTGTTACATGCTATGAAGTCTTATCCCTCTTCAGTGGTCTTATGGGTTGTCTTTCTCCACATTTATTATAAAAAGGAGAAGGCTATCGAGAAGGATGACTATTTCTTATACGCAGTAAGCTGTTGGTGACTTCTATTTTATGTATTTATGTTTTTGTTAATCCAATAAGACAGCTGGAATTAAAAAAAGAAAATATCTTTTTATCTCACCACATGATTATACCACTATTTTTTACACTTCAAAATTTTTGCCTTGTGTTTCATGGAAATTTGCTAATTCGACCTGTTGACATAAATTGTTTACTTTGAGCTTTTGGTTTGAAGAAGTTTTTAAATAGGCTTTCAGGCATGCCACATTGTTAAATATTTCTTTAGTTTAACTGTTTGGTCAGTGTCTATGAACTTTTGTTGCTATATATTTATGCTAGTTCTTATTCAGTGTAGTGGACGCAAACTGCTTGTTTTAAAAAAAGATCAGCCGTAGTAGAGCCATTTTCTGTTAAGTGTGGCCTAAACTGTACGCAAGTATTTCGATTTCTTAATATGGCTCTAGCTTTCTGAGAGGATTGTTGTTCTAGTATTTTAGAGAAAAGAGAATTCTAACAATGTTTATTTTAAAATTTGCGGCAATAATTTAAGATGATTAATCCTATATATTCGAGTGTAGCATTTGATTATTAGTCTAGCTTTATACCTTTATAGCAAACCATCAAATTTGTATTCTATAATAAAAGACAATCTAAATTTCACTCATTTATTTCTTGTTTGATAATTTTACTAATTTTTATGTTTGATTCTTTTTGGAGGGCTTCCATTTCTTTTCCCATAGTATTATTCCAATTTACATTATTCAAAGTTTGAGTGACTTTTTAGGGATGGAAATGATATGTATACTAGTAAAGATCTCATAACAAGAGATTGCAACAATGAAGGTTACATGATTGTTATAATGCGACAATGAAGATTGTGGTAATGGAAGTACGAAGAAGAGAAAAAAGCCTATGGCTCTGATACCATAACAAGACATGGAGTGAATTGTGCATTTTATTATAATGTGTTTTATTTACACAATTTCATAGAGCTTCCAATAGGAAACATATAAAATTATCGAATAGTAAATTGTTTATCAATTACAATATTGTTGATTAGATAATAAAGATCTCATAAGGTGGCATCAGAAGAGGAATTAGAGATGACAAGAGTCTTGGTGATTGTGGATCATAGCTGATTGAAATCATACAGATGTTTCGTAGATATTAAAGAGATCATGTTAGAAAATGGGCTTGTCTAAAACTACGCCTAATCTGAGAAAGTGACTACTAACACTTGTTTGAGTTGTTGTAACCTTCAAAATGGTAAGTTTTGAATTATGGTAAAAATCATAGAAAAGTGGTCTGATATTTATAATTTGGGGCATTTACATACACCAGTACCAGCCAATTCTTATGTATTTACATATTTAACACCCTTTTTTTTTTAATATATTTATACCACCCAAAACTTCATATCGCGTAAAAAAATACCATCATTTTATCTTTTAAAAAGTGAAATACACCTGTTCATGCATAGGTAACGTAGCATGTATGTAAAAGGTGTTAGATATGTAAATACAGAGGAATTGAGTGGTCTGTATGCAAATCTTCCTTATAATTATTTTAGGCGAGCAATAGAAAATTAGCTTTTTTTTTGTGAATGTTGGTTTTTGTTCGGATACTCCTTATGATGGAAACTGACAACTCTCCTCTCAGTTCTGCTTAATGCCATTATGGGTCTTGATCAGGACTTCCTCGGCATTTCATGCTTCTCATCCTGCTTATGATCCATCAAGCAACTTACAAATCAGGAAAATCACTTGAACTTATAAGCACTTCGGAGACTGCAAAATCTCATTTTCTGCTGGATCTGTAGATGCGCCCGTCCCCTTTTTGACACACTCAACTCTCCATTTTGCGTTTCTGTAAGCTGTCGTTATTGCTGTAATTTTTCTCATATTATGATTCTTTATTTTCTTTTCAGGTGCGGTTCATCAAAACTTCTTACATACTTTGGCTTCTTTATATCAACAGTCGAATTCTTTTCGAGGATTGTTTGAATGGATTTGATCGAGCACTTAACGTACTACGCCTTGTTGGAGGTCGTGTTGGGAGAAAGCGTTCAAGTCCTTGTATCTTAGACATCTTTCTGCAGATGATTGATTTCTTATCTATGTCTGGGCATGTTGACAAGGCTATTAGTAGAATATGTGGACTTCTGCCTGCTAATGAGTTCGATGAGTGCGGCGGCAATCCGCTTCATGACATCTGCACATCCTTGACGGTGCCGGACAGATGTTTATTCTGGATTTCTTCTATATACTTCGTGGTTTATGAGAAGCTTCCAGAAACCATCGTGAAACAGTTTGAGTTTGCGAAAAATCTACCTTTTGGATTGGACTGGCCATCCGCTCGACTGACATCTGATCGAACATCCCTTTCTTTAGACCTTTTTCAATTGGCTATGACTGAGATGGCTTCATACTTTGATGAAAATCCTAACGAAATCGATCAATCTTGTTTACAATCTTTACATCTTCTCGCTGCAAATCACTTAAAATGCAGCGCAGCTCTTCTTGGCTTTCCTCTTTCTACCGAATTGTTGGATAAGTACTTAAAATCATATCCATCTTGCACCGAGCTTGTCCTCATAGCCATTCGTTCCAAACAAAATTATTCGACTGATTTGGATTATTATTTTGCTTTTGAAGAGGTTCTTCGTCTTTGGCCAAAAGAAACCACCGGCATCCAATGCCTATGGAATCAACTCGTTGAGCACTCTTTGACTAACAATCAAATCGAATTGACTGAAAAACTCATGGCTCGCTGGTACCACGATTTTCCGAAATACAGAGATCCGATAAACTTCTGCTCAACAACACATGAAAATTCAAATTGCATTGATTCGTCTAATACGAAAGACGACGCGTTTGGATTTCTTAATTTCTTTCTTTATTCAATGCTGCAGAAAAACATTGCAGATGCTCGCTCAGCCATTGATAAATCATTGGAGCTTGCTGCTCCTGAGGATTACCACCACTTTCTTAAAGAGCACGCTTTACTCATCACCTCGAATGATACCGAATCACCTATAAGAAACTCATCTTCGCTTCTAAATCGCTATTTAGCCGATCCCCGTGCAAATCTTCTCCCCGAACCGCTCTCCAGAAAATTCGTCAGAACCATAAAAAAGCCGAGAATTCGGCAGATGGTTAGTAACCTCTTGGGACCTGTTTCCAGGACATCCACTTTAGTTAATTCTGTTCTGAAAGTCTGCTTTGGCCCATCTCTTCTTCCAGAAAACTTTACTGACATCAAAGAAACAGTTAATTTTGTAGAATTTCTAATGGAAATAAATCCAGCAAACTATGAGTTGGGTCTATCATTGTATAGAATCTGCAGCCAAAAGATCGATTCAGTGAAATTCTGGGCCTGCTCTCTTCTAATCAACTCCATCTTCCAGGCTGCTCCTGCTGCACCGGAGCACATATGGCTGGATGCAGCAGATGCCTTAAAAACCTCAGAAGACTTAGAAATCAATCTCTGGTTCCATAAACGGGCCGTTTCAGTTTATCCTTTTTCTCTCAAACTTTGGCAATCTTATGCAAATCTTCGCGGCGATGCGAGTGAAATCGTCAAAGCTGCACGAGAAAGAGGCATCGAGCTGACCAGCGTTCTGAATCGAGGAATGGTAAAAGATTGATTTTTTTTATTATTATTTTTTATTATTTTTTGGCTGCCATTGATGGTGGAAGAATAGCTTTTTGAAGATCAGTTCTTAGGATGGTTAAGGGAGCATATTTCTTTTAGAACAGTAAACATAGAAGTTATTGTAAACAGTTGGTAGTGTGTAAATGTTAGTTTCATTTTGGTTTTTTTTTTTAAATGGAAGTGAATTTTTGGAACATTTACTTTCATACTAGTCAATTCTTATGTACTTACATATCTAATACATCAACTTTATTTTTTACATACATGTCGTCTGTATGCTTGAACTTCAATTTTATAAGATGATGGTGAGACTTGCAATGCTCTACGGTGCTGAATATTGGCCTTTAAAAGAGAAGCATGATACTATGTTAAGTGTTGCCGAGAAGAGAATGATTAGGTGAATGAATGGCTTTACACTTGGAGACAAAATGCTAAATGAATATATCCCTGATAGGGTTGGTGTAGCTCCAGTGATGACGGATCCGATTAGGAGAGTAGATGTTTTAGATTCGACTTATGTTAAGAAAGGTAGAGGTAGATTTAGGAAGACCTATTTATACTATAAAAAATGATCTTAATTTATTAGAATTAAATGGAAAAAAAATGATTGAAGTAGCCGGCCCCGCTTAGTGGGATTAAGGTTTTATTGTTGTTGTTGTTGTTGTCGTCAATTTTTCTATTCATAAAAAGATATATTTCACCTTTTAAAATCTAGAATGGTGATATCTTTTATGTGATATGAAAGAGTTGGGTGGTATAAATGTGAAAAGTAAAGATTAGGTAACTGCCCTTTGCTCATTTTGTTTTCTATCTCACGTTTATTTCTTGTTATCTTATGTGGTATATGTTGAACATGATTTTTGATTAGGGATTTGATTGGTTGCTTTTGATTTTTTAGTTATGGACATTTACATGATTATGACATAATTTTTATGTATTTACGTATCTAACACCCAAAATGTGATATTTACAGTTATAACATGGTATCATAAATTTATGCATGAAAATAAGTATTTTACTTTTGAAGACATAGTTATTGTGATATTTTTGATGTTATATTAAACATTTTAGCAGTATGCATGTAAATTAAATATAAAAATTTGAATGTTCAATGTGTAATTACATTAGAATTGGGGAGTATGTATGTAAATGCCCCTTCCATTCAGCTTGCAAAGTACACTTCAAATTTTCACCTTGTTATCTTACTTTGCTGAATGATAGATATTTTAAATTGCTTGGGTGTATCCCGGCCTGTTGGTTGGCATCTACGGTATAACACCCCTCGGGTCGGTGGTTTGAATCCTGTCTGTCACAGTTGACTTTAAGGAGATGATACTCAAATTTCATACATAGTAGGAGTGGCTGGAGGCTCTTATAATAATAGCTTCTAGTCATTTCTTTTGTAATATATATCTATATAATAATAATAATTTAATTATATCTATAATAGTAGTTATATTAAAATATAATACATGATAATATTAAATCAGTAATATATACTAAAAAATAGCTTATTTATATTTTTTTTTTGAATGATTTGAAGTAGAGCTTTAAAAAATGCTGCAAATTAATAGCAAATTATAATTATATATTGAATTAATTTGACTGAATTATATATTTTAGAATTTTATTTTGAATTTTTATATTGAAAAAACTTAAATTTTTTGTTGGTTTAATATTTTATTATATGTGGATCATAACTTGATGCTGAGATTATGAGTGTACCACATGTTTGTCAGCACACTTACAAGTTTGAAAATATTAATCCATCCTAAATATATATATATATATATATATATATATATATATATATATATATATATATATATATATATATATATATATATATATATTAGTATTCATAATTTTAGTATAAAACTATTAAAAAAATATATGAAAATTATATTTTCAATTCTTTGTTTTGAGTGATTTTGTATTATTTATACTTTAATTTCTTATTTTCTTAATATTTTTTAAATGATAATTATTTTCATCCAAAGTTATTTATTTTATTTCATAATAAATGATTTTGTTTGTGTGCTGACTCGAATTCATATAATAAAGCTTACATTAGAACTCAAATTTGGTTGCTTAAAATGTTAGAAGTGACTTGAGCTCGAGTCTTGACTTATTTGCGCTTGCAATATTTCTGTGCTTCACACGATACCTTCTGCCATAATTGGGGCGATCATTCGGTTTGGTTTACAAATTGGTCAAATCGATTGCAACCGAAATTTAAAATCTAAAAAATTGAACCCATCAACATTTAGGATCTGTTTGGGGCAGCTTGTGCATTTAAGGATAAGCAGTTTATCCTAAACGCGGCCCGCAGGGTCGATCTGTTGCCTGCGTTTAGTGCAAAAAAATCCAGACGCGGCAGACAATGTTTTCAAATACACACGAACCAAACGGTTATGAGGCTTTTTCAAAAACGTCACCGCACTTATAAGCTATCCCAAGAGGGCTCTTAATAAAAACGGATTCGACTAAAATTTAACTATTTGTTGGAGTTTGATTATGAACACCATATTTGCATAATATCAATTTAATTCCTATATATTTTAGTTCACTAACACCTAAACTTCAATTTTTACATCATCTTACCAATGCATTGAGAAGTTGCATCACTTTTTAAAAGTTAAAAATGGTGATAATTGTAAGGGGTTAGATATATAAATAACTATGAATTGAGTGAAATTTATGTAAATGCCCCTAAAATATAATAAAAAATTTAATTAAACATCAATTTTTAATTTTGTACAGTTAATGAAAATTAAAACCAAACCTATAACCCAGTCATAATATCTTATTAGTGAATGAAGGGTTATGGTTTCATATGATATAAAAGTACTTAGCCTATTAATAATTTAGATGGGCAAAAAGACAGAAATTTGCATATATACCACACCATTCTTCTGTATTTACATTTCAAACCCTCACACTTTGATATTTATATTTATAATACTTCGGTATTATGAACATATACATGAAAAAAGTATACTTCAATTTTATAAAGCTGTAAGATTGATATTTTTCATGTTATGTTGATGGCTTGACTACTATGCAAATATAAAAAGTTGTGTGCGTTTAGATACGTAATTATAAAAGAATTGTTATACATTTAGGATCTGTTTGGGCAGCTACAGCTTATTGAATAATCTACTAATAAGTTGATTAAAAATAATCACTGATAATCAGTGCATGCAGTAACCTATTATAAATTTTTATATTTTTTGAAGCCAGTACCTCGTAAATAAAGCTCCCACCGCACATAGGTATGTGCGGTGTGAAAACATTGTTTTCAGCATTTTGAAAACGCATAAGCTGCCAAAATATGATTTACCCAAACAGGCCAGATGCATTTTCAGAACGCTACCGCACCAAATAAGCTGCCCCCAAACGGACTATTAAACGCCCAAAGAATTTTATATTTATTGATGCGTTTGCATGTTGAAAATTTGTGATTTACACTATTATATTTATTACTACATATGGGCTGTCAACAAGAAATTTTATTCCTTATTAGAATCACCACTATTAATATTCACAGACATTTCCATGCGTACCGCCTAATTCTTATGTATTTACATATCTAACAACTAAACTTTCCTTTTTACATTTATACCGCCCAAATCTTTCATATCATATCCAAAATACCATCATTTTAAATTTTATAAAGAGAAATACATCTTTTCATGCATAAGAAAGGTGGTTTAATGTAAATAGTAAAATTTATGTATTAGATATGTAAATACATGATAATTAAGGGGTATGCATGTAAATCTTCCTTAAATTTATTGAGTCATGTTATTTTATAAAACAATACATAGTTATCCCACAACTCACATAAATACATTACATACAATAAAACGCCATAAGCTTAGGCTTTTTTTTTCAGGGATAATTACATATATGACCCCCAAAACATTGCTATTTACAAAATCTAAAAGAGGGCGCTTGATTTATAAAATAATAATGTTTCATGTGCTCTATATGTAATTGTCCCCTTTTCTTTGAAAGAAAAAGAATGTAAATCAACAATCACTTATCTTGTACTGAAATTACATCGATAACCTCCATTTTATGATTGTGATCCTCATGCAAAATATAATACTTTTAAGGGTTTGAAATGTAAAATTGTAGAGGTGACTAATGAAAATACTTGAATCTTTGATTGCATCATCAAATTTGTATGAGATCCTCAAAAATAAATGTATGCAAGACATCCATTAACTAATGATAACTTATCTCTAAGAGGAGGCTCATAAGCCATTAGTTTTCTATGCTCAACTTATCATTGGGGAAGCTATTGGGATATAGTGATCAACTTATCATAACCCCTTACACCAGAAAAATACGAAACGATGCATGAAATAATCTATACAAAATGATTGTATGTGCATGTTGACCGATAAAATTTATCATCTTATCGTATTAGCCAGAGACATTACGGTACTCAAGCATGTAACTTGGAAAATTATAGTGATATTGAAGTACCTTAAATGATACACTTTAGATGATGCTCCTGACAGATAACATATGATATTATCTCTAATACAGAGTATATAATTATTTGAATCGTAATTTAACGTGCAAAGGTTCATTTCATATAATACAAGCAAACCAATAAAGAACTACACATTGATGAATAAAAGAGAGCACAAATGAACAATCTTCTGAGCTTAGCACACCTTTGACAAAGCATTATGTTACTACTTTTAAGAGGAAAATACCATAAAAGAGCAATTAGTAATACAAAAATTTACATACATACCGCACAATTCTTACGTATTTACATATCTGACAACCAAAAGTTCGATATCTATACTGTCATCATCAAAATGTGTATTTCGCTTTTAAAAAGATGGTGATAATCGTGTTTTTGATGTGATGTCGAGGATTTGAGTCGCATGAATGTAAAAAACGAATGTTTAGCGGGTGGATACGTAAATACATAAGAAATGTGGGTGTAGTATGTATGTAAATGTATCTACTCACTGAACTTCAATGGAGGATTTTCTCAACATGAAGAGTTAGAAAGAGAAAGGCAGATACTGCAATGAGAAGAGCTATTATCATCACAATCAGCATAGTCTGCAATCCAATGGCAGGGCTCAGAAAGAACACAGCTGCTATAGCTGCACTTTGCCACACTTTCAACTGGGCGAAGGCGGCTTCCTGCGACATGAAAATTTTGGGTGGTATAAATGTAAAAAGCAAATTTTAGGTGTTAAATATGTAAATACACAGTAATTAGTTGGCATTTTATGTAAATGCCCCTATTATTTGGCAATATGAACCAATTTCATCATTATCTGGCGCTTGATGACAGCATATTCATTCTTCAATAAGTAGAGGAAAAGTTAGAAATGTACCACACAATTCTTATAAATTTACATATCTAACAATTAAAGTTTAATATTTACATTTATAACACCTTAGTCAATGATAGTTATGTATGTAATTATCCATTAATCTAAACAGTTTGGGAGATTTAGCAAAATGACAATGTTTCGGATGCTATTTATGTAATTATCTCCAAATCTAAATAATTTGGGAAATTTACAAACATACCATTCAATTCTTATGTATTTTACATATCTAGCACCTAAACTTCAATTTTTAAAAACATATCAACTTACTTATGCATGAAAATGTGCACTTCTCTTTTCAAAATTTAAAAGGGTGGTATAAAATGCAAAAAGCAAATTTTAGGTGTTGGATATGTAAATACATAGGAATTAGATGGTATGTATGTAAATGTCCTTAATAATTCAGGTGATTTGAAAATATAAACCAATTTCTTCAAAATGTAAATACATATCTCATGCCGCCTAAACTTCAACTTTTACATATATGACAGCTTATCTATGCATGAAAAAGTGTATTTCACATTTTAAAAGTTAAAATAGTGGTACTTTTGATGTGATATGAAAGATTTAGATGACATAAATGTAAAAATTAAAGTTTAGGTGTTAGATATGTAAATACATAGGCATTCGGTGCTTTGTTTTGATATGTGTGGCATATTCATGACACTCCATCAAAATGAATATTTGGTTCCACATTGGAAATTAAGTTCAAAAGATTAATTTTTAGGGGCATTTACATATATAGCACACAATTCCTGTGTATTTACGGATCTCACACCTAAACTTTCATCTTTACATATATCACTCAAAATTTTGATATCACATCAAAAATAGCACTATTATCACTTTTTAAAAGTGAAATACACATTTTCATGCATAAATTTAAAGAACCAAAATGTCGTGTATGTAAATATGAGGTTTAGATGTGAGATATGTAAATACATAAGAATTGTGTGCTATGTATGTAAATTTTCCTAATTTTATTTTGAATGCGAGTCAAATGGTTCTAAATCAGTGTTTGATCTCTCCCCTTGCTCGAGGCAAAAAAAAAAAAAAAAAAAAAAAAAGGGAAGATTTACATACATACAACTCAATTCCTATGAATTTCCGCATCCAACATCTAAACTTTAATTTTTACATATGTATCATTTTATCTATGGATGAAAAGATGTATTTCACTTTTTGGAAGTTAAAATGGTAATATATTTTATGTGACATGAAAGATTGGTTGGTATAAATGTAAAAAAGAAAAAAAGTAGGTTTTAGACGTGCAAGTACATGAGAATTGTGGGAGGTATTTATGTAAATGCCCCAAAAATAAATTTGCAAATAGATCATCAAAAGAAAGCATATGTGTTAATTTCATGTCTACTGTTAATAATAGAGGGAGTGCAATGCTGAAGTTAACCCAAACAACAATGGGAAAGTAAACATTATTATTGAAAGTAAATATATGATTACAATCAAACACACTTGAAAATGAAAATAACAAGAGACACAACATAGACGCCCCCACAATGGATTGATCTGAGGGTGTTGGAGGTCAATTATGTGGAGTGGACGGCATGGTAAGAGGCTGAAATCTGGACAGCGAAATGACAGCGATAAAACAACAATAGTTGTTGTTTGAGTGTGACAACAAGGTGGGTGCAAGTTTGGGAGGCAGTGGCAAGGAAAGGAAGAAGAGTTGGTTTTGGAAGGTGTCGGTATGTGTATGCAGAGTTCTGAAAGGGGGACAACAAAGTGGACTGCAAGAAACAACTATAGGAGATATCCAGCGGTTGCAGTAGAGGAAGAGGACAAGGAGGCAGTGGCTGGGTGGCCGGAGGCTGGTAGATTGTTTGGCGGTTGGATGGCAGGCAGCAGTAACGTGATAGGCGGCTGGGAGGGCTGACGGGAAGGCGTGGGGGCTGCAGGAACAACACAGGCATTGTTCTCCGGAGCGCCTCCAGCAGTACGACGACGGCGGCAGTGGAGGAAAGGTTGCGAATGAAGGAAAAATCGATGATATTTACCACCTCGGAATGAATACAACGTTAGAAGGGGAAACTGGAGACCTTGACTATTGTCCCGAACAAACTCATACAAAACCTAACTCTCCAGACCCTAGTATATCACATATCGAGAGAATGACTATAAAGGAAGGAAATGAAGGAAAATAAAAGAAAAATAAAATAGGGATCACATTCGATCTGCCTCTCACAATTGTGAATCTCACAAGCAGTCACTTTGCGGTCCGGTATTGTAGCGTGATAGCGAATCGAGTGCGATAAGATCTCGCGTAAGTCTCCCAAGGTTGGGAGAGCTTCAACCTTATCCATCAAAGCTTTTATCGTCTCATATTATGGAGTCTAGTCGGTCACGTTGAAAGTAGCAAAAATATTGTAGTCTCCTGGTAAGTCAATCCAATAAACATTGTCATTCAAAAGCACATTCTGATAGAATAAATATTCATCCTCTTCTGACAAAACCAGACTTGGAGCTGTATATTGAGGTAGATTTTCACAAAGTAACTCGAGCCATTAATTCTGTGATTTACCTCTACTCCTCGTACTTGATCGGGCGCATCTGATAAACAAATTTGTCTTGAGGGACTAACTCCGGAATGAAAACTCTGGCAAGCTAGGCAACTGTCAATAGCAACCACTCGGGAGAGACATCTTTTTTTTCTCTGGAAGGATCTGGATCTCATTGTAGAATGTTCTTTCCCGGAAAGCTCTTAAGAAAATTTCCAACATTGTGGGTCATCCATTTTGTTTGACTATCTCTCGGTGAGTACATTGTTGAACTAAATTTAATATTCAAATGAATCCATATGGTCTTCCAATAGTATTTCAAAAAACATCTCATCTCTGATATGTTATACCTCCGCCAGTAGACGCAACTCAAAAGATAGGCTATATGTCTGAAAATTCTAAAATTCTCTGGCATGGGGTTGCCCGGTGGTATCGATTCCTCAAGCTCATGGCCCTTTTGAACATCAAATGCTAGTCCTATTGATGCTCCTCTCGACACCTACAAAAAGATAGTTCGTGGCACCATAATCTCATGCTCCACATGAACATTCTTTACCTCAAACTCACTCCCTTAAGGATATATTGTGTCATTTTCCACTTCTTCAGTTGGTCTCTGCTTAGTGAAATAGGTTGTACTTTTATACAATGCCCAAAATCATGACATGATTTCCAATACCGTGGTACTTGACACACTTTTTGGTTGGGAGAGAATTGAGAATGCTAGTTGATTCTACCCGTTCTCCACTCTAAACTAGTATCACCCCGGGCCTCCGATTGCTTGAACATGTGGTTAAACTTTATCTATAAGATGTTACAGTCATCCGGTGATATTGACTCTCCACTTTTAAAGCTACGGTTAGAACATCCTATTTGTAATAAACAAATAGGCACTATTGTTGCATATCTCATTTCATCTTTAGATCAGATAGTAATTTTACTCATTCCTTCTCCCTATCAAAAAATCTACAAGTTCTTCCACCATAGATATGCATTCTTATTTAACTTGCTTGCAGCTAGCTTCATCATTTTGTCTAGTGGGGTATCTTGTACTCAAAGAAATGTTCCAAAATCTGGACCCACTTGATAAACTTGTTTGGTTCCAAGTGACAATCAAAATATGGCAAATCCACCATTACTTTAAGATCCTGATTTCTCATATATTTCTGGTCAAATCTTCAAGGTAGTGGTTCTACATATCTGGAATCTGCATGATGGAAGGTATTTGCTGCATTCATTCAATTTGGAAAGTCGTCGTTGTGGCTACAGTCGACCCTTCCAAATTACCTTATCTTAAAAGCAGTAAGACTTTGTTGCAGTTGGAGGATTTCCCGCTATATCTCTTCCATAATAAGGTCTTGAATATCTCTTTGTGTATTTCTCATAAACAATATTATGTCATTTCTTCTTAAGCAGGTCTCCGACTATAGTCTCTTCGGTGGCGTGGTTAGGATTTGGGTTTTTGTAGGTGGAAGCTGTATGGTTGACGTAGAGCGGGAAAGAAAAAATTTTGGGTTAGGTAGTGGAGGATTGAGGTAACCTAGGATAGGACTAGGGTTAGGCTATCTTTGATACTAAATGATATTGGAGTTAACTTAAATAACAATAAAAAAGTAAATATTATTACTGAAAGAAAATATGTGATTACAACTAAAGACACAAATAGACGCCCCCAAAAGGGATTGATCTAGGGGAGGTGGTGGTCAATTACGTGGAGTGGACGGCATAGTAAAGGGCTGGAATGATGGTAGTTGTTTCAGTGGGCGCTAATAGCAGCAACGTGGGAATTGGGGGGTTGCATTTTGGGGATGGCAGCAAAGCTCGGGCGGCTGGCCAGCAGAATGACAATGATAAAACATAAGTTGCTACTGTTTGGGGTTGCCAACAAGGTGGGCGCAGGTTTCAGAGGCAGCAGTAGCGCAAAGGAAAGGGAGAAGGGTTGGTTTTGGAAGGTGGCAGCAACGTATATGGAGTTCTGGAAAGGGGGACAGCAAAGTGGACTGCAGAAAACAACTATAGGGGCTGTCCGGCAGCTGCAACAGAGGAGGGCAACGAGGAGGCGGCTGGGTGGCAAGAGGCTGGTAGGTTGATTGGCGGTTGGATGGCCGATGGCACTAGGTTGTAAGTGGCTGGGAAGAGCAGCAGTAAAGCGTGCAAGCTGCAGGAACAGCATAGACACTGTTCTCTGGGGAGGCTGCAGCAAGGTATCCCCTTTGATTCCAAGATGACAACTTTACATAAGACTCTAAACAAATAAACAGAATTTCAAACTAAAAAAACAATATTCCAAAATTGATTTCGAAGACAAATAGAAATGATTACCGTGTCGCGCTTAAAAAGCATTCCAAGTAAGGCATTAATTTGTGTATTAAACACTCCATCCCCAACTCCCCATATGGCGCCAATCAGAAGCGCCAATACTGAGCCAAGCCCTCCGTTGCTTAAGCTGCACATAATAAAATGGAAGATTTACACATAACACTCCATTCTTATTCATTTACATATTTTAAATTTACCTGTATCCAAAAACCAACCATAGTAGAGCAGCAATTTGAAGAGCGGATCCAAAGGAGACAATTACTGTGACAGAGGAGAGACTAGAGGTATACCGACCGGCCAACAGAGAACTCTACACCAGTAAATAGGGAAACAAACAGTGAGAGAACATGTATGAAAATTATGACATGAAGCTAAAAAAGAGACGAAGATTTACATACATACCACTCAAGTCCTGTGTAATACATATCTAACACCTAAATTTCAATTTTTACATGTATGACGCCTTACCTATGCATGAAAAGATGTATGTCACACTTAAAAGTCGAAATTTTTGTATGATATCAAAAATTTGGATGATATAAATATAAAAGGAGAAGTTTTAGTGTTAGATATGTAAATATATAGAAATTGGGAGGTATGTATGTAGATGCCACCCCTAAAAAAGTTGCAACAACAGCAAAAGCAAACTACAGAAGGAAAAACTTATATAGAATGATAAATTACAAACGACAATATGGCATATAATAAGGTTGATTAGATTAAAAAAGAGAATGATCAAATAGTCCAGTTATTTGCAGGAGGCCGGAATGGCTGACACTAGGTAAAAGGCCAATTTAATCTCAAACTATTTAAACAAGAACCAAAATGGTCTTCTAGCAATATGGGCGTAAAAGACCCGAGATTGACAGAGCCTAGTGTTCGTTTTTGTTTAGGTCGTTCGAAATTTTTTTGGCTTGAAATAGATGCATGCTTGAGATGCCTCGTGAATAGTCTCGAGATTGATAGAATGGTCTCACACTAGGTAAAAGGCCAATTTAATTTCAAACTATTTAAACAAGAACCAAAATGGTCTTCTAGCAATATGGGCGTAAAAGACCCGAGATTGACAGAGCCTAGTGTTTGCTTGTGTTTAGCTCGTTCGAATTTTTTTTTTGCTTGAAATAGATGCTAGCTTGAGATGCCTCGTGAATAGCATGTTCATGTTTGACTTGATTCAAATTTATTTCTTCATTTCAGCTCGTGTTCAACTCAAAATATTTCAAAATTAATAAAATTTAATATGTTTAAAATAAAACATAAATTAATATAAAAATATTAGAATAGTAATTCTTATTTATTATTTATTAATTCAACTCAAAACGAGCCAAATATGATTCAACAAAAGTTCGTCCTTTTTTTCCTCGTTTATAAATCGAGCTAAAAAAATTTGTTTGCGTCTCTCATTTGATTAATGAACGAATTGGATACGAGCTATTTAACGAGACACAAGCTCTCTGCGATTGGCAAGCTTTTTTGATAGCCCTACCTAGCAAGACTGTTTTAGTTCCCATTCAAAGAATCTATGACTATTTTAATCCAGAGGCCGGAGCTAAATAGATCTTTACATAATCTAGACCCATTTTGGCCCCTTGTAAATAGTCAAGGAACCATTTTGGTCTCTTTTAAAGATAACATCTAATTAAATTTCTTACACTGTAACTCCCAAACGGTATCATAAATCACAAGAGAATCCAAATTCTTAAAAGATTAAGCAATATAGAAACAAAGCTTCCGCCTCAAACTGAAAACTGTTACAGAAGCTTGCCACGAATCACCACCAATAATTGAGTGATAGTAATAATTTGTCTTCATGATCAGAACAATGTGCCAACAGGAGAACATTTACTTTGAACCTATGAAAATGTTTGTCTAACGCAGGTGAAGATCACAACAAAACATAGACTGCAACGATAATGTAACTACCAAGACGAAGTAATGCGAAATTTCACGTACAATTGCGTCTGCTGCGCCATACACCGCCATTGCACCACCTATGCCCGACACCCCGAGAGCCGGTTCTACTATTTTTTTCGTAAATTCAGCCCTACCAATCAGACAACTTAATTAACACACCAAGAAAATAAAGAAGGGCATTTACATACATAGCACACAATTCTTATGTATTTACATATTTGCACATATAACACTCAAATCTTTAATATCACATAAAAAATAATACTATTACCGTTTTTTAAAAGTGAAATACACTTTCTCATGCATAGAATTATAGTACCAAAGCGTTATGTACGTAAACATGAAAATTTAGGCGTGACATATGTAAATACATAAGAATTGTGTGCTACAAAAAAAAAGGACATATCAAGCAGTTGAATCAGTCTCAGTAATGCATAACAGCATAAAAACTCTTTACCATACGAAAGCTTGTTGCAACCCTGAGTATGCAAGAAGAGGAATGATTAGCAGAACTCGCATCTCGAGTAAAGGAGCTGTAATAGACTTCAGTAAAGCCGCGATAGAGGCGTGTGATGGAAGAGCTTCCTCTTTTTCGTCTCTTTTCGATAAGAAGCACATCAATATAGCACCCAAGAGCATGCAGCCAAGAAAAACAGTAAAAAGTAAGCCTGTTCCGGAAGGACCACCACCTTCCTACAATCATGTAGTCAAGTCAACAATATGCACCAAAAATATAATGTGCATGAAGGAAAACATTACAATAACCTTTTCTGTTAAATTGAGGGGGTATTTACATATATGCTACTCAATTCCTATGTATTTACACATCGAACAAGAAAACTTAGTTTTGTTACATTTATATCACCCAAATCTTATGTATCACATCAAAAATACCATCATTTTAATTTTTAAAAGGTGAAATACACCGTTTCATGCATAGGTAAGGTGATCAGCCAGTAAATATTGAAGTTTAGGTGTTAGATATGTAAATACATGAGAGTTTAGCGGAATGTCTGTAAATCTTCCAAAATTTAAATGAAAATTGATAACGCGTTCCTTGATAAAAAGCTCCATCACATTGGCTACTGGAGATTACAATGGATCCGATTGCAACATCCAAAAGACAATCTATTTATCTTGTGCTAGATAAAAGTGTCAATATGGTCCCTTAACTATTTGTAGAGGATCATTTTAGTCTCAAAGTCTATAAAATGTCAATTTAGTCCCCGCACACTTTGAAGAGGGCCAAAATAGTCATACTGGAGAGTATTTCAGGACATGTTAAAAGACTCTGAGGATTAATTTGACACTTTTATAGACTCTGAGTCTAAAATGACCCAATGTAAATAGTTAGGGGACTATTTTGGCACTTTACACTCTTGCGCTATATAGAATAAAACCGTTGTTGCTCTCACGAACTAGTTGCTCCGGGAAAAAAGGGTTCTCCAATACAAAGAGTTGTAGAGAAAATGCACATCTAGAAATGAAATTTTCTTATGATTTCGTCCCACAAATCAAAATTATGGCATTCCCATTTCTCCTAACAGCACATTATCAAATTTTAAGTTGCTTGTGAAGGGCTAAATAAAATTATTTTTCAATGCGCATGATAGCGGAGATAAAATAGATCAAACAAAAGGAATCACTTGCCCCTGCCAATCAAGATACTTAATATATAAAACTGGAACTTAAATATAAGACTCATGCTTATTTTGAATGTACTTGTGTCCATAATTCAGTTTCCCTTGAAGCTGATTCATTATACGTGCACTGTTTGCTCGTTTGAGTATCCAGGAAAAAAATAATTGAAACCGCTCATAAACTAGATAGCTTCCATTTATTCCCCCTGCAATCTAGAAATTTTATGACATTAAAGAAAACAATAGTGGATAAGCAATTAGTTCACAACATAACTTTTATAAAATTAGTTTGCTAACTTCATGTATCCTTCCCGAAGATAGGTTTATTGTCAAAGGGACTAGATATCAGCCCACCTACTAGTTCTAAAGACCAATTTTCTATTCAAAATGCCCTTGAGTTGCTCCAAATCAATCTTTCTCTACAAAATAAAATATTAATAATTTAATGTTCTCCATCTTTAGCACCTAATAAAAGGTTCATTTTAACTTGTACTGTTAGTACCTATAGGCAAAATGAAGAGAAAGTTCAATATAGGACGATAAAAGCTGAAATTGATTCTAAATGCATATCTTAGCTAAATGGTGGAAGAAAATGATTCCCACAATAGCACTCATCTAGTCCAACCAAGTAAATTGATACAAACTTTGTATAAGCTAAAATATTGACCAAGGTCTTTAGTGATCAAATCAGTCATTCTATATCACCATGCATAGTTTTTCAAAATATCCATAAATTCAAACAGCACATATTCCAACTAATTGAAATGGTTGTGGGCAATAGAGAGAAAAAGAAATCATACTTGGACAACTTAACCTTAACCAAAAGCAAAATTGGTATAAATGCATTCCAGACTCCTGAGTGCGAGGTAGTAATATATAAAAAGGGGGATTCTTACATACTTGGCACCTGAAATATTAGAGTTACCTTAATTTGTTTACATATATCACACCTAATTCTCTTTAATACCCAAAATTAACACTCCGCCTCCTCCCATCATCCTTTTCTGTTACCGCTAAAAAATTTCACAAGGAGCACTAGTCAAGCGAGCCATCTCTTCCGAAGCCAATCTATTCCTTACGGAAACACCTATCTTAACCTCCCCTTTGGTCTGAGTGTTTTATCCCTCTTTGACATGACACAGTTCTTCAACAGGTAAGTGCAGGCCTTCAGAGATCAAAGTTTGCATTTGAGACAGTTGAGAAGGGAAAATTGGGAATATAATGAGTTTTTTTCAGCTTGCTTGCAGCTTTTCTTCTTTTTTTCCTTCTTCTCGTGACCCAATTGGAAGTTTTTCACATTAAGTTTGCCAAGTTCTGCTTGCTATAGCTGCTCCATGACAAGGGCAATTTGTCAAACACTTTGAGTTCATTGAGCAGAATTCAGTGTCATATGATTGTCTTCACCGGTTACACCTGCAGAGAACAGTACTGAGCACTGTTCTAGATGAAGTCTCGCCTGCGAATTGCACATTTATCCACCTGAAAGCTGAAAGATAAGACACCATTTGCTCTAGTGAAATCCGCTCCCTGAGAAGGCAACAGAGGAGAACAAAGCACTGTTTCTAAGTCTATAGATGATTTTTGGTGCTACATATGTAAATATAAAGATTTAGGTCTGATATATATAAATATATGTGTTTTGAGTGCCTTGTTTGTAAATCTCCTTATAAAAATTATCACCCTTATTAATATTATAAGATTAAAGTCTTTTGTGATTGGGGAATGCAACTTCCGTCAGTCAACAGAACAACTACAACAAGAAGCCTTTATCCTACTGAGTGGGGTAGGCTAAATGAATCCCTTTTCTTCATTGTGTCCCATTGAGTGTCACATTTTCATTTAACTTTTAATAACTTAACATCATTTTTTATACAACATGCCCAAGTCTTTTTAGGTCTACCTCTACCTTTCTTAGCATAAGTCAAATCTAAAACATCTACTATCCTAACCAGTCAACCAATGATCCACATTTAATATGACCACATCATCTAAGATGGCTCTCTGTAATCTTATCTGCCACTGGAAACAAGATTAGGCAACGGAAGCTATTCAAAAAAGACTTCAACAATTACATAAAGATTGACAATAAAATAGACACAGCACAAGCTGCTATACTAATAGAAACATAAAGGTAGAACACAAGAAAACTAAAATAATAAATCAAGAGTTATTTAGAATAGATCGGGATATTGCAACTTACATTTTCATCTTGTAAAAGAAGTAGTGAAATCAAATTGCCAATAACCTGTAAAATAAAAGTTAGCTTTGTCAATGGCTTATTTACATAACAAACAAGACTGCATGAACTCCATACAATATAATAGAAGTGTGCCTCAAGTGAGGAGCCTAAGCGACCTAAGGCTGCTTCAATATTCACAAAAGGTCTCGAAATTGATATTTGCAACATTAACCCTATGTTAGACAGAGAGGGTTGTTTATATCTTCCCACTACAATCTCAAGCTCAAAATGGAAGTAACCTAACTATTACTCAAGTCTTACACTCTAACATCATAAAAAGAAGGTGCATTTACATGCATATCACCCAATTCCTATGTTTTTATATATCCAACAGTTAGACTTTTACATTTATACCTCTCAAATCTTTCATTTCACATAAAAAATATCCTCATTTTGACATTTAAAAAGTGAAATACATATTTTCATGCATAGGTAAGGTGGCATGCATGTCAAAATTGAAGTTTATGTGTTAGAGATATAAATAAAAAGGGGCTGACTGTTATATATGGAAATATACCAAAAAAGTCAACAACAGAGTTTCAAAGTAAATAAGATGATAGCATACCTGCGTGCTAGCAAAAAAACCCCAAAATTCTCCATTGAAGCCACCAATAATAGTGCCCTCATGCAAGTTCCAATCTTTTGCATGGCTTCGCGCTGCCGAAGTAAGATATGTACCCTATCAGATCCACTTTATCAAACCTTTGAGGTTGTCGAGTAAACCATGAAGAATATTAGCAACATGAAAAAAAAACAAAAAAACCATCTTCATTAAATTACCTGCCCAACCCATATTATAGATGCTGTGAAACCAAGATATAATGAAGCCGGCACCATCGTATACCTACAAAACCAAACCTCAATAAAAATTAATGAACAAATACTACAATAAAACATCAAAGGAAGATTTACAAACATACCACTCAATTCCTATATATTTACATAACTAACACGTGAACTTCAATTTTTAAATACATACCATCATACCTATGCATGAATATGTGTATTTCAATTTTTTAAAGTTAAAATGGTGATATTTTTGATGTGATATGAGAGCTTAGGGGGTATAAATGGGTGGAATAAATGTAAAAAAAAAGTAAAATTTTTGTGTTAGATATGTAAATACATAAAAAATGCGTGGTATGTATGTAAATGCCCCATAGATAGTAAAAAACCACAAGAAGTTTCAGTGAAGAATCAATTCAGAGAACTTATAAAAGCAAAACCCACATGATGAAGAAATACAATCTAGAAGGGAAATCTCCTGATTGAATGCCTTTTAAATGATTGTAAATAACAGACAAAATATGAACAATGGAGAGGCATCTTGAAGACAGATTGAAATGCATGAGGTGATAAAGAAAAAATAAAAAATAAAAAATAAAACTCATGAAGTCAGTTATAGAAAATAGCATACCACACAATTCTCATGTATTTACCTATCTAACACCTAAGCATTCATATTTATATGCATACCACTTAAACAATTAACACCACGTCAAAATTATCATCATTTCAATTTTTTTAAAAGTGAAATACACATTTTCATGCATAAATTTATGACGCTAAAGTATTATGAGTGAAAATATCAAACTTCGAGAGTCAAATATGTAAATACATAAGAAATGTGTGGTATGAATGTAAATTTTCCTATAAAATAATATTAGGCTAAAGGAGCACGAAAACTGGCCAAAAATATGATGAGCCACAAGGCTCATCTTTTATGCCACATGAATAGTGTAACTCAAAAATGTTATACACGGATTTCGAGATAATCTGAAGTCTTTTCCCATCGAATTGGCTACCCTTGACCAACTTTTCTAACCCCCCCCCCCCCCACAAAGAACTTAGATGAAAGACTTTTTAGAGGAACACATCAATACAAAAGACTAAAATATCATGTATTAAAATATTATTTGACCCTCCTGTCATCTATTAATAGGAGAGTCCTTTCATGTAAAAGGGCCTTTTAGCTCCCCTCACTTGTAAGTTCTATTTTATGGAATAAATAGGTCCACGAACCCGGGAATACCCCGATTCGCTCCGAGGGGGCAAGTATTTTTCTTCTTCTCTCTCTCTCCCTCACTTTCCTCGGTCCAATGCTCTATTACTTGGGCACGGTCCACCGGATCTGGATTCAACAAATAGAATCCTCTAGTTATGACAGTATAAGAACACACTGAAATTCAATCAAACACAAAAATGTAAGAGTTCCACGAATTTATGAATTTTCAGATTTAAGGTCCAAAATTATGCGTTCAATTTGGCAAAAATCCGGATTTACTAAATCCATGGGGTGGGTGGATTTAATGGATTTACGATTTTCTGATTTACTGAATCCCACCAACGCTAAATCCTACTCGCAGCCAAACATCCCCTTATTGTTTTGAACTTAAAAACAGAATTTGAAAGTGATAAACTAGAGCTCAACATTGACTTTCAGCACCACAAACTCCAGTAAAATGCGCTCAAATGTACTGATTTCAATTAATGCACAAACAAGATTACTGAAAATCAAAATCATAATTTTAAAAAACACGTCTTGTAATTTCAATCAAACAAATGAACAACATACCATGAAGCTTTAAGATTGGAAGCTATGAAGAGCAAGTATCCAGTAGTTCCCAAAACAAGAGCTTTCTTTGATCCCAGCCAGCGAACCACCACAGAAGCAAAGACAGAGAACAAGGTGAAAGATAGATAAAGTATCCCCATGGAGGTTGTTCCCAAATCTTGCTCCTAAAGAGAGACCATCAACAAATCATAAAATATCCAAAAAATTAAATTCAGAAATCTCATAAGCAGAAATTGCCAAAGAGAAAAAAAAAGCAGTGAAAAAATCACCGTATTAACAGTGCTCTGAAGATTCTGAGCTGCGCCATAAGCGGAGAAGATGAACAGGAACGCAAAGCTCAGGAGATGGGTATCTATGGCATGGTTCTTTGGTTGCCTGGCGTCGGAGGAAGAGCAGTCGGCCACAACAACAAGAGGGGCTGTCTCTTCGCCGCTCTCAGAATCCATGGAAGAACTCCACGGGGAAACAATCACCAAATAAGCTCGATAGAAATCATCCGTTTGAAGAGTTCTTCACGCATCTGACAGCAGCAGATGCAGAAACTCCGTGAATCACACTGATTGAATAGAGCCTAAGAAAGAAACAGCAATAGTCCGAATGAGGGATTTAAAAGAAGTTTTTTTCAGACATTTTACATAAAATGGATCCTGTCTGGTCTCGGGAGGCGAATAGCAGGGCGCCGCATGTGAACCAAGCCCCGTTTTTATACATATGGTGAGGCGCCGCGTGTGAAGTAAGTTGTGTCCAGAGACCTCAAGGAATAATTTTTGCCTATTCTGACTTGATCCTCTAATCCTGTTTGGCTTCGACTCAGTAAGGTTGGTTGGGTCGGATAGGCCGAGTCGCTGCAACTGATCAGGTGAGTCTTTGCAGTCAATCTACTAAACTTGATTAGCTTCGGGTTGGTAGAACTCACTCGATCGGCTAAGCTTTGATGATCGGTTAATCTAGTATGGTTGACCTTTAATTTCTGTAAGAGGAGCACATGCCAAGAGGGGGGGAGACTAGACAATCAGTTAGAAAGTAAATTATTGTAACTTGCTATATAGCTCATTAAGTGACAAGAAAAACCTGATGGATGATAATGAGGCTCGATTGTATAAACAATTCTTGATCTCCGATGAGAATTCTTGGGGGTGTTCGTATGACGGTTAATGATATTTAGAAACTGAGTTCGAGTCGGATCTATTATAAGGTAGGTCAATGTCTTAAGTTGGCTTTATTGTAAGGGTTAACTTGGATGTTTTTCTGTTTTACTTTAGTTTGATTGTTTCATATTTGGATTGTTCGTTCGTTCTTTTTGTTCTTCTTCTGACTCAGTGAACTTTCGATATTGACTCAAATGACTACATCTGATAGGCTAAGTGGGCCGCCCATCAGGTTTCTGTTGGCGGGTCATTCGTTGTCGTGCTTCCTCTCTAATGGTTCATTGGATCTCATTGGGAGACACGTTAGCCTATTTTTTGTATAATAAGAATATAAGTCAATTAAATCATGCTTAACCTAAGCTCGACTAACCTAGAGTTTGTTTGTGATAAATTTTCCCTTTTTTATTTTAATTTTAAAAATATATTTATTTAGTGTGTTTTTGATATTTTTTTTATTTCTTTATTTCTAAAAAAAATTAATTAACAAGTTGTGCTATAATTCTATGAGTGGTTGTGTTACTCTACTTTTTTGTGTTTTTTTTGTTTGCTAATTTTATTAGTTTTATTAATTATTTAAATATGGTAGGTTTGTTATCACATCTTCTCGAGTAAAATTATCGTAAGTAAAAATGACAAAATATGATATGTGTTTACGTAGCTTTTTTTATGGACTAGCTTATGTCAAATAATCAATGTGGTTCAACGTTCTCTAGGCAATAAATCAACCGAATCTTCACAACGTTTGCACTTGTAAGCACAAAACACTCCAGGAAGATGAGTTTGGAGAGACATTGGAGAAAGAAACACTTCACTTAGAAAGAGTGATTACAATATTTGAATGCTTGAGAAGTTTGGTGGTTCAAAATGAGGGGGAGAGACTCCTATTTATAGTCCCCTCCAAGTCTAAGGAATTTTTCTAGATTATAATAGAATAGTCTAGTTTCTATATAGTTCTAGACCATTGTCTTATATACGTACATAGCCCTAAATCTTTCTAGATTATTCTTGTTCTCTCCTTGGAGATTTTCCTTCTAATATTCTCTAAAACGTGGCGGAGTCTTCTAGAGTTACTTGGATTGCTCTTCTCCTTCGGGTTTTCTCTAGAAAATTTTATCGCATAGTTGTCTTGTCAATTTTCTTCAAGAAGGCGGTAGTGACTACTTTCCATGAATGAGAGTCAATATAATACATTGTTGTGATAGCCAAAACAACAGATTTGCCTTCCACGTTACAATATCTCGCTTCTTATACCAGGGCAGCTCTGGCTGTATCTTTTATGAACCACGAACAACATACTTTAAGAATTTTGATGATCTCTCCAGAAAGATATAAATAAATTCATAAAGAAAAATGAGCGCACAATGCTCTCATACAATGTGAAAAAACTTAAATTTTATTGGGGACTTGGCCCTTTAAAGGCTCTTAAATCATTCTTCCTGCAACACTTGTTGATAAAAACATTCAACTTACCCTTATTATCAATAATAAACTACATATGTTTCATGAAACTATCATGGCAGTGTATGATAGCCTACAAAACATGCATGGGCACTTATTTAGAAGAAGATACAAGGTATGACAAGTATACATGAGCCACCATGCAACATCTTTCCATCAGTTAGGGCAGAAGGTGACTCTGTAGTTGCCGCCGGCGGGGCAAGTGAAGGTGCTCGTCTGATCATCCTTGGGATAACTATAAGCGTCCGGGCAGAGGTTCTTGAAGAACATTGAATACTCCGTCGGCCCACAGCTTCCCGAGTTGCAGCAATACTCATCCGTTTTAAACACAGTGCACGCGTTATCACATCCTCCGTCCACCTTCAGCACCGCCGGACACTGCCCGATAACATCCGCCGCGCACCGGATAGCATGACAAGCCCCACTCCCCGGCGGATCCGGGCTGAACTCAAGCCCCACGTTGTAGCCGTCGATGTCGGAAATGTCGAAGAAGTCCAGATTATCGTATTGGTTGAGGGAGAACTCAGCAAGGGTGTTTGGAGGCGAGCCGTAGGCGGTGCAGGCCAGCTTGCCGCCGCAGTCGCCGGTTAGGCAGTGACCGTTACCGGAGGCATCGAAGGAGCAGCCGGTGCGAGCCCATACTCGGCCGCCGGTGGTGCCGGCGGGGACATTGATGACCCATGTTTGGCCGCTGTTGAGCTGGGTGCCGCCGCCCGAGGGAACGGCGGCCGCCCAAACGGTTTCTGTGCATTGGTTGATGATGGTGAAGGTGGCGGCTTGGAGAGGAGTGAGGAGGGAGAGGAAGGAGAGGGGGAGGAGGAGGTGGAGGAGGAGGGTGGTGGCTGCCATGTTTATGCACTCAAATTGCTTGTGTGATGTGCATAGGCAGGGCTGCTGTTTATATACAAGTTTTTTGTGTTGCTGCTGTATCCTATTCCCACATGCATGAATGTAGTAAGTTTGTATGTACAATTGGAATACTTTCAACATTCAAAGTCTAGCTATGTAAAGAAATTCTCTGTGGAAAGCCGCCCTTCAATTGCCTATTTTGATTTAAACACCTAAACTAGTATATCTCAATTTATTATTATTATTATTATTTAGAATTGGTTGAGGATTTCATCATAAACTCCGTAGTAAAGTGTGATAGTGCCATGTCATATTTATCGTAACGGGATAAAATCTTGAGGCCATTATAATCTATATAGATAAGAATGGGTCGAGGCATGAGGTCCCCAACCCACTCTATTGGCTGAACTTCTGTTAAGTTTGAGGGAGACCCGGTGTGCAAATAATTCAAGTACCATCTGGCTTAAGACGACACTGTGTCACCAGAGGATTCGAACTCGTGACCTGAGGGGACTTAACGACCTTCAAAGAGACTGCTCTACCAACAAACCATGGAACGCGCAGTTGAGTCCATTATATATACACGTGTGTGTGTGTGTGTGGGGCATACTCTGGCCTGTTGGTTGACATTCACGGTATAAGACCACTCAAGTCAGGGGTTCAAATCCTCATTGGCATAGTTAGCCTTAAGGAGGTAGTACTAAAATTGTTAGGCTCATTAGAGATGATTGTAAGCTCGTATAATAGTCTCGTATATATATTATAATTTTAACCATTTAACCTTAATGCTATAAGTTATGTTTTGTATGTCTACATTCTTCTATATAAAAGGTTTAAGATATTTAAATCACACTTAAGTTTTTTTAATTTATATTTTTAATAAATAATAAATAACAATTGTTAACATCATAGCAAACAAAATATGGTGCACTTTTTATATATTCTTCTAATTTTAAATCCTTTATCTTCTAAATATTTAATTTATAAATTTAACTTTTTTAATTATTTTAGTGAATTGCAACTAATTAAAATTATTTTATTTACATAAAATATATACCAAGACATGTGCCTTTAAAATTTATGTATATTAGTCTCCATAGCTAATTAAAAAACACTCAATGCAGGGGTGTAAACGAGCCGAACAAGAGCGAGCACATAGTCAGCTAGTGTTCAGCTCGTTGAAAAATATCACCGTTCGTGTTCGGCTCGTTTATATTTTAGAACGCGAAAAGTGTGTTCAACAAAAGAGCTGTTCGCGAACAAAGAATCGTTTTGACAATCCTAATCATGCAGTTATAGGATGTTAAGGGGTTAGAACAAGTTTTAAATCTCATTGTTTATATTAAAAAATCATTTAAATATAATTTAATATATTTATAAATCATATACACGACCAAATCTTCTATATCATGTATAGATAAGATGGTATATATGTAAAAAAATGATGTGATTGTTGGATATATATGCAAATCTTTTAATAAATAATTAGAAATTAAACCTGTCGTAAGAGCCAATTAGCCATGTGTTCAAATATGAAGGTTCATGAGTTGATTTTTCCCTTTGTCTAGAAACTCCGCCCTTAATTTGCATGAGCGAAATAAATAAAAATATAAGAGTATTTGTAAAAACTAAAATAATAAATAATTTTAAAAAAATTCGAACACGGTATTAAAATTTATGCTTCCTTCTCGGGCCTCAAAGTCGTGGTGGCAGGAGTAGTGTTAAAGTTCAGCTCCTTGTCAAAGCTTCAAGTTTTTTCTCAAGCCTCAAGTTCTTATTCATCGTGAGAGGAGTGAGAACTATATTTACAGTATTCCGAGTGCAATTAATGCAGTAATATGAAACCCGATCGAACTGTCAGGAGAGCTTCATTCGATCAGATTACGTTTGATGGACATTTAAGTACATTAACGATGTCAGAGTTGAGCAATCTTGAGCTCGTTGGATCCATCTTGTCGAGACGCTCGATTCAACTGTAGGCTTACTAGATTCGATATTCGTTTGGTCTTCTAAATATGTCTGAAAAACTTTCAAGAGTGGTTTAATGACTTGATCTGAGTTTGATTTGACTCGGATTGGACTAATTTTGATATCATTAGGTCATTCTCATCGAACCAATCAGTTTGACTATAAGTTCGCTGAAATTGGAGCTCTAAATGACTTTTTATTCAGATTTGAACGTTTCATGCTAAAAAATTACCTCGAGATCTGTGTCATACATCGAGATTCATGTCGGATGATGAGAATTTGTTTCAAGTATTTATTTCGTTGTTATGCACCATTACAGTTTTCAAGTACAACTTCTACGACAAGCTAAGACTATTACAGTCACCAATACCAATAGTTGTGGCCTAATAACAGCGCTATTAAAGCTAGAACATTATGTTACTTTTGCAAATCCATTTTTTCTATGTTAGGAAAAGAGTGTACCTACCTACTCACAATTAAGGCTGTAAACGAGCAGAATGTTCAGCTCGTTAGAAAATACAACTGTTCTTATTTGATTCGTTTATATTTTGAACAAAAAAATGTGTTCGTGTTCGGCTGTTTACTTAGTGAGCCGTACACGAGCTGTTCACGAACAAAAAGTTGTTTTGACAACCCTATCCACACAACCGTAGGATGTTAAAGATTAAGACAAAAATTTAAATCTCTTTATTTATATTAAAACATCATTCAAGTATAATTTAATATATTTTTATTTTTTTAATTATAATTATAATTGATTGCATTTCTTAATACCCATATAATCATTTCATTTTTTTAAAAATACAACCCATCAATTATATATATATAATTATTTCTAGCCAAAATGAGCCGAACTTGAACGAACGAACGAACCTTTGTTTGTTTTCGGCTCGTTTATATATTGTTCGTGTTCGACTCATAAACTTACTGAACAAATCGAACACGCGCTTCTTAGCGAACTGAACACGAATTGTTCACAAATAACGAGTCATTTTGACAGCTTTACTCCCAATTTTATATTATCTTATTTCGACTGAGCTATGCCTCATAGTTTTTTGGTAAAAATTTACTAAGACGCTAATTCATTAATCTATCGTCGCGAATCCTTCAACACGCAAGAAGGCCTTATCATTAAACATCTTTAGCTTTATACATTTGTGTGTACATGCGCTCAACCGGTGACTAGTTGGTTGGCAGCTTCGGTATAAGTCCCATCGTGCGTGGGCTAGATTCCATCTAGATCAGATTAGCACATATAAGATGAATAGCCACGTGTTGTAGTACATCTTTAATATATATATATATATATATATATATATATATATATATATATATATATATATATATATATATATATATATATATATATATATATATATATATATATATAGTCTAGTAAGTCAATTATATTTTTTTAAGAGGACGAGAAAGAATAACTTGCATTGTGATATAACTTAGGTGTGAGTTTTCTTATAAGTTGAGTTTTCTTTTTTGGTGTGCTATACTTACGTTTCATTTTAATTCTATTTAAAATATTCCGAGCCATTTTATTTCCAGTAAGTACACGCACTATTTTCCAATGGCATTTACATACATACCACTTAATTTTTTTATATTTACAAGTCTAACATCTAAATTTAACTTTTTACATTTATACCACTCAAATCATTCATATCATAAAAGAGTATCAATATTTTAGTTTTTAAAAGTGAAATAGACCTTTCTGCATATATATATATATATACTAAAAAGAATGGCGAGAGAATAGTAAACGAGCTTCTAGTCACGCTCATGTGCTTAACTATTCGAGGACTGCCCTCACCACCGACAAACTGGTCAGAAGGGGATTCCAACCTGTGACCTTAGGAGACTTACGTCCTTCAAAGAGATTGCTCTACTAATAGATCACGGCTGGCAGCACAAATATATATATGAGGCTCCAGCCACCCTCATGTGTTTGACTATTTGAGGACAACCCTCACTACCGGCAAACTGGTCAGAGGGGGATTCGAGCCATAACCTGAGGGGATTTACGACCTTCAAACCACCGCCGGCGGTATATATATATATATGCATATAAATAGGGATTTAAGGGTATTTATGTAAATCTTCTTTTTCAAAATTACATTTAAAATTATAAATGAATGCATGGTCAATTGTCCTTGTTTCGAGGAGATGAATAATTAGAAAACTTTATCTCATTTGGAAAAGTGAAGTTTCGTTAGCAAATGAACATTTGCTTATTGTTTACGAGTCAAAGTCTTTTACATTGCGTAATTTATTGGGATGGCCAAAAGAGGGAAATTGTGCACATATTAAATTCTATCTTAAGACATAATTAAGTATGTAAATCTTTTATTTTTTATGGTTGGTTTGGACAAACGATAGCTTAGACGGATTGGTCGTGGCGATTGGTCGGAGGAAGGTTGACTAGAGGGTGACTTGCCGGAGGATAATTTGATAAGAATTGATTGTCATGTACGCAAATCTTCGTTCGTCTGAGTTTCCCAAGGATTGAGCGTCTGTCGGAATGCATGAGATTGAGCTTGCTGAGTCTTGACTTATATGGGGTCGAAGAGTTGTATATCTTATCGGAGTAGCGAGGCATTCAGACGACTAGTCGACTGACAGTGAGGAGGTTGGCCAGCAAATAAAACAAAAAAATTCACGAGTTAGATATGTGAAGACAAAGGAATGAGTGGTATGCATGCAAAAACCAATAAATATGAAATCGGCGAATGATGCAATTACTCTCGATATTAATCCATTGAACCTGCTGAGGGGCAGACTCCCTTAATATGGTATAAAAGACAACATTTCAACATGTCATTAATCCTGATCAACAAACACATAGTTGACTCGAACAAAAATATGTGGTCGGTTGGATCAGCCCTCCCATTGTAAGAATCTAGTGCTAGGATCTTGAATCGTTTCGGAGCTTAATTGGCCTCAGAGATTTGCCACGAGAATCAATCATATCTTATTCATAAATTATTTCCTTATTTATAGGAAAAATAGTGCAATGATGATATTACTTGTTTGCCTTAATTTGGAAGAGGTTTGCACTAAGATATTTCTGGTATTGTACATGCATGATTTTTTTATTCGACTACCTTCTGGCTTGGCTAGCTAAGCTTAGTTGGTTTTGGGTCAAAGCAAACAACTCAATTGGCTTAGCTTATGCAGCATGGATCAATCGGTTGATCTAGTCTGATCTTTAATTCTTGATCCCTGGTGAGGAGCCTCTAGGGCTTTAGTAGGACATTTGGATATATTTTTGGCATGGATTTTCCCTTGGATTGGTTCTAGTAGAGGCTATTCCATCACATCGAGTTGTCTTCCGCATAACGACTGGCTTAGATGCTTTTTTGTCTTGCTTTTGATCGAAGAGCTTGTGCTTAGATTATCCAGTCATCTTTTGATCCGCGTAGTGGTTTGGTCGATTTTGTTGGCTTGGCTTCTATGGCTTCACTCGGTCGGTCAAGTGGGCCTCACGATCTTCTAAAGGTGGGTCAGTCTTCGTTGCAGCCCTTCAAGACTGTTTGACCTCTTTAAGATCAGTGCTGACACATTTTTGATATACAATATTGTTGGCATCATCTTTTGATGTCACAAGCCTAGGATGTCCGCTTGAATGACCTTAGGGTATGCCTCAAGCACATATGACTCCCCAAGGCTCGAGATAACCATCATTTTGCTATGTTTTGGCTGTCTATGAAGTGAGAGTTGATCGACATTACATTGATCAGACGAACCCGATCATATGACATTTGTTCGATGCTGTGCGAACAAATATGGCCACAAATTGGCTTACTCATGAAGAATTATCCATTAGATGACTCCAGATGACGGAACAAATAGTGTGGATCCATCTGGAACATCATTTTTTGCTTGAGGAGGACCTTTCAAGTATCGTCACGTAGTCTAAATTATCAAACGAGAAAAATGTTCGTAGGTGTGACCACACCTATGCTTGACCACACCCACATGAGGGCGTGACAATGCCCACTGACCACGTCCCGTTTGTGGCGTGGTTAGGCCACACTCTTCAATTATTATTTTGGTCAACTCACTACATGGTCCCCCGTTTTCCACCCTGCTGCCGTCCCACAGCCGTCATAAGCCGTTGGATCAGTTTTAAAACAAAAAATGGCATGTGAGTTATCTGGGGCTTTACTAAATGGGGAAAACAACCATTCCATGGCTTGAGCCCAAAAAAATATCTCGGGCAGGGAGGATTGGAGAGGAATACGACGTTCATTTCACTTGGAGGGAGCTAAGGAGCGATCACACAGAGGCCGGGTGAAAGGTTTGTAGAGTTCTTTGAGAGCTTCTTCACCATTCTTCTTCTTCCTCCTCTCGCATTTTCTTTCTTGGTCACCATCCTAGTTCGAGAAACTGAGAGGAGAGACAGAGGCTTGAGGAGCGACCACATGAGCGCTTGGAGTGTTAGCTTCTCCATTATTCAACTTCCTCCTCCTCTTTTCCATTTTCCTTCCTTTTTCCTCCTCTCACATTTTTTTTTCTCAGTCACCGTCTTGCTCTGAGGAAAAGAAAAGAAGAGCGAAGTGTGGTGTTGCGCCGACGCTAGAAAACTCCGTGCGAGGAGAGCTTGATCACCCAAGGGGAGCGAAGGTCGATACTTGGAGCATCGCCTGAATCTCTTCGTAACGAAGAGAGCTTCATTCTGAGCAACTAGTAGACTTTGATCAACAACCGCGACGGTTCAGCCTCCTGAACCTTAGTATTTTCCGTTTCCTAGAGCCCCTAGGTCTCGTTGTTTCTTGTGCTTATAGGTGACCGATACGTCAGGAGCCTTCCGTGGATTCTCCCATACGAATCCGAGCAATTTCCTCCCATAAAAAACAAGATTGTGTCAATCTCATCATTTGTTCGACTATTTCACTTGGATGGACACACGCGCACACACGCACACACGATATTATGCTTAAAGTAAACGTATTTCCATTAATTACAATCTATCAAAACTATAAGTTACTAGTTTTAATAGACACATAGTAATTAACAAAAACACTTTTCATAAAGCAAAATATTGATTTCCAAATATGCAAATCAGTAGTCCTTATTATTTTAGAAACGTGCATTGTGATCTAAATTCTAAACATTAGGTGTGAATTAATGCTCCCTTGCAATGTATCAATCAATTCAAATTAGACAAAATAAAGTCATCTGTACTATATATTAAGCTGAAGATAATTCAACATTAAAAAATCTGTTTCCGGCCTCCTTTACTTCTTTGATCATGCGTCGGTTATCTATCCCCATGACCTACAATCATCAAATTAATTTTCTTCCTATAAATAAAACTTGTAACATGCAACACTATGCTGCCCCAATCAGGAAAAGTTTCTTATTTCCTTCATAATTGATTTACGGATTGATTTAAGCCTTTCTGCTCATGATACTGATACGAGCAGACGTGTGGATGACGACGTGAATCATATCATGTCATGCATTCAGCGGCGTGGTGCCATCCACACGGCCATCCACACGTCTGCCTTCCAGACGTAATATTTTCTCCACTAATATACCTAACTTCATGCATGCGACTAAAATAAAGAATTAGATAGAAAAGCTCTCAAAGGTGCAAGTCATAGTTCTTCAAATATGAAGATTAATCACTTGTATTCCGGTAAGAAACTACTTTGCATTTCAGAGCGCCACTACAGTTCCAACTTAGGAATTGATTTCTTGCTGCTTTATATAAACAATTATTACAGAATATATATATATATATATATATATATATTGAAAAGATAGTTGATGGGCTGAACTGCCAATCACCTCTGGCTCGCAGCCCATCATGTCTGGGTTGGACTCATGCTTCAAACCACTCGAGTATCACTCCCATATAGCATAGTCGTCTGAGGAGGAATTCATACCATAGATCAGAGAAGACTTATAACGTTCAAAACCGATTCTCTACCAACTAATCTAGGAGCGTGACGGTATATATACGATGCTTAAGTAATATTTCCTTCTCATGCATTATGCATATATAGATAAGGTGGCCCATATTTGTAAAAATTGAAATTCAAGTGTTAGATATGCTAATGCATACAAATTGAGTGCTATATATATAAATATTTCTAAAAAAAACGTAAAAAGTAATTTTTTTTTTCTTAAAAATAACATTTTTAATGGTTATCTAAATTTTATTTGCAAATCTGCCCCTTCAGTTTATGTTTAGAAACTTAATACGCAATTTGGAAGACTTAGACTCGTAAATAATAAAAAAATGTGGATCAGCTGATAAAATATATTATTATTATTTTAAATATTATCCTTTCAAAATAACATATTGTTGACCACGCAATCTCGAGAAGGAAGATTTACATATATGCCACTTAATTCTTATGTATTTATATATCTAACCTGTTATTTCATTCTTTTTTTATAATAAAAATAGTGATGTTCTTAGGTTGTATGAAAGCTTTGGGTGATGTAAATTTAAAAAGTAAGGAATTGGAGGTTAGATATGTAAATACATAAGAATTGGATGTTATGTATGCAAATGTCCCTTTTTAAAATAGATTTTTTACTTACTAGACATAAAATGGCTTGGAATGTTTATAAATAAAATTAAAATGAAACGTAAGTATAGGACACCAAAAAGGAAGACTAAACTTAGGAAGTTAGCTATCACAATGCAAGTCATTCTTTTGCTTCATGAAAAGTATGTATGCATATATATATATATATATATATATATATATATATATATATATATATATATATATATATTAAAAAAAAATCGATATTTATAGTTTACTGGTCCAACTGCAAATATCGATTTCCCATGTGCATATCCGAACCGTCCGCACCACGGTAGGGCTTGAACCCGTGACCTTTAGGGGTGATGCGTGCTAGAAAATTCGCGGCGGTAGAGTAATAAATTATCTTCTTAGCGTTGTATGAAAATTCAAAGACGCATGCAGATATGAAAATGAACAAGCTGATGACTCGATAAGTTTTTTACGTGGAAAACCCGTAGCGGAAAAACCACGGCTCTGACCCGACTGTGAAAATCCACTATTGATCGTCGTTTACGAAATCCTTCGTCCCACGGACGGGAAGAGGTGAATTATATGATGTTGATATACGGCGTCGATCGACAGTCGTATGATTGACGGTGGTTCACGATGATCGGCGGTGGTCGACGGCCATCGACGGCGATCGACGGCCATCGACGAAGATGTAGCCGCTTCTTCCTCGCGAGTTCGGATTCTCTTTTGGCTCTCCCCCTCTCATGCGAGAGTCGGAGTCTATTTATGAGCTCCGGTGCAATTAATGCGACTGATTTCGACGGACAGCTTCGAAAGCTCCCTCGATCGGATGGTGTTTAAGGGGCATTCGATGGCCTTAATGATGTCGGAATTGAGTGGTCTCGGGCTCGTTGGATTCGTCTTGTCGAGACGCTCGATTCAAGTATGAGCTTGCTAGTGCTCCGCATCCATTCGACTTTCCAATGTGTCCGAAAAACTTCTAAAAATGGTTTAATGACTCGATCCGGCTTCGATTCGACTCGGATCGGACTAATCTTGATATCATTGGGTCTATTTCATCGAGCATGTCGGTTGATTATAAGTCTCGTCGAAATCGAGCTCGAACGATTTTTTATTAAGATTCGAATATTTCTTGCTTCAAAAGATTGCATCGAGATTTGTGTCATGCTTCGAGATTTGTGCCGATGATTTAAAAATATTTGATGGCGTATCGATTCGCCTCCCTATTTTCTGGGCGAGATCATTTTTATCGTCGAAAATATCAAAATCCTGAGCAAGCGTGTGTGAGCGTATAGATATATAACTTCATATATATATATATATAGTCTGCCATATTTACTATCAGTATAATAAAATGCCATCTTTATATAAGAAAACAGTTTAGCCTAGTGGCCGCGTCCCTGGATGGAGTTGTGAGGGGCGGGAGTTCGAACCCCCTCCCCTCTCTGGAAAATTATTCCATACGGAGCGAGTAGGTATCGCTCCATGCGGAGGCAAATAGGATCGCGCTGAGCATGCGATGCGCGGATCCGAAATACCCACAGTATACTCCCAAATACTCACCCAAGAACCACGCGCCTTATCGTCCAGGCACTCCGCCAGTAACCATCCAGGACTCTCCAAGTAACCACCTCCGCGATCCTTTAGTCACCGCATGGAATACCTCGGGTACCCATCCATACCCCCTGAAATACCTTGCGGTACCTTTCGATACCTTGCGGTACCCATCCATACCCCACGGAAAACTGTTTAAGGCCTGCTAGGTTTACTTGTTGCGAATCATTTTCGCGAAACTGGGCGTCGCAGTTCTGTACACGGAGGATATGGATGGGTACCGCCAGGTACTGGAGCGGTGACTAAAGGATCGCGGAGGTGGTTATTGGAGAGTACTCGGATGATACGTGCGGTACCTGGACAATAAGACGCGGTGGTTACCGGGTGGGTATTTGTGAGTATTAGTGGGTATTTCCGGATCCGCGAACTGCATACTTGGCGCGATCCTATTTGCCTCCGCATGGAGCGATACCTACTCGCTCCGTATGGAATAATTTTCCCCCCTCTCTAAGATAGAATAAAATTTATTTTTTAGCTGGCCAGACTGGTAATTAGAGTGGAATAAAACGATTTAGGAAGAGCATGAGAGGAGGAAGCTATAATGATAAAATTATGATCTGTTTAACTTCTAAAAGGACCTCATTTAAGAGATAAGAGTATAACTCTATGAAGTTATAAACTGTTTAAATTCCAGCCATTAAAAGTTAAGAAGTTACAATATACATCTTGTTATATTTATATAGTTATATGTATTAAAATAAAGAATATGAAAGGATAAAAATAGAGAATATGAAAAGTTTTTTTTGTATTTAAGATTTTAATTAATTTCACATATAAATGCAGAATTCGAAGGTCAAAATGAAAAGTTTTTATTTATTATTATTATTATTTTTTAATGCTTGCTTCATCTCAGCTCTATAAATAGAGAGCCATGGATGAGAGAAAGAATCACGATGAGGAGAAGAAGAAAGTCATCCCGCGTTGCGAGAAGAGTTGCGGCGAAGATTTGAGGTGAAGAGTTGCAGCGAAGAGTTGCGGTGCGTAGTTGCATGCGAAGTGTAGACAAGAGTGTTGCGGTGCGAGTCATGGCGAAGAGTTGCGAAGAAGCATCCCGACGAAGCGTTGCGGCGAAGTGTCCCGACAAAGTGTTGCGGCAAATCGTTGCGGCGAAGTGTCCCGGCAAAGTGTTGCGGCAAACCGTTGCGGCGAAGCGCTGCGGCAAATTGTTGAGGCGAAGTTTCCCGACGAAGCGTTGCGGCGGAACGTCACGAAGAACTGTTGTTGTGAAGTGTCGCGGCGTACCGTTGTCGTGAAACGTTGCGGAAATGACGACAATTCGAGAACCCCGTTCTACCGAGAATCGGAGGAAAAGTCGAACCCGCAGGATGCTCGTATCAATTCCGACGAAGAGCGATTTAATCTTTTTGAAAGAAGTATTACTTCCCGACCGATATAGTGGTAAAATTGTCAACTTCAAATAATCCAACAGTATTCTCCTCCTTTCCGGATACGTCGTTGTTCACGAGGCGGCCTCGAGAGCCGGTCTTCGATTTCCACCCGCACTCGAGTTTATCGAAATAATGAAAGCGTTCGGTGTTCGCATTACTCGACTGTCTTGTCGAGTGGTGACGAGAATTATTGAATTGATTGTTTTCTTCAGGAGTCGTGGGTCAATGCTAACTCCGGCAATTTTGGCACGACTGTGCGGGTTTTTTAGTGATACACATGGTCATATAATTTTTAAGCAAAAGACATTGGATTTTCGCTTAAAGGAACCAATACGACAATGGTCCGTAAGATTTTTCTTTGCAAAGAATGATCGGGGCTCCGTGAGAGGCAAGGAAAGTTTCAACCTTTGTCCGTCTCTTCAAACTACCGAAGATGGAATATCACGGATGTTCGGATTTCACGATTTTAAGGAGTTGTTGTTTGAGACGCAATACATTTACGAATTTGTGAGCGAGGAATCATTATTCAAGGTCAAATTTTTTTTCAACTGTAACGGTCTCACGACTATGATATTAAAGAAGTCTAAGAAACGACCTTCCGAGCCGCTCTCGTAACCCTTAAAGCGCCTTCCAACGAGCGATGACCGTGAAATACTGCCTTAAAAACAAAAGAAAGTTAAAGCACCGCGAGATCCCTTGCCAAGTCCTTCGACTATTCGTATTCCTGAGAGCGTCTTATCTCATGAATGTACTGGGCTCCTGGAAGCCGAGAGTTTGGTAAGTTTCTTTTATCTTCTGCTACTGTATTATTTTATATATCTGACCCAAATTTCTTTTCTTTTAGGTGGATAACATGATGGAAATTCATAAGGGGCCAGTAACCTGCATCGAGAAACCGGAATTCGAGTTTGTTAAGATTAAATATTTCCAAGGCGAGTACAAGCGTCTGTATGAATCCGAGGTCGAAAAAGTTACATCTCCGGAATCACGCTGACAGAGTGCTGACGTAACTTTCAACAATGGCAACCTCCCTCTCATCGTAGCCTTCGTGATCCGGAGAAAACCCGAGAGGGGTTCGTGGAAGCACGAGCCACCTTCGCGAAAGTAATAAGAGTGCGAGAGCTCTTAAATCGACCGTGTTAGCCCAAGAAGAGGAGATTCAACTTTTGAAGTCTACAAAAGAAGTTGATGCTTCGTAGTTCAACATAAAGCGGTCGAGAACTTCAAGAACTCGTTAGAGTTTAAGACTATCATTCGAGACTCGTGTTCAAGAGGCTCGTGATCTGGATGCTTCGATGTCGAGGTGAAGGAGCATCAAAAGTGGTTCGCCGAGGAAGGATTCATCCGGGTTTTATGAAGGGGAGCCGAGCGGTGCAACGTCGAACAGGATTACAAGGGAAGGGCTTACTCCTAGCCAAGCTTCGAAGGATTCTTCCTCGCATTCCGACGGTGAAGACGTAGAGAGCGAACCGAGGAAAGTGCATTTCTATGATGAAGAGGGGGCAGAGGAGAATATCGACGTTAATTAGGTTTCTATTCTTCCTTTCATGCTTGTAGTGTGTTGCTTTTGTCGCATTGGTTGGACCTTACTAATTGTTGTAATAATGTTGTATGTGACACATGTTGGTTATTTTGTTCGATTGTTCGATTTTGTTAGCTATTTCGCCTCTCGAGTACATTTTCTTCCCTTCTACGATGTTGTCGAAATATGTTTTCCTCGTATTCCACAAGTGGATAAAGATATCTTGGAAGTTCTCACATGTGGGAGAGTTACTGCGGGATAAATCAGCGAGGACTTTTGGCTTGGTTGAGGCTATGTATCAGAGTTTTACTAGATGATGTTAACCTGTATGACCAGAGCCAAAGGAGGTCCACTAAGGACTTATAAACTCATCCGAGGTTGTTTGCCGGAGCATTGCTCGCTTATAAACCTGTGTGGAAGGGATCAAGTGTAGTCTACCAAGGACTGTTAACCTATCCAGAGTTGTTTATCAGAGTGCAAACTCGCGATGTTAACTCTTATGGAAGAGGTCAAACCAAATCCCCCCGGGATCGGCCATGCTCGACTCAAGATATAACCGGAGTTGTACACTTCTCGGTCCAGTAGCGTAAAGTGACTCATGGATGAGTCGTTATACTTTTTAAAGATATTCTCTTTTGTAAAATAAATCGAGTATTTAATAAGTTCGAGATACATTACTAACAAACATATTATAAAACCGGTGTGTTACCGTTAGTATTTGCGAAGGTTTTCGCATTCCAAGTTCGGCGTAATTTCCCATCCGAATCTTCGAGTTCGAAGGTTCCAGGCTTGATCATGGCCGCCACGATATATGGGCCTTCCCAGAGAGGGGATAATTTGTTGCGTTGGGGACCATGACCAACAACTTTGATACTACGCAGGACCAAGTCACCGATGGAGATAAGTCGAGGCTTAACTCTTCGGTTGAAATGGAGAGCAATTCTTTGGCGGTAAGAAGCAGCCCTAAGGTAGCCACATCTCGTATTTCGGGAGAAGATCCAACCGTTGTCGGAGCTTTTCTTCATTGTTACCCGAGTCGAAAGTTTTAACTCGTGGGTTCGGAACTCCGATATCAACGGGATGACGACCTCGTGCCAAAACATAAGTTATACGGAGTTTCCCTGGCCGGAGTTCATGTGGTGGTGCGATAGGCCCAAAGGACGTTGTGCAACTCTTCTACCCACTGCCCTCCAGCCTTCTCAAGACGAGTCTTCAACCCTTTTAGAACTGTTTGGTTTGTTATCTCTGTCTGCCCATTCGTTTGGGGGTGCGCCACCACAAGGTGCACTAGCCGAATGTGAAGATCCTCGCGAACAACGCGAAGATCCTTCCAGGTGAATTGTGTTACATTGTCGGTGATAATCTTTGCAGAAGCCCGAAACGACATATGATATTTTTCCGGATAAACTGTTTAGCATTTGCTTCAGCTGATCTTAGCAAGTGGCTCCGCTTCTACCCATTTGGTGAAGTAGTCGACGACTAAGATAATGAATTTACGTTGTCCAAGAGCTATCGGAAATGGTCCCATGATGTCTACCCCCCATCGAGCGAAAGGCCGTGGACTCGTAAAAGATGTGAGTTCTACCGGGGTGCATGCGTTAGGTCGGAGTGTAATCGACAACTCTCGCATTTTTGTACAAATGCTAACGTGTCTTGCTCGATCGTAGGCCGCAGAAACCTTGTCTCATTATTTTTAGAGCGAGAGCTCTACCTCCGAGATGCTCCCCACATATCCCGGAATGAACCTCTCGTAGAGCGTAATCGCCTTCAGTATGAGGAAGACATTCGAGGTATGGACCAACAAATGCTTTCTTATACAATTCATCCCCAATAAGGATGAATTTGCGTACCATGTGTCGAGACGAATTGATTTTGTAGAATCATCTGGCACTGTTCCATCTTGAAGGAAAGAAATGATGGGATCCATCCAAGATGGCTCCTTGGGATCACCCATGGACAGTATCACCCATGGGCCATGGATGCGAGGAAAATGTATCTCTTCAATACACCTTTTATAGAGATCCCCAGTTGTTGATGTTGCAAGCTTGGAGAGGGCATCAGCACGGGTGTTATGCTCCCGAAGTATGTGAATGACCTGATATGTGTCAATTCGGCGAGAAGTATTTTTACCGTATCGAGATACCGCACCAGCCGTGAGTTATGAGCCTCGAATTCTCCTTCTATTCGGGATGCGATGAGTCGAGAATCGCTGTAGATAATCATGTTCCGTACTTCACGATCGATGACAAGTTTTAATCCGACAACTAGTGCTTCATATTCAAGAACATTATTGGTGGCCGAAATTTGTAGCGAAGTCCGTACTCCAAGATGTCTTGCTTGGGGAGATGAGTAATATTCCCGCACCGGCTCTCGAGTTTCCGGATGCTCCGTCCACGTATAGTGTCCACTCTGGGCGACCGTGGATGAGAAAAAGGCGGTTCAACAAAGGTAGGTATTGTACATTCCACCACAAAATCGCCCAACACTCGTGATTTCGATGCTTGGTCGTGGTAGGTAATGAATGTCAAATTCTCCCAATTCCACTCGACCATTTTACTAATCTTCCCGATGCTTCGGTTTTTGTAGGATAACCTTCAAAGGAGCCGTGTGTAGACGCCGATAGTCTGAGCCTGGAAATACGGACGAAGTCTCCTTGCTGAGAATACCAGGGCTAACGCAGTCTTATCCACCATTGGATAACGACTTTCTGTATCGGAGAGAATCTTGCTGACGTAGTATACTGATTTCTCGATTGAATTTTCCATTCTGACAAGGACAGAGCTTATTGCATGAGGTGAAATAGCCAAGTAGATATATAACATCTCCCCTTGGACGGGTTTTGAGAGAAGGGGCGGCGAAGCTAGATATGCCTTAAGTTGTTCGAAAGCGATCTCGACGCATCATCCGTCCATCGAAAACCAAGTGTTTCGAGCGCCCCTAAGTATTTTGAAGAATGGAAGATACTTGTCCCCGTAACGAGCTAGGAATCGAGAAAGAGCAGCCTATGCGACCATTCAAGCGTTGCACCTCTTTGATGTTCCTGGAGGCACCATCTCTCTTAGCGCCTCGATTTTTCTCGGGTTTGCTTCAATTCCACGATGGGTAACCATGAATCCTAGAAACTTCCCCGATGTGACCCCGAAGGCACATTTAGTCGGTTAAGTCGCAAATCATATCGACGAACGGAGTTGAAAACACTCCTCCGTATGAGAGATGTGTCGAGATGCTTCCAAGCTTTTTACTAACATGTCATCAACGTAAACCTCCATCGTACGCCCGAGAAGATTTCTGAAGACCTTGTTCATGAGACGTTGATAAGTTGCACCAGCATTTTTTAGTCCGAAAGGCATAACCTGATAACAATATAAGCCTTTATCTGTTTGAAAAGAGGCGGCCTCCTCATCTACCGGGTTCATCCTTATTTGATTGTACCCTGAGTATGCATCCATAAAGCTAAGCATTTGATGCCGAGACATGGCATCAACAAATTGATCTATGCGCGGGAGAGGAAAGCAATCCTTCGGACAAGTTTATTGAGGTCTGTATAGTCGACACACATTCTCCATAATCCACTAGCTTTTTTCACCATGACGACATTGGCCAGCCATGTAGGGTGGTGTACTTCTCGTATGAACTTTGCTTCAATAAGCTTGTTGACTTCTTATTCAATAGCTTGTAGGCGATCTGGGGCAAAATTGCGTTTCTTTTGGATGACCGGTTTAACAACTGGATCTACCTTTAAAGAGTGCATGATTATCTCGTGATCAACTCCGGCATGTCAGTCGGGGTCCATGCAAAAATGTCTTGGTTTCTCCGGAGGAGAGCTACGTATTCGATCTTCGCTCATCGGAGAGTAAGGAACCAAGCCGCATCGTTTTTTACGGTGTTCATTAGAGAGCGGGATATGAGCCAAATCTTCTACGGAGAAGCTCTTCGAGATACCTCTTCATCTCGGAGATCAAAGTTTTCAATGCTAAGTGTCATCGACGGGCGTGGCCGAGCTTGTCCGAGATAACAAGATCGTGCTATCCGTCGATCTCCTCGTACGATGCCTATCCCCGCCGGGGTTAGAAACTCGAGCTTTAAGTGTAACACGTGAGTTACGATGCCAAAAATAGATCGCAAAGGTCTTCCGAAGATGTCATTGTATGCGCATTCCGATTCGACAACGACGAATCAGTACAGAGTGAGTTATTCGTCGAGGAAAATCACCCATGACAACAAGGAGATTTATTGTTCCCTCGACCCTTACCGGTCGATTATCAAAACCATATAATGGTCCCGATGCAGTCGAAGTCTTTCTCTTGTCAATCCCAAACCGAGGAAAGTCGGATGTAATAAGACGTCGACAGAGCTCCCATCGTCGATCGTGATTCTTTTTACGTTATAGCAGGTTCGCCAATCCTCGCGCTAATGACGAGAGGATCTCGGTGAGGGACTCGAACTCCTTCCGCATCGAATCATCAAAAGTGATAGGGTCGAGGCGTAATTTCTTCCGTACCGGTTCACTGTGCATGCTGATAAGGACTTCATCGTAAGCAACGGGCCTCCAAAGAATTGTTCGAATTTCACCTACGATCGAGTGACCCCCATGTTGCCGCCTTTGTGTATGTTGCCCCCAAGAGAGCATTATCGGTACCTGCCTGGTTTATTTTGTACAAATCTACCAAGATATCCTCGCGCAATTAACCTTTCAATCTCTTCTCGAGCCGCTTACAAGCTTCAGTGGTGTGGCCACGACTTCGATGGAAATGACAAGATTGTTCTCGATTTCCCGAGTTAGGTTTTAGGGGCGAGGCCACTTAATATTTCGCTCATCTTTAATGGCCATCAAGATGTTAAGACGCGAAGCGTCGAGTGGTGTATACTCTTCGGGTCGATATTCGCCCGTTGTCCCGCGGGTCGGAGAAGGAGGTCACGATTCTTTGGTTGTTCGCATTTTCTCCGTTGTGAAGATCGATTGTTATCTCCGGAATTGCCTTCGCGCTTTCCCCCAAATTTCTCAAATTGCTCCTTATGTGCGGTGATGGCCTCATCCGTAAGTGATTCGAGCCTCAACACGATGGACTAGTCAAGCATAAGAACGAACTCGTCTCCCGCATGAGTGATGAATATAAGGGTCCCGGACGGAGTCCCCCAAGAAAGACTCCCCTAAGCAACTTCGGATCTACTCCCGCAATTCGACGGCTTCGCAGTAAAACCCGCGGAAGTAGTCTTCGAGTGATTCTCCTTCACTTTGATGAATTCCCGAGAGATGAGATGAATCCTTAATGATTCATCAATTTGCTAGGAATTGCTCCACAAATAGTCTGGCCAGCTCGTTAAAGGTGTTTACAATGCCCCCCGACAGAGAGTAGAACCAAATTCGAGCTTGTCACGTAAGAGTGGTAGGGAACACCTGACACAGAAGCGCGTTAGAGGGACGTTGAATGTGCGTGATGGTTCTAAAATGATCAATATGTTCATAGGGATCAGCTTATCCCTTCATATGTGTCAATGTTCGAGCACTTAAGCCGCTGGAATCGGGTGTTGGAGGACCGCATTCGCTAAGGGAGAGGATTCATCGATGTTACGATGAGTGTGGAAGCGATCCTTTTTCTCAATCGGGAACTCTTCTCGGACGAGGCGACGTAACTCGTTACGGATGACATCATTTGGAATGGTAGCGAGATGTGGCGTGCTTGTGTGAGCCGTACGAGATGGATGGGTGGAACTTGCAGTGTCTAAGAGTTCAACATCACGACCCGGTATGGGAAGTGTTCCTTCATGCGGAGGGGGACCTGTATGACTTCCTCCGTGCATGTTTCTCATAGGACGTGGATTTAATGGTGAACGAGTTTCATTCATCTATGGTTGTTGGGTCCCACGTAAAAATTGTAAGATCTCGCAGCTGAGCCTCCTCCATTCTTCTCATGCGTTCTTCCATGAAGGACCCGAAACCCCCTCGTTGCGTGATAACGTGTTCCGAGACGGAAGATGAGGAAACATATCGCCCATGACTACGTGATAGCTCCCCGGAATGATGGGTGTTGGAGCGAGCCGCTCCGTTGTGTCGAATATCGTTTCGTTTGCCATGTAGGAAATTGAACAAATACTTCAGTGGTGGGATTGAGAGTTTCTCACAGACGGCGCCAAACTGATGCGTGCTAGAAAATTCATGGCGGTAGAGTAACAAATTATCTTCTTAGCGTTGTACGAAAATTTAGCATGCACGCAGATGAAAATAGAACAAGCAGTGACTCCATAAGTTTTTTACGTGGAAAACCCGTAAAGGGAAAAACCACTGGGCTCCGGCCCAACTAGTGAAAATCCATTATTGATCGTCGTTTACGTAAATCCTTCGTCCTACGTACGGGAAGAGGTAATTATATGATGTAGATTACGAGCGTCGACCGACAAGTGTATGATCGACGGTGGTTCACGATGATCGGCGGTGGTCGACGGCTATCGACGGTGATCGACGGCCATCGACGAAGATGTAGAGTCGCTTCTTCTTCTCAAGAGTTCGCATTCTCTCTTTTGCTCTCCCCTCTCATGTGAGAGTCGGAGTCTCATTTATAAGCTTCTAGGTGCAATTAATCGTAGCCATTTCGATCGGACGAGCTCGAGAGCTCCCTCGATCGGATGGTGTTTAAGGGGCATTTGATGGCCTTAATGATGTCTGAATCGAGTGGTCTTGGGCTCGTTGGATTCGTCTTGTCGAGACGCTCGATTCAAGTATGAGCTTGCTAGTGTCCCGCATCCATTCGACCTTCCAATGTGTCCGAAAAACTTCTAAAAATGGTTTAATGACTCGATCCGGCTCGATTCGACTCTGATCGGACTAATCTCGATATCATTGGGTCTATTTTATCGAGCTCCGTCGCTTTGATTATAAGTTTGCTGAAATCGAAGCTCCGAATGATTTTTTATTAAGATTTGAATATTTCTTGCTCAAAAGATTGCATCGAGATTTGTGTCATGCTTTGAGATTTGTGCCGATGATGAAAAATATTTGATGGCGTATCAAGGGGACTTACAGTAAACCCCGCCCAAACCACCACGACTGCGGCACATGTATATATATATATATATATATATATATATATATATATATATATATATATATATATATATATATATATCAAAAGAAATGACAAGCTGCTAGCATAAGAGCCATCAAACATCCATAACATGTCTAACTATTCTAGTACTACCATCCATAGGACAATTATGGTAAGAGAGGGATTCTAACCCCCGACCTGAGGGGACTTACAACTGACTCACAGATGCTAGTCAACAAGTCAGGGAACACGCACACTTAAAACAACAACAACAACAAGACTTTATCCCACTAAGTGGGGTCGGCTATATGAATCCTTGTTCTTCATTGAGTTCTATTGGGTATCATATTTTCATTTATTTCTTATAAATTTATATCATTTTTGTACATGCTCAAGTCTTTTTTAGGGCTACCTTTACCTTTCTTAACATAAGTCGAATCTAAAACAATTACTCTCCTAATCAGATCATCAGATGATTGACGTTTTATGTGGCCAAACCATGTAAGACAAATCTCTTTAATCATGTGTGCGCCTGAAGCTACACAACCCTTTCATTTTGATTCGTTTAACATTTGGTCACTAACGTCAAGCCATTCATCTACCTAAGCAATCTTATTTGAGCAACACTTAACCTAGTCTTATGCTTCTCTTTTATAGGCCAATATTCTACGCCATAAAGCAATGCAGGTATCAACACCATCTTATAAAGTATTCCTTCAACTTTTAGTGATGTTTTTTCTATCACGTAATAGGTACGATGCATTCTTGCATTTCAATCAACCAACTTGATTTCTACTAATAACATTCCCACCAACATCACCATCACTTTAAACAATTAGAAGATATTTAAAACATTCACTCATTTTAATGATTTGATCATCCATTGTTACAACTTTGCCTAAATCTACTACTGCTAAAATTACATTCAAAGTATTCAGTTTTAGATCTACTCAAACGAAAGCCTTTAGATTTTAATGTAAACCTCCATAATTCAAGTTTTTCCTGAACTTTTTCACTAGTCTTATCCACAATAAGGATATCATAAGTGAAAAGCATACACCGATGCGCATTCTCCTGTAAATGTCCAGTAAGAGCATCCATAACCAATACAAAAGGATATGGGCTTAAAGCCGATCCTTGATGTGATAAAACTGAACTAGTAAACTGCTCGGTCAATCCTCCTTCTGTTCGAACACAAGTAACAGCTCTATGTCACGCTCCCAAAAGAGCTCTTCGGGAGGTGGGCAGCCCAGGATCTTTATGTACTGCTTTTCGGCCCTACACCTAGCCGATGTGGGACTAATTGTCCCTGACATTCTCCTCCACCCAATCACGTGACGCCCTCGTCACGGATCGGCTCCACCGAGGGCCCTACACCGTGGAGAGTCCCCACACCCGGCAGGCAGTGCCCCGCTCTGATACCACTAGTCACGCTCCCAAAAGAGCTCTTCGGGAGGTGGGCAGCCCATGATCTTTATGTCTCGCTTTTCGGCCTACACCTAGCCGATGTGGGACTAAATGTCCGTGACATTCTCCTCCACCCAATCACGCGACGCCCCCGTCACGGATCGGCTCCACCGAGGGCCCTAAACCGTGGAGAGTCCCCACAGCCCAGGCGAGCACTCTGCTTCCGATACCACTTGTCACGCTCCCAAAATAGCTCTTCGGGAGGTGGGCAGCCCAGGATCTTTATGTACTGCTTTTCGGCCCTACACCTAGCCGATGTGGGACTAATCGTCCCTGACATCTAGCATACATATATATAATAACCTAAATATAAGTTATATCAACACCCTTTTTTTCTAGAACTCTCCAAAGTACTTCTCATGGACCTTATGGTAATATTTTTCTAAATAATAATAAAAAAAAATCATATGTAGATCTTCCTTGCTCTCTCTATATTTCTCCATCAAACATCTCAATAAACGATTGCCCGACACATAAATCAAAAATTCGTACAAGCCGCCGTGCGATACACGACATCATGGTCATATCTGAGCTGTCATTCAGATGTGAGGTCGACCACATGTAAAGTTTTAATTAAAGTTTGTTGGTACCTTTTTAAGATTTTAATTTTTGAGCCATTTTCAACTCTCTCATTAAAGCTTCATTTCATTCTCCTCTAAGTTTCCCACCCCCAACAAATTTTTGTTTATTATTTCTAATGTGAGAAAATTCATCCTCGCGTGGAGGTGCAAACACTTGACCAAGACTTTGAATAGTCAGTACCGTTAGACCTATTCAGAGTATTAATTCCAATTTTACAAATTTACCTCATCCATGCTAAAATGTAAATAATGAAAAGTTTGTATATAAATAACAGCCCAGCCTATGCATATTACAGAAGCAAATTGAGCGTATAAACATGGCAGCCACCATCCTCCTCCTCCTCCTCCCCCTCTCCTTCCTCTCCCTCCTCACTCCTCTCCACGCCGCCACCTTCACCATCATCAACCAATGCACCGACACCGTTTGGGCTGCCGCCGTTCCCTCCGGCGGGGGCGTCCAGCTCGACAACGGCCAAACATGGGTCATCGACGTCCCCGCCGGCACCACCGGCGGCCGCGTATGGGCTCGCACCGGCTGCTCCTTCGACGCCTCCGGTAACGGTCAATGCCAGACCGGCGACTGCGGCGGCAAGCTCGTCTGCACAGCCTACGGCTCCCCGCCCGACACCCTGGCTGAGTTTGCTCTCAACCAATTCGACAATCTGGACTTCTTCGACATCTCCGTCGTCGACGGCTACAACGTGGGGCTTGAATTCAGCCCGGATCCGCCGGGGAGTGGGTCTTGCCATGCAATCCGGTGCGCCGCGGATATCATCGGGCAGTGCCCGGACGCGCTGAAGGCGCCCGGAGGATGCAATAACCCATGCACTGTGTTTAAAACGGATGAGTATTGCTGCAACTCGGGGAGCTGCCAGGCGACGGACTATTCTAGGTTCTTCAAGAACCTCTGCCCGGACGCTTACAGTTATCCCAAGGATGATCAGACGAGCACCTTCACTTGCCCCGCCGGCGGCAACTACAGAGTCACCTTCTGCCCTAGCTGATGGACCGGACGTTCAGATGATAATCCGGATGTGATCACGCTGCCGTGTATCACGTGACGGCTCATATGAATCGTTGGTGTCCGGACGTAATATTTTCTCTTAAATAAATGTTTTTTATGGGCTATCATCTACTATCATGATAGTTTCATGAAACGTATATGGTGCATCATTTATAATAAGGATGCGTCAAGTGTCATAGGAAGAATGATTTAAGTGGCTTTTGTCATTATAAGGCCAATGATTATTGATGGGGGAAGGAAATTTAAGGAAGTAAATTTATATATTTTTCATAATATTTTGTTGGGTGTAATTTGTATATGATATATATAAATAAAAGCATGAGCTGAGCTCAATGAGCTAACAAGCCAAGCTCAAACAAGCCTTGACTCAAGTCGCTAGCTCGCTTAAAAAATTTTAAGATAAAACATGTAATCAAGATATAGTAAATTCAAGACTTTATGGTAAAATTATTAAAAATATTTTAAAATAATAGTTTATATTTTATATCAAATGATTTTTATTATATATCTTTTAATTGTGTGTTTTATTTTAAATAAAAAATAATTTTGATCTCTTAGAAAAAAAAATATATCTATAAAGAGTTGAAGTTTACAACATTTGGATTGATTTATAAAATTTTTATATCATTAAGCAACTCCCTGCATCTATCTATACATCATCAATGTCAATGTCATTATTCGTCTCAAGCTTTCTTACCCCAAACCCTTATCTGGCTAACACATTTATGTACGTGTTTAACATCCTCTTATCCTCTTTGATGTTGAATCATGAACAAAATAACATCTGTAATCGACAGTATTCTCAAATATTATATATATGAGCGCCGAGTACCTTGAACTATCAGTTGGCATCCACGATATAAGACCCTTCAGGTCAGAAGTTCAAATCCCCTCTGACACAGTTGGTCTTAAGAAGGTGGTACTCGAATTGACAGACACATTAGGGGCGGCTAAAGGCTTGTATAATAGTCTCTGGCAACGGATCGAGTGGTTAGATACATGAGATTAGTTGGAAGCTCGTATCATGACCTCCGACCAATCTTAATATATATAATTATTCATAAAAAAATTACCCCTAGTAAATAATCAAATCGCTCATAATTAAATATGCATTAGCATTTCTCAAATTATCTTTTGTTGATTCTAAGGTTAAAAAGAATGCCATTATTGTCTTTAAGGGATAAAACAAACTTCTCATTGGAGCGTTGTGTTATTATGGTAGCATTCCAACTGCAAAAAAATAGATATTTGTTATATCTTTCTGAAGCTTATTGTCACGCTCCCAAAAGAGCTCTTCAGGAGGTGGGCAGCCCAGGATCTTTATGTACTGCTTTTCGGCCCTACACCTAGCCGATGTGGGACTAAATGTCCGTGACATTCTCCTCCACCCAATCACGTGACGCCCTCGTCACGGATCGGCTCCACCGAGGGCCCTACACCGTAGAAGTCCCCACAGCCGTCAGAGCGTACTCGCGCTCCGATCTCGCATCGTCACACTCCAAGGCGAGCTGCCGGGAGGTGGGCAGCCCAGGATCTTTATGTACTGCTTTTCGGCCCTACAACTAGCCGATGTGGGACTAATTGTCCCTGACATTATGGTGGCATTTTAGCAACAGTATGGGTGGCAAAAATATAGTGCTAAGTGGGTGCGGCGTTTTAAACAAGGCTGGAATCAGGTTATGTTTAAGGTGGACAATTGAAGGATCCCCTCCCTCATATTTACAATTTCTCCATATAAACAATAAAATTTAATATATTTTTTAAATATAATTTAGACAATTTAATAATTTTGATACGTGCCACAAATTCCAATAATGATCACTATTGTTAGAGAAAACAATAGGTCTGCATTTGCTTTCCGTTTCTGCAGTCTTTTCTACCCTGTCTGATCTCTCCTCTATCTTTCAAATTTTTTTTTTCTTTCATCACCTCTTGTTTGTTTCCTCATGAGCACCCATTCCAGTAAACATGGCTACCAATTCCAGCACCCCTTCTTCCCACCGATCGCCCAATTCCTATCCAGCTTAATTTTCTGTTGAGAACATTAAAAAATGTTGTCTCCGCTGCTCTCACCGCTGATAATCATCCTATTTGTAAAAGCTCAGGTGCTGAAAGTCTACCGTGCCAATGGATATGAAGGTTTGCTTGATTGTTGCTGCTGCTGTCCCAAGAACAATCACGCTGACTATAGCAGATTCAGGACTTAATATTTCAAATCCTTCTGATCATAGCAAATGGATTTCCATGAATCAAAATCTAGCTGCTGCCATTCACTCTGTTGTCTCGCTGGTGTCATATTTTTGAGCTGAAATTTGGACCACCATTGAAAGAAGACTCCAATCCTCTAATCGATCTCACATTCTTCAGCTCAAAAATAAACTTCACAATGTTTCAAAAGGAGATCGATGCGTGACCCAATACCTATCTGATATCAAATACAAGGTTGACACTCCTACTACCGCCGGTGTCATACTTTCTGTCAAAGATAATACTTTGCATGCTTAGTGGTTTGCCATCTACCAATCATGCCTTGATGACGTTCATTCGCACTCATCTCCAGCCAATATAAACATGGATGATCTCTATAAACTCTTATGTAGTGAAGAACTCACACCTCACCTTAGCTCAAGAGGCCATTAAAGAAGGTAATATCTCTCAACCGAATATCGCATTGGCTGCTTCTAATCGCAGCAAATACAAAGGCCACTCTACCACTTCTTCTACCCGAAACTTCAACTCTGTTTCCTACAAGAACCGATTCAAAGCGCAGCTCTTCTCAAGGCTCTCGGAATTCTTCCAATAGTCTAAAAAATAACATCACTTGCCAAATCTGTAACAAAGTTGCACTTTGCAATTAAATGTTGGTACCAACATTATCACAACTGTGAGCCCACTACTGCGCTTATCTCAGATTCCGCATCCAATTTTGATCAGCAGTGAATCTTGGACTGTGGTGCCACTCAAAATCTCGCCGCCAACTCAAATCAGCTTCACAACATGCAGGACTACAAAGGCGACACCCCAGTCTCTGTTGGAAATGGTCAACAACTTCCCATGACTCACATTGGTCAAGAACTTCTTCCAACTTCCACTCATAAGCTCATGCTCTCAAATATCCATTATGTTCCTAATTTAGCATATTATTTACTTTTGGTTCATAAATTGACTATGCGAAACTCTTGTATTACAACTTTTATCGCTAGCTGTTATTCTATTATGGATGTGCAGACCAACAACATTCTCCTTGAAGGACCTTGCATACAAGGCATGTATCCAATCTCGTTACCTTCATCAAGCACAAGCAAGCCCCCAGATCTTGCTCTCGTATCGGTTTAGGATGTTCCTGATCAATGACACCGATAACTTGGCCACCCCCACAATCACAGTCAGCAATTTCTTTCTTCTAGTATTCAGCATGTCATTTCTAAATCATCTTGTACTTCACGTAATCTGTCTGAAAACAAGAAATTACCTTTTTCTTCATCTTGTAACAGGGCTACTACACCGTTACAAATTATTCACTTTGATGTAAGCGATCCTTCTTCCACTTCTTATCAAAATTATAAATACCAAGTCATTTTTTTCGATAATTTATCTCGTTTTACTTGCTTAAACATAAAAATGAAACTTTCACTAAATTTCAGGAATTCAAATGTCTTGTCGAAAATCAACTAAGCTCCTGCATTAAAATTCTTCGAACTGATGGGGGAGGCGAATTTTGCAACTATAAATTCAATTCCTATTTATCTCAATGTGGCATCCACCATCAATATACCTGACCGTATACTCCCGAACAAATGGTTTTGTCGAACGAAAGCATCGCCATCTTATAGAAACGGTTCAAACGCACTTGCATGATGCTTATTTATCCCTCTATGGCATTTTCCCCAACCTCCAATAATTATAATAGCACTCCTTCTCGTCTGCATAGCCATTCCACCACTTCTCCCGCAGCTATAGACAAGTTTACATCTGCTGCACATGGGACTTCCCCTGCTCAACCTGATCCTTCTTTATCCTTGCCTCCTGAGCCACTGCAAGCATCATTACCTTCACTTCCCTCACATCCGATGCTCAACAGTACTAAAAAACATGTAGTCTTAAACCTAATCATATCCTCAATCTTATTCATCAAACTACCAATGATGCCACTACTTATTCTATGGCTACTAAATATGAACATTGGAGAAAAGACATTTCATCTAAATTTCAATCTTTACAAGATTGAGGGAACGGAGAACAAAAAGGCAAAGATTATCTTGAAATCATCAAAAAGGTGGCAAAGATTGCTACAATCCAAGTCTTCCTCACCATAGCTACCACCAACCAATGGCGAGATCTTCAACTTGATGTATCCAATACATTCCTTCACGGTGATCTATAGGAGAATGTCTACATGAGTAACCTCAAAGTTTTCTTGACAAACTTCAACCTACTTCTATTCGTAAACTCAAAAAGGCTATTTATGGCCTCAAGCAAGCATCCCGTCAGTGGCATCATGCACTCACTACATATTTACGGTCTCTGCATTTCAACATCAGTTCTGCCGATCCGTTTCTCTACGGTAATCATTCCAAATACTTTTATATCTACATACTCATATATGTGGAAGACGTATTAATAACTGGAAATGATAACACTACTATCGACAATATTCTTCGAAGCTTACACTGCAAATTTAAAACAAAAATATGGGATTTATATCCAAGTTTCTCAGCATACAAGCTACACCTACCTCTTATGGTCTACATCTCAATCAAACAACTTAAGCTCAACAGATTCTTCACACCTCCAGAATGGCTAACTCTAGACCTGTGCAAAATCCTGTCAACACCAGGAAGTCTTCCGACCTTTCTGATCGCAATCCTAATCCTTCTTATCATCGTAAACTAAATGGATCTTTGCAGTATTTAATATTTACGCTATCAGATATCATGTATGTTGTTAATCAGTCTAGTCGAACAATGCATCAACCAACTCAATCCAGCTTTCAACAATCAAAGCATCTACTTGGTGGATACTTACAAGGCACTGTTTCTCTCGGCCTACCATTTATACGTGGATCTCTTGATCTCACTGTCTTGGGCTAGTGATACTGTTGATCAGAAATTGACTACTGGTTACTGCATCTTTCTCAGGTCTGCACTTATTTCATAGACTGTGAAAAAGCAAGCAACCATAGCTCGTTCTCTATCGAAGCTGAATAGAAAGCCTTGGCTACAACAACAACTGAAAATTGCTGGCTACAACGTCTACTGCAAGACTTTTAAATCATATCTCATTCTCCAACTCCTCTTTACTGTGACAACATCTCTCTTTGTTATTGCTCTTGCCAATAATCAGGCGTTTCATGCCCGCACCAAGCACATAGAGATTGATTGTCATTATATTTGAGAATGTATCAAAAATAATATTCTTATAGTTCATCATATCAATACCATTGATCAAATTGCCGATCTCTTTACCAAATCTCTTCCCAATTGTAAGCTTCTTCATGGCAAATTGACAATCTTCGACAAAGATCATCAATTTGTAGAAGGATGTTCAGGTGTCTATGTTAAGCTAGGTTCGGCTCATAGGGCTGTGAACCGGTTCAGTATATGTACTTTCACATTGGTGTCTTTTCGGTAAGCTATATTTGCTTCTATCTTATGTGATCTATAAATATGAGAAGCATGGCTTTGTCTATTGTATCTTTTTATGAATTTATTCCATATTCTATTCTAGTTTTTTCTGTTTTCCTCTATGCTTTTATATAGACACAGCTAGCAAAAATATGAAAAATTATTATGTATTGTTGACCGCACGTCTCGATAATAATTCAGACGTGTCCACGCCGTTGTGAATCGCACGACGGCCCATCTAGATTCCGGACCATCAACTGGACTTGTGATTGTTGCATGTAATAATTTCTCCAAAGACAGACCCCCAAAAAGAATAATGAATACAATATAATAAAGAGAAGTGTCAAAATGACCTCCTGATTCTTTAGAAGGGAGGCCATTTTAGTCCCCAAATTCATAAAAATGCCAATTTAATCCTCAAATTCTTTTAGTAGGAGTTAAAATAGTCTCCACTGAGGACTAGTGTAGCCTCCATTAAATAAATTTGGAGATTAATCTAGCACTTCTATAAACTCTATGACTAAAATATACTCATTTAAATATACGGGGGACTATTTTGACACTTTACACATATATAATAGATACAAATCTTAATATTTAAAAAAAATAAAGGAAGATTTATATGCATACGACTCAATTCCTATCTATTTACATATCTAACACCAAAATTTCAATTTTTACCTGATTACCATCTTACAAAAGATATATTTCACATATTAAAAGCTAAAAATGTTAATTTTGATATGATATGAAAGCTTTGGGTGATTTAAATGTAAAAAAGTAAAGTTTAGGCGTTAGATATATAAATACTTAATAGGTATTGGGTGGTATACATGTAAATACCTCAAAATTAAATGACGACAAAAATAAAAATTATAATTATAAGATTTATGTTCAAATATGACGAAAACATCAAAAATACATTTCAAAGAGCTTATTTTCTGAAGTTTATTTATCACAAAACAAAAACTACTTTCTTTCAAAATTAAATAGGTGAAAAATTCACAGAAGTGAGGCATACCAGAATATAGGAATGCTTTCAGCCGAAATCTCAATCTAAAATATTCAGCTGCTCTTCTCACAGGCCTTCAGCGCAGGAGGTAATGTCCTGAACAATCCATCCCACAGCGAAGAAGTAATTCCAAAACCCATTGTTTGAGTTCTAAAGTGGTGGTTCATATGATAAATCTGGCAAAAAAACTCCCAAGTAAGGTCTCTTGCTATTCACAATTTTTTTGGGAAGATTTACGCTCATACCACTTTATTCTTGTGTATTTACATATCTAACACTTAAAGGTTTGATATTTACAGTTATAACAGTTTGATGTTATAAATCCATGCATGCAAATATGTATATCACTTCTCTAAGAAGTTAGTAATATTGATATTTTTTATGTAGTGTTCGACATTTGAGTGGTTGGTATGTAAATGTAAAAGTTTAGGAGTTACATATGTAAATATATAAGAAATGTGTGATATACATGTAGATCCCTCATGTTTGTTGGAAGATTTAAGTACAGGACTCTTCATTTCTATGCGTGAAAACATGTATTTAGCTTTTAAAAGGGTAATAATATTGATATTTTTTATGTAATGTTAATGATTTGAGTGCTATGTATGTTAATGTAAAAATTTAGGAGTTAAATATTTAAATATATAAGAATTTTGTGATATGTAAGAATTGTGTATATGCAAAAATTTAGGAGTTAAATATTTAAATATATAAGAATTGTGTGATATGTATGTAAATGCTCCCATGTTCTCTGGAAGATTTACCTACATGGCAATTTCTATGTATTTACATATTTAATACGCAAACTCCAAATATTGGATATATACCATCTTACCTATGCATGAAAATGCATATTTCACATTTTAGAAGTTAAAATGATGGTTTTTTTAATGTGATATGAAAGATTTGGGTGGTATAAATTTAAAAAGTACAATTTAGGCTTTAGATGTGTATCTACACAAGAATTGAGTGGCATGCATATAAAGCCTACTTTTTTTGGATAATTAAGAGCTTCCTAGTAAGATGTTCAGCTTTCTGACCTTCAAATGTTTAGCTGGATTTTGGCAAGGCCTTCCATGGTGCAGGTAATAGTGAGTGCAATCATACATCACATAACCAAGCAAACCACCAGCGAATAAGGCAGGTGCTGCGGCGGGCTTCGCTAGGAGTTTGGTCAGGTTCCAGAACTGCAGGAAGGAACCAATCATGGCATCAGTGAGTGTATAGTACTGTTACTGGAACTGTTAATTATGTTATATGATTGAATTTCATCAAAACAAATGGGATTACAATTTGGCGTGGATCGATCAAACTAAAATCAAAATCAATATGATCACTTATGAGCCAAGCCTAGTTGATCCATGCTTAAATTGAGTCATTTTATACATATATATATATATATATATATATATATATATATATATATATATATATATATAAAAGTTTGACTCAGCCTGAAATTGAATCATTAGCAACCGTAATTACCATAATAGTTCTGTTTTTTCAAGTATTGTGAACATCCAACTGTCGGCCGCTTTAAGGATTGGCTTTAGCGTTCTTTTGGAAGTTTAATTTAATTTATATATACGCATTGACTTTTGAAAATAAAATTTTAAATTTTAAAACATGAGAATTTAGAAAGGACGGATCCCATTCGTTAAGTAGTTTGAATGAACGAGCGAAATATCGCGAGTAACACATCTATCCCGAAGAATCGGACGTCCTACTTGACAATATCGCTCAATCGAATAAACCACGAAATTCATGACATCCGTTCTGGTCTGCGAACCTTTATGTGGACCGACAAATTCCCCTATTTAATACGAAAGAATTAAATAGGGTTTATATTATCTGGGGTCTTTAAAACTCCCTATGAAGCAGTTCTCTATAGTTAATTACCCCTCGTATGACCGAAATCACTCGAGAGAACCTCGATTTAGATCTCGTGTTTCTATCTTCACGAAGTCGAAAGGTAGGGTTTTCCAACGAAGTTTGAGAGTAGGAAATCCAATAGGTGAAGCGGCGCAAGAAGAACGGTTATTTCGCGAGTCAAAGGAAAGAAGGGTGGGGGATGTCACAGATCTCGAGGAGGACCTCGAGGACGTCCCAGACTATCCTAAGGTTGGGTTTTAAATTTTGGAAAGAGATTTATTTTTAATTTCAATCCTGCAAGTTAATTATAGGGATTACGTTTGCATAATGCCTAGCTATGCAAACTACCTGAAGGACAGGAGGGTTTACGTCGTATGAGGCGACAACCTCAGAAACCTAAGCGGATTAGGGTTTATATTGCACGAATGGGGTGTGCAAAAGCCTAAAAGAGAAAGGTGAGGGTTTATGTCGCACGGGCGGACTACCTCGAAACCCTAAGGCTTGTTATTTAAACTAAGGGAGGGGTTTTGCTGAAGAAGATGGCCGTGCTGCCCACCGTGCTCCACGCTCCACGCCATAGCAAGATCGCGATTTAGGTTTAAGTTTTGAATTAAAGTTGACATGCAAATTATTTTTATTTTCAAGTAAGTGTGTGGTATGCATGATGGAGTAGTAAAAGTAAACAATAACACGAGCATGCTCGTAACAAGGTTATACAAGTAAACATACTAAACGGGAGTACATGCCGAAAGTAAACATGCTAAAGGCGTGTGTACTAAAAGTAAGCAAGTTATACTAGCAGGAAAGGGTGCAAAGAAAGTAAAGCATGCTAAGCAGTGTAAGAAGTGCGGAATGTAAAACATGCCGAGCGAGTATAAACCGAAAGTAAGCAAACTAAGCTAAGCATGAATGCATATTAAAAGTAGAGCGGTGTACAACGATAAAGAAGATGAAAAATCGTGATCACGGGAATACCGTATGTCCCGCTTATCCTCGATGCGTCTCGTTCGCTCGCTATTATTATTTTATATGTTTTCTCTTTTTTATTTATTTATTTCCTCGGTGAGAAATTAAGCAAACCCCACTACTGACTCAACAACGAGAACCCGACGAGCACGGCCCAAACTCGAAGCCGAGCAACCAACTCGGGGAGAACCGCAAGTAGCGAGAAAAAGAAGAGGGAGGGAGAAGCGAGGCGATGGCAAGACACAATACCGGCCTAACCAAAACAAGAGCCAACCCTAAACCCTAACCCAAGAGAGGCTTTTATAGCCGGCCTCGAGGAGAATAGCCGAGAAGAGAACCGAACCACTTACCCGGAGGCTCGACAAGAGAAAGGGGAGAGGAGAGAGTGGCGACAAAGTTGCCGAAAAGAGGCGACCGTAGAGCAGGGGAAGGCCGAAAGCGCCCGTCATGGACGGAGCCGGGGAAGTGGCGAATATCGGGACCATGGCCGAAGCTTTGCGCAGGAACCAGAGGGAGGAGGGCTCGGGGTCGAGAGAGAAAAGAAGAAGGCGAGCCCGGATGAGAGAGTGGGGTTAGGGTTTAAAAATGGGATTTAAAGAAAAAATTAGATTTTATTTAATAATAAAAAAAAGGACAACAAATTTTGACGTCGCGAGTCCGCGCTCCAAACACGACAAGTTATACGTCTTTTCCTAGCAAATTCGACGTTCCGGACGCAATGGCGCAGTCCGTTTCGCGATCCGAGGTCGTTCGGAGAACCTCGTCACCGGTCGAGTCGAAAGTGCGTCGAATTCGATTTCGTCGAAATTCGACCTCGATGGCGCTCGTCCCGGCATTCCGACTCCGATTCGATCCGTCGCGGAGAATTTGAAGACGTCGAGGTCGGGGCTCGAGGAATTTGTGCTCGGTGGTGCGTAAAGTGTGCACAAGGTTACCCTAAGGTCCAGTGGCCCCATAGGAACTCAATTCGAGTCCTAACGCTAACTCCAACCTACCACCGCGAGCAAGAGGTCGGGAATTCCGTCCGGATTCCAAAAGAGTGTCGAAGTGGTTTCAAGCATTCTAAGACGAGGTGGGTCCGAGCATAGGTAGATCTAAGATCGTCTGGGAAGCTCCTAAAGCTGAACCCTGCATCCTGGGAGGAAAACTAAACCTCGACAAAAGTGAGGTCAACAAATGGACCCCCAATAAGTGCGGTGCGCCGGACGAGCACATTTCGCGTATCGAGCGCCGAATCGAAGATCAACGAACCAACACGGAGCCGTCTAAGTAAAGGGTACTCGTGATCGTGCCACAAGAACGGGAGAAAGAGAGGAGTTTCCGCAGGGGAAACAAGAGGGGAAAGAGAAACCAATTAAAGCGCTGCAACCTCAAGTTGCGAAGACAAATTAAGTTCAAATTTGATTTAATTCATTTTCTTTCAATTTCGGTTTCAATCTCGATTTTAATTTTGATTCCAAATTTCAATTTTAATTTCGATTTCGATTTCGAGTTTCAATTTCAAACTTTAGTGAGGAATTTCAAATTTAGAGAGCCGGAAAGATCGAGAAAACCAACGAAAACTCGTGGAAACTCGCGAAAGCCTTCAAAATTTATGGATTTCATGGAACTTGATGCAAATCATGAGAATTTATGGCAATTCATGGGAAATGCATGCAATTTATGGAGAGCATGCAAAATTTTATGGGATTTATGCAGAATTCATGGAATTTATGGAAGATTTATGGAATTTATGGGGCATTAATGGAATTTATGGAGAATTTATGAAGTTTATGGAGAATTTATGAAGTTTATGGAGAATTTATGGGATTTATGGAAGATTTATGGAATTTATGGAGAATTTATAGATTTTATGGAAGATTTATGGAATTTATGGAGAATTTATGGAGTTTATGGAGAATTTATGGGAATGCATGCAATTTATGGAAAACATGCAAAATTTATGGAATTTATGGAATATTTATGACATTTATGGAATTTATGGAGAATTTATGGAATTTATGGAGAATTTATGAAGTTTATGGAGAATTTATGGGAATGCATGCAATTTATGGAAAACATGCAAAATTTATGGAATTTATGGAATATTTATGACATTTATGGAATTTATGGAGAATTTATGGAATTTATGGGGCATTAATGGAATTTATGGAGAATTTATGAAATGCATGCAATTTATGGAAAACATGCAAAATTTATGGAATTTATGGAACATTTATGACATTTATGGAATTTATGGAATATGCATGAAATTCATGAAGGATTTATGAGGCTTTCGAAGAGTCCACCGAGTTTGCGGGAATTACTCGCAAGAGAGACGCGTAATTAGGAATTTGCTTTAAAGTTTCGTTAATTTTAATTTTCTTTTCTTTAGTTTGAAATTTAATTTTTGTTTTGTTCTTTGCTCGTCGCAACTTTTTGACCAACGCATGGTCATGCGGCTTTTCATTCGTAAGCGCAACTGAAGGCGCATCCGAACGCAAATATCTGACTTGCGAAAAGAGAATTTCTTCATTAATTTCGATCCAAAATTTGGTACAAACTCGATGTCTTGCCGAGAAGAACATCCAAAAGTATTCGCGGTACATCCGAAAGTAACTCGGAATACTCGTATGGTGAGCGACAGACCGGCACAAAACGGTAAACATCCGCTCTCCGAAGTCGTCGCGCGAACAAGCCAACTCGTCGAGCTACGCTCCGAACAAAAGTTCCCTCACGTACGAAGGTCGCTATGTCACAGCTGGTACCTGACGAAGTCCCTCCAGCTCGGGTCCGGCTCGTAGTAGTACGGTGCTTCGTCGATGTCCATTCTTCGGAAAGTGACCGAGACTCTTTCGTATCCGACTCCCGGGATGCGAGTTGGCTAAATCGCTCCATTTCCTTTCGAAACCAAAACGTATCCGACCGGCAATGGAATTTTCACTGAACCTCTGAATTCTCCGGGCCCGACGATCTGTATCTCTCTTCCAAAGAGAATATCGCTTTCACTGAGAAGCGAGACCGTGCAGAAAGGCCGAACGAAGTCATGGTGGTCGATGTGAGGCGGGATGCAGTCCCCCTCCTTGTAGATATTTATTATGCAGCTGTTAGGAATACAGTCTGCAGGCAGCACGTGCCATTCTATCATCCTTTTGATCATCTTCTTAATTTCCGGCGGCATGTCATCCACCTCATCATATGGTAGGATCCCCGGGGGATTCCCTTTCTTGTCCTTGGCGAAGTTGTAACAGCAACCACACCGAATCGTGATTCGCCCTTGCCACGCTTCCATTTTCTAGGCTCGGAACAGGTCTTCTCCATCGGTAGTCCTTCTCTCGCCCGCTTCGTAACTTGTACACACAACGTAGAATTTCTTCTCGCTCCCTACTCGAGAAGACATTTGTATACCGCCCGAGTCCCTCGAGGATATTCACGACCTTGTACCGTATTTCTTCGTAATGCTCGAATTCTTGTTTTCTCGACTTTTCTCGATCTTAGCCATTATGTAATCCGGAATTATCCGCCGTCGTCTAGCCGTACAAACCGCGGTACGTAGGGCTCGACACCGGGGTGCTCTCCCTCTCTCCTCCTCGGGGAGGCGGCCGCGTAAGCCTCGTAGGTCCCGAACTCCTCCAGGTGAAGTACGTGACACCGCGGGCATTCCGAGAACGCTCCTACACGTGTCGGCTCGTCGGGAAAGTCCGTGCCGCACCTCGGCATCCCGTGAAAATTTCTTCGCGGTGTCGACCGGCGGCACCGGCTCGAAGCGTACTCGGGCTCGTCTCGCAGCAGGAGAACCGGCCGATGTCTCTTTCATTTTGGATTGTGGTCTTCTTCTTCAAGAATTGGCGGGAGCTCTGCGGCTGTTCTCCGAACTTGTCTTCTTTCAAGTGTTTCGATCTTACGACGCTTGCGGCGGTAAACATTTCTCTTCCATGTGCGTGTCCGTGGCGGATCTGGAAGTCGTCCCGTGTCTGCGGTGACTAGGTCACCTCCTGGTTCGGCAACCATCGACGGAATCCTTTTATCTTCGCCTAGGAGGTGTGAATCGACGAAACCTCCGTACCATATTGTCTCGACGTCTCCCCAATTTCCCGTGATCGATCCGGACAACGCATTTCATGTTTGCCATTTCGCAGTGATGGACTAACCTCATGAGGGAACCCTCGTAGTCCACACCGACTTGTGAGAAGTCCAAGTCAAGCTCTACCACACCGCCTTCCGTGCTTTCTCTTCATTTAGCGTCGATTATAGCTCGTCTTTAAAAGCGAGAACCAACTTCGACCCGTCATTCTCCCGCGGAAAACGGGGACTGGTCAGCGTGCTGAATTCAAAAACGAACAAGAACAAAACAACTTATAATTAAGTGCATTAACCAATTAAAGGGGTGAGATTTATTTAATTCAATTTAGGAAAGCGGGAGTCAACGAAGGTGACAAAACCATTAAGGGGAGAACATTAATATTTTTTATTATCTCGTGAAAGTTCATCTTATTAAAATTTCATTATTACAAAAATTTTCTTGGACCTGAGTCCTAGTACATCGGCCGTAAAGCTACTCCTAGGAACTAGTATCGTCTTCGCAGCTCGTTCTTCGACGCGTCACGTAGCGTAGTATTTCTTCAAGTAACGTCCATTACTCAGCAACATGGGTCTTCCGCCTCGGGAATCCACTAGCCGGTACGACCCTCCGGTATCAGACTTTCTCCACTACAAATGGTCCTTCCCGTGTTGGTTCAAACTTTCCACCTATCTTGCGTGTGCAAGAATAGGTCTTCGAAGAACAAGGACGAGGTCACCAACTTCGAACGACCTCGGCGGACCAATTTGTCGTGGCTTCGAATCATCTTCGCTCGATAAAGTTCCGTGCTCGCCGCGCGAGCGCCTTCTTCCTTCAAGGCTTTCTAGCTTCTTCAAGTCGTAGTTCGGCGTTGTCTTCCGTTGTAATTTTGTCGGCGACGGCGATTCCGAGAGAAGGTAGCCGAACTTCCAACGGGAGAACGGCTTCGGACCCATACACAAGAGCGTATGGTGTAGGATCGCGTCGGCTGTTCGACGACTGTACGGTATGCCCACAAGGCTTCTAACAGCTTCTCGTGCCATCGTCGTTTGTTGTCTTCGAGCGTCTTCTTCAAAATCCGTACCAAAGTTTTGTTGAATGCTTCCGCTAAGCCATTTGCCTCTAGGCTAGCAGATCGTAGAATACCTCCAATCTATCCCGTGTCGTCCGACGAAGCTATTACATCCTTGTGCTTTCGAAGGCGGACCCATTATCTGAGATGATCCCGCGCGGAACACCGAAACGGCAGACAACCCGATTTCGAAAACTCGAAGAACGTGCCGCGCCGTAACCTCCCGTAACGGCACCGCCTCCGCCCACTGGAGAAGTAATCCGTAGCCGCGAGAATGAATCGGTGTCCTCTGGAAGACCGGAGGGTCTATCGGACCCACTATATCCGTGCCCCAACACTCGAATGGCCACGACGCAACCGTCGGGTGTAGCACATTCGGAGGTTGGTGCAAGACCACTCCGTGCACCTGACATTGGTGACACCTCTTCGCTGTTTCCATGCAGTCGGATATCATCGCTGGCCAATAATATCCGAGCCTCTTAATCTTCATCTTCATTTTCGGTCCTGACTGGTGAGCACCACACAATCCGGCGTGAACTTCTTTGACGATACTCTCGCTTTCCGGCCTCGCTCGTACATCGTAACCACATCCGATCGAAGGACCTTTCGTACAAAACATCGTCGACTAAAGCGTACGACATCGCTTCTTTCCGGATCCGATGTGCCACCGACTTATCTTCCGGCAACTTCCCGCCTGCAAATATTCTATCAATGGCTTACGCCAATCTTCGCTGATATCGCCCACATCAACCGTCGCTCCTTCTTTTCTTCGAATTTCCGTAGATCTTCGAGGTCGACTCCGGACAAAACCCGTCTTCCTCGCACAGCTGATGTCAACGCAGTTCTCCGTGGACATGCTAATTCCTTAGCAAGTTTAGCTAAAGCGTCCGCGCGGGCATCGTCCGCTCGAGGGACCCCGTAGAACACCACACCTGGGATCTCGCTCCAACAACTTCATCGCGTACTCGTGATATTCCCGCTAGTCTCGGCTTCAGACCTCAGCACCGTCCGGCTATTCGCCGAATGACGAGCCGAGAGTCGCCGTGGATGACGATGTCCGTTATTTCCATTAGAATCGTCAACTCCAATCCCGTGATTAGCGCTTCATATTCTCGCTTCATTATCGGTGCACGGCTCGACAAGTGATAGGAGAATCGCAGCATTCCCCGATCCGTGTAATGAAGATCAAACCAATCCTCGCTTTGCCGGTGTCACCGTTCCCGATCCTTTATCCCTTCTCGTCGACGAAGCTCCATCGAAGTACATCTCCCAACGTCGAGCATCGGGGTCTTCTACTCGCATTATCCGTTCATCCGTAGATCGTCGTCGAGAGGGGACCCACTGGTAGTGGGTGCGCCGCAAGGAAGTCTCGCGAGAATCCGCCCTTCGATAGCGCGAAGAGGCACGAACGTTATATCAAATTGCAATAATATCATCGACCACCTCGCTAAACGTCCGGAAAGTGTTGGTCGGTCATCAAATATCGCAACGGATTAACCTTCGAAATCGGTCGACCTTATGAGACAACATGTAATGTCTAAGCTTCGAGCGGCGAAAACTAAAGCCAGACAATGTTTCTCAATAGGGGATACTTTACCTCCGCAGTATTAGACGTCGACTCAAGTAGAGAGTGCGTTTTCTTTACCCTCGTCATCGACTCGGGCGAGTAAGGCTCCGAGGAGTCATCTAAAGCTCGCGTGTAGAAAGTATCAACGGTCTACCCGGATAGGAGCCGCAAAACAGAGGTGTCGTCAGTATCGCTTAATATCTTCGAAAGCCCGTCGACACGGCTCTCCCCAAACAAATTTAGCATCCTTTCGGAGTAAATTCGAAAAAGGCCGACACCTACCCGACGATTAGATATAAAGCGTCTTAGGTATGCCAACTTCCTCGAAAAGAGCGTAACTGCTTCGTGGCCTCGGGAGGAGGCATTTCTAATATCGCTTTAATCTTCTCTGGATCGATTTCGATTCCCCGATGACGGACAACGAATCCTAGAAATTTCCCGGAGGTAACGCCGAAAGCACACTTCAAAGGATTCATCTTGAGATTATATTGTCGTAATCGTTCAAACACAATCCTCAAGTCATACAAATGGTTCTCCTTCACTTTACTCTTGATGACCAGGTCGTCCACGTAGCATTCAACTTGGTTATGGATGAGGTCATCGAAGATCTTGGTCATTGCTCGCTGGTAAGTAGCTCCGGCGTTCTTCAAACCGAACGGCATTACCGTGTAGCGAAGAGATTCCAATCGAGTTCCGAAAGCCGTAAGCGTTGCATCCTTCCGGAGCCATCTCGATCCGGTTGTAACCCGAAGATCCATCCATGAAAGAGAAAACTTCGTGCGAAGACGCGATGTCCACCATCAATTCCCGGTATCGGCAACGGAAACTCGTCCTTCGGGCATGCCTTATTTAAGTCCCTGAAGTCGACACATACACGGATTTGTCCGTTCTTCTTCTTAACAGGTACGACATTGGCTAACCACGTGGGGTATTGCTCCTCCCGCACAAAGTTAGCATCAATTAGCTTCTTCACCTCGGCAATGACTTGTTGCTCTATTTCGAGGCGCATTCTTCTAGGAGCTTGCTTCACTTGGAGTTATACTTCGATCCAATCCAAGCTTGCGTGACCGCAACATCCGGAGACAAACCCGGCATTTCCTCGTAGCTCCATGCAAAACAATCCTCGAATTCCGACAAGAGTTTAACCAAATCTTTAGATTCTTCTTCGCTGAGTAGAGAACTTATGAAGGTAGGTCGAGGTCGTTCTTCCGTCCCAAGGTTGATTTCTTTCAACTCATCGACCGTTGACTTGATTTCCTCCTCGAATTCTGGTGGAGCATCATCTATCGGCGAGTCTTCGTAGTTATCCTCTATATTGTAGCATTCTTCTTCTGTTCTGGTAGTAACAACCATGCAAAATTCCGAATCATCGACTGGTCCTATCGTACCAAACCCAAGGCCTTCCTTTGAATTGAGTTTCTTCCCTTTCGTATTCCATAACTTTTCAAACGATTGCAACTTGTCCTTTGACATTTGTTTCGGCACATATCCTTGTTGAATTAATTTTTGCACATACGGCGAGAAGTAACCAAAAGGTAATTCCATTAATTCATTAGAAACATCCTCATCCAAATTTACAGGGATTTCCGAACTAGAAGGAGAAGCACGATGGAACTTGATCGGTTTCATGCCCGCACTATGAACTTCCTTATCCTCTAAGCTCCCAACCCGCCGAGGGCAGTATCAGGGTTAAGGTCATGGCTTAAACATAGCTGGTTCGATCCGATCATACATCGACTCGTACTCACTTTTCTCCTTATCTTCCGAGAGATCTCGAACCGAGGCTTCTTTTGGTTGATCGCCATTGCATCTTCTTCCACGTCTATGCCGATAGTCGGTCTTTTCCGTTCAACAATATTGTTAGCTTCTTCCTCGCCCGCGTCCCCGGCCTCGACCTCTGGATGCGTGGGCTAAAAGAACTTCCACCCTCTTGTCGTAAAGGAACGGTGGAATATCGTCGAACCGGAATCGACCGGTCTTGCTCTCGCGATCCTTTCGGAATCTTCAATCTTGTTTAACATGACATCTCTCGGACGTAACGGTCTTCTTCGGAGGTGCGTAGTAGACGGCGTCTTCGTGAATGCCCACCTCGTGTATTGAAAACGGTTGTAGATCTCCTTTTATGCAATGTTCTCGACCATCCTCGTAGTATTCGATGCACCGGTGCAACGATGACGGAACCATATTATGCTCGCGAATCCACTGGCCGGCCAAGTAAGGCGTTGAACGAAGTGTCCGCGTCGATGATATGGAATTTCACAGTTGTTACTAAGTCACCAACCTTCATTAGTAGCGTTATCGAACCAAGAGCTCTTTCTCCTTTCTGATTAAATCCTCTTAACATCATTTTATCGGCAGAGAGTTCTTCCACATCGATGTCCAAGTACGTTAATGTCCGTAGACTCATTATGTTGATGGATGCTCCAGGATCCACCAAGACTCTGGAAAGCACGAACCGGTCGACGCCGACTGAAATGTAGAGAGGGCGGTTATGCTCCGTAGTACCAAGTAGCAGATCTTCATCGGTGAAAGTCACGCCAGGCTGTTCCTTCAACGAACAAACTTCATTCGAGGATGTGCTAGCCAACTGCGCTAAGCAAATATCTGGATCAAGTAAGGCTTTAACCGCAGACTCTCTCATCTCCTTCGACAGATCGGAGCGTCGTAAATGCTCGGCCGGGCCGGCAACTTCCTAAGATGAGCTAGTACGTTGTAATCCACTTCGCTCGAGCTTCCGGTTTCTTCGGGGCATGTGTCTCTTCCGTTGCTGGAGGTAGCTCCTCTTGAGTAACTGCCTGTTTTCCTTTATCCATCGGGGTCGTCCCCGAAGGTAACACTTTTCCTCTTCTTAGGTATACTTCTGTTATCTCTTCTGGCGCTGTAGTCGTTTCTTCTGGTGTTGAATTTGAATCCGACAAATCCAAGTCGATGGCAATCGGCGTGCCTTTACATTCGAGAACGGGTTCGTCACTTTCCGAACTCGTCGTAACCGGTGTCGTTGACATCTTCATCTTCATCGACACGTTCATCTGAACTTTGTATGACTCGAGGATCGTTTCGAGAATCGAAATCGGGGTTAAATTGGTTATGATCGCTTATATCGTTAGTAGACACAACCAAAACGTAACCGAATCAAAATCGTTAAATTCAAAGCGTCCTAAAGGGACGAAGAGGAAATCGTACAAAGTCGTGGGTTCGAGGAATTTCTCCCCAAATCCGAGACAACTAATCTAACAGAGCAGCCCCTATCCTACCCCTCGCGCTATCGGTCTTCGTTTCGTCCATGTTCTTCTCGTCGCTTCATTTCCCGTCGCGGCGACTTCTCCGTGTAACGGCGATCGCCGGCCGAGCAGGCTGCGTGCTCCGAACCGAAGCTTGTGCCGACGTGGTCGAAATCCGAATTCCTCCGGAAGATCCGGTCCAAGTTGTGTCCCATCCTTCATTCGCCGGATGCGATTCCACTAGTGAACATGCTCATCCGAAATCATATTTACGTAACCCTTTTCGTGTTCTTTTAAATATTCTTTCGAATAGCAATATTCCCCTCTTTATAGTTCCTCTCAAGCCAATCCTCGAGCTCGGCAGCTTTCTATAGTGTGGCCGAGTAACTCGTGGTAAGGACGTAGTCGGATGATCTTTCTTATCAACCTCCTCCGGTTTCTTCGGCTCGTGCAACCGAATCTCGGCTTCTGATTAAATTTCCGAACATCTTGCCACGGCGTCATCCCCGAAGGAATACACCCTGGCCGAGCTCTGGTCTTCATCGTTGGAACTCGTCTTCTATCTTCTTTATAGGCTTCCGTCGGAACGGCCGCCGACCAGCCGCTAAACCGCCGGACATGCCGAACATATTGCGGCGGTCGTTGAACGAACCGTGGCGGCCGCCGAACGCATCGCGGCAGCGGCCGCGATATCGTGGTAACGGCCGCCGAAACCGCCGTGGCCGCCGCACGCATCGTCGCGACGGCTCGGCCTCGAATCCGCATGGGCCGCTTACCCTCGTCCACCTGCCGCTACTACTCCGGACTTCTTCTCGAACGCTTTTATTACTCCGGGCTTTTCGGTCTTTTCGAGATTCTCGTATGCTCGATTTCTTCTGTAGGCCGCCGGCTTTACCGAGTAGCTTCTCAAATGACTCGATGGTGAGTCCTTTAAGCATGAAAGCTATTGGTCCGTGGATGCTCTTGAGTAAGACCTCAATTGCATGTCGCTCCCGTAATCGGGGCTCGCACTTCATGCTCAAGTTTCTCCACCGTAGAATATACTCTACCGCCGTCTCCGTAGGTTTCGCCGCTCCATTATAAGATCTCCAATTGTGATGTGATGGTGTACTCCGGCGAATCTCTTTACGAACAAATTTTCCAACTCTGTGAACGTCTTTATCGACCCATTCGGCAACTCTGCGTACCAATCAAATGCGATCCCTGAAAGACTGCTCACGAACTGACGGAAAAGCAACGCCTCGCTACCCCCCGCATTGCAACAACTCGCTCGAAGTGTGCAACGTGCCGACGGGGTCGCCTGTTCCATCGAAAGTCTTAAAGGTTGGTGGAACGAAACCTTTAGGATATGGGACGGAATCGAACTCCTCCGGTAGGGTCTACCCTTTGAAATCGACGTGCCCCCTTTCGATCGGGCTAAGGCTTCCTTCACTCGTCGCTCGACCAACCGCTTAATGTCTTTTTCGGGCACCATATTCGGAGTTGAATCCTTCTTCGGCGGCCCATCTTGACTTGCAGAAGCAACTTCTCTCCTTTCATCGGTGATATGGACGATCTCTGGCGGATTCATCTCTGGAGATGCCACTTGCTGCGAGTGTGACTGTCCCTGTGCGGCAACCATAACAGCCATCATCTCTTCGATCCTCTTTTCAAGGCGGTTGATGATTTCGTCCTTCTGCTGTGAAGACCTTCGCCACTCATCCGCCGTGTTCTCCTCAGCAGACGGAGCATCACGTGCAGACGACGTAGCTCGGGTTTCAACGACGTAGAGCTCCGCGAATTCTTCCTCCATGTAGTCTGACAGGTCGTAGTCTTCATTGCTAACACTTACTCCTCGGTCTCTTGCTAGCCCGGTGATTTCAGCTCTGAGCTTCTTCAGTTTATCATCAACTTCTTTCCCTTTAACCATCTTGAGATCACCAAGCACTTCTAGAATGTTTCCCGTAGCGAGCTTTGCAGCCGTAGTAGCAACTCGGAGTATCGGACTTATTATCCATTTCGGGGAACACTCCCGCGATCCTTTCAAAAGCATCGGTCCCGCGGCTTTAGGTATCCAAGCTTTCTTTCTCGACGTTGATGCCTCAAGACCGGGTGTCTCGGTGGTGCGATCGACGTGTCGAAAGGAGGTATGGTCCCTAAAGTGTGAACCCGACGCTATAGGAAGCGATCTCTTCCCGTTATTCTTCTTTGAAAGCTCTTCATTACAAGCGACGAGCAACGGTCTCTGGACCTGTGCGAGACTCGACCGATTTGCGACCGACGAGCTTCGAACCGTTGTAGCGACGTCCGAAACGGTAGCGAGGCGAGAAACATGGCTCCCTAGTCGTAACTCGGCCGGAACACGAGGTGGTGGTAGCGTAGCGAAGAATCCTGCGAAGACTTTCTTCTCCGGTAGAAGCAGACAACGGATGAAACCTACTCCCTTTGAGGAGATGAGAAGTTCCAAATTCTGCATCCCCTTCCGGTTGAAAGGTCGGCTCGACGGAAGTAAATCTCTTTGCAGCTTTCAGAATTCTTCGTCTTAGGTTCTTTCTCTGTATTTTAGTCAACGGTATGGCTTGCGAACTGGAACCAACTTCGAACACTGACGGTGCAGAGGCGAACAAATTTACAGAATCCCTTCCAGACAAGATCTCCTTTCCTTTTGCAGACGGCAGAGTCGGTGCGGTGATTGCAAACCCGGAGGCGGTAGCGGTAACGATCCTCCTCGGCACGCGGACAACCGGACTTAGCGGACACGGGGGCAACAAGGCTAGCAGAGCACTCCCGGTCTTCGGCCTCTCGATTGCGGGGAAATCGACATCTTCATTCAAGTCGTATTCGAGGGCAGTGCTCGGCGACCTCCGACGGAGCGCCTTCATGACTACATACGGCGCTTTTCCAAGTATGACTTCGACCTCGTCGGCTCGGTACCAAACTTTATCATTGCTCCCCGGTGGAGCGCAGCTTGTCGCGGGGTAGGTTTCCGTCGAACGAGAAGATCAACTTTGGTGACGCCATTCCAACCGTCGTTGAGAAAAGTCTCCAGAAGGTTAGTCACGACCTACCTCGCAATTTCGGTAGAAAACTAAAATCAACGAAGGTCGTCTTACGGACTGGGTAACACTTTATTATCATTATCTTGATGTTTTAGCTTATTTCAATTTTATTTTGGATTACGATTTAATTCATTAACGGCACGCGAAAAGGACGCAAAAGGGAAAGAAAGTTCAGGACCCGGTCCTGAGCCAAACTCACAGCGTACCTCGCGCACAACACCTATCGGGGGTCCGACCCCGCAAAATCAAAAGAAAACCCTAAGGATTCCCGAACCACGCTGTTTAAAGGTGATTTAAACAGACGGCTTCGAAATCCGAGAGAGTTGACCGTGTTTGCCAAGAGAGAAATGAGCGAAGCTAGCCAACGGAAGAACGACAATCCGACCATGAGGGACATGGACACATCGTCGATGTGTGAAGATAGAAACCTTTGATTTAATGGAGAGTAGAGTTTTACCTCACGTGAGTCGCCTGAAGTTGTCGGCCGCTTTAGGATTGGCTTTTAGCGTTCTTTTGGAAGTTTAATTTAATTTATATATACGCATCGACTTTTGAAAATAAAATTTTAAATTTTAAAATATGAGAATTTAGAAAGGACGGATCCCATTCGTTAAGTAGTTTGAATGAATGAGCGAAATATCGCGAGTAACACATCTATCCCGAAGAATAGACGTCCTACTTGACAATATCGCTCAATCGAATAAACCACGAAATTCATGATATCCGTTCTGGTCTGCGAACCTTTATGTGGACCGACAAATTCCCTATTTAATACGAAAGAATTAAATAGGGTTTATATTATCTGGGTTCTTCAAAATTCCCTATAAGGCAAGCCCCTATAGTTAATTACCCCTCAGATGACCGAAATCACCTGAGAGAACTCTCGATTTAGATCTCAGGTTTCTATCTTCACGAAGTCAAAAGGTAGGGTTTTCCAACGAAGTTTGAGAGTAGGAAATCCAATAGGTGAAGGGCGCAAGGAAGAACAGTTATTTCTGGAGTCAAAGGAAAGAAGGGTGGGGGATGTCACAGATCTCGAGGAGGACCTCGAGGACGTCCCAGACTATCCTAAGGTTGGGTTTTAAATTTTGGAAAGAGATTTATTTTTAATTTCAATCCTGCAAGTTAATTATAGGGATTACGTTTGCATAATGCCTGGCTATGCAAACTACCTGAAGGACAGGAGGGTTTACGTCGTATGAGGCGACAACCTCAGAAACCTAAGCGGATTAGGGTTTATATTGCACAGAAGGGGTGTGCAAAAGCCTAAAAGAGAAAGGTGAGGGTTTATGTCGCACGGGGCGGACTACCTCGAAACCTAAGCGCTTGTTATTTAAACTAAGGGAGGGGTTTCGCTGAAGGAGATACGGAGTTTTGTCGAAGAAGATGGCCGTGCCGCCCACCGTGCTCCACGCTTCACGCCATAAGAAGATCGCGATTTAGGTTTAAGTTTTGAATTAAAGTTGACATGCAAATTATTTTTATTTTCAAGTAAGTGTGTGTGATCTGTGATGAGGAGTAGTAAAAGTAAACAATAACACGAGCATGCCTGTAACAGTTATACGATGAAACATACTAAAGTGAGTACATGCTCGAAAGTAAACATGCTAGCAGGTGTGTACTAAAAGTAAGCAAGTTATACTAGCGAGGAAAGGGTGCGAAAGAAAGTAAAGCATGCTAAGCGGTAGTAAGTACTGGAATGTAAAACATGCCAACGTGTATAAACTGAAAGTAAGCAAACTAAGCTAGCATGAATGCATATTAAAAGTAGAGCGAGTACAACAGTAAAGAAGATGAAAAACTGTGTCACGGGAATACCGTATGTCCCGCTTATCCTCGATGCGCTGCTGCTTGCTTATTATTATTTTATATGTTTTCTCTTTTTTTTATTTATTTATTTCCTCAGTGAGAAATTAAGCAAACCCCACTACAGCTCAACAACAGGAACCCAACGGCACAGCCCAAACTCGAAGCCGAGCAACCAACTCAGGGAGAACCGCAAGTAGCAGAGAAAAAGAAGAGGGAGGGGAGAAGCAAGGCGATGGCGAGCACACAATACCGACTAACCAAAACAAGAGCCAACCCTAAACCCTAACCCAAGAGAGGCTTTTATAGCCGGCCTCGAGGAGAATAGCCGGAAGAGAACCGAACCACTTACCTGGGAGGCTCGACAAGAGAAAGGGGAGAGGGAGAGAGTGGCGACAAAGTCGCTGAAAAGAGACGACAGTAGAGGCAGGGAAGGCCGAAAGCGCCTGTCATGGACAGAGCCGGGGGAAGTGGCGAATATCGGGACCATGGCCAAAGCTTTGCGCGGAGAACCGGAGGGAGGAGGGCTCGGGGTCGAGAGAGAAAGAAGAAGGCGAGCCCGGATGAGAGAGTGGGGTTAGGGTTTAAAAATGGGATTTAAAGAAAAAATTAGATTTTATTTAATAATAAAAAAAAGGACAACAAATTTCGACGTCGCGAGTCCGCGCTCCAAACACGACAAGTTATACGTCTTTTCCGCAGAATTCGACGTTCCGGACGCAATGGCGCGGATCCGTTTCGCGATCCGAGGTCGTTCGGAGAACCTCGTCACCGGTCGAGTAGAAAGTGCGTCGAGTCCGATTTCGTCGAAATTCGACCTTGATGGCGCTCGTCCCGGCATTCCGGATTCCGGTCCTCGATCCGTCGCGGAGAATTTGAAGACGTCGAGGCTGGGGCTCGAGGAATTTGTGCTCGGTGGTGCAGAAAGTGTGCACAAGGTTACCCTAAGGTCCAGTGGCCCTATAGGAACTCAATTTGGAGTCCTAACGCTAACTCCAACCTACCAGCTGTGAGCAAGAGGTCAGGAATTCCGTCCGGGATTCCAAAAGAGTGTCGAAGTGGTTTCAAGCATTCTAAGACGAGGTGGGTCCAGTGCTAGGAATCTAAGATCGTCGGGGAAGCTCCTAAAGCTAGAACCCTAGATCCTAGGAGGAAAACTAAACCTCGACAAAAGTGAGGTCAACACCAACCTAACTATGGTTAGGATACATAATTATTTGTTGTCTTTTAATATTAACTCTTATACTTATAAATTAAAGTGAAATGAGAGAATACATGACACTTACTGGAATGCAAAGAATAGCTGCTGCAGCTGGGGGAAAAACAAGGCGCAGGCCATCCATTGGATGTTTATGATGGCACCCATGAAGCAAATAATGTGCTGTGTTTGCCCTGCAAATTTACTGATAATTAGCTTTATGTCCTGCCAATGTCTTTTTTATTTTTTATTCTTTTCTATTTTGGAAGAATTACAAACATACCACTCAATTCATAGGTATTTACCAACACCTAGACTTCAATTTTTACATATATGTATTTACTGGTAATTAGCTTTATGTCCTGCCAGTGCCTTTTTTATTTTTTATTTTATTTTATTTTATTTTATTTTGGAAGATTTACAAACATACCATTCAATTCATATGTATTTACTAAAACCTAGAATTAATTTTTTACATCTATGTCACCTTACTTATGCATGAACACGTATATTTAACTTTTAAAGTTAAGTTGTTTGGGATCACTTTTCTTTTGTTTTTTTTAATTTATATTTATACATGAAATAAAATATACTTGATAGGTTATGATATGTTTAGCTGTTTTAATAATGCTTAAAATAATTTTTAAATATTTTAAGTGTTTTTAAAAGCAAAATAAATTCTTTTATTAAACAAAAAATAAAAACATACAAATATTGTACAAAAAAAACATGTTTTTAGAATAAAAGAAAAAAAATAATCCCAAACAAATCCTAAAATGATGCTATGTTGATGTGCTATGCAAGTGTTGATGTTAGATATGAAAATACATAGAAATTAAGTGGTATGTATGTAAATGCACCTTGTTTTCTAGGGAAAAAATTTGCGTCCGAGATCGCGACAGCCACGTAGCGTCCGGATTCGTGAGAGAACCCCCGCGTAACCACCCTCGTAATGCTTCATGCGTATGAGATGCATGGGAGTTGCCGAAGAAGTTACGAGGAGGGTTTCACGCCGAGTATCTCTTCGATCCGGACGCATAGCTGCGTCCGGTCTCCGGATGCAAATTTTTTCCGTTTTCTGGGGGCAGATATCTTAATATTTTTCATTTTATTTTCATTTACTAAAAATGGGGGGGGGGTACCTACCAGTAGCTCTTTGTCCTGATATGGAAAAGAAATCGGTGCACAATGTACTCAATAAAAGTCCATATAAATACTCCAGACAGAACCAACAGAGCAAGCTGTGATGGAGATTGGCCCATGTGGAATGATGTCACCAAACCCCAGCATACAACTGGTAGCCATGTGGTTGGAATGGCCCACCACACAGTGCGTGTCAAAAACTGGTGAAATGAAAGCCCAGCAATTTAGAAGAGCACGTTCAGAGTAAAAGACATGGGGTCATGGTGTTCGATTTTTTTATCTATTTTCTGGCACCTGAAAACTGAGCCAGTTTGGAATCAATTTTATTTGGAAGATTTACATACATACAAATCAATTCTTATGTATTTACATATCTAAAACCTGAACTTCAATTTTTACATAAATATCGTCTTACATATACATGAAAAAGGTGTAGTTCACTTTTTAAAAGTTAAAATAGTGGTATTTTTTAATATGATATTAAAAGTTTTGGGTGTTGTAAAACTATAAATGTAAAAAAATAAAGTTCAGATGCTATATATATAAATACAGGAGTTGGGTGGTATTTATATGAATGCCCCATTTTATTTATTTATTTATTTGCTTTTATTTTAAAAGAATATTTACTTAGTTTATTTTTGGGGCATTTACATACATACCACACAATTTTTTTTATGATTACATATCCAATATATAATTTTGTAAATTTACATGCACACCACTCAAAATATACATTAAAAATATTACTATTACATACTTTTTAAAAAGTGAAATAAAAATGTTCATGCATAAATTTATAACACTAAAATGCTACAAATATAAATATCAAAATTTAAATGTTATTTATGTAATAAATAGGAATTGTGTGGCATGTATGTAAATTTCCTATAATTTTAACATATTTAATATTTAAATTTTAAAAACAAATAAACCAGTTTTTAAAAACTCTAAAAACAAAGTTACATTAATTGTTTTTAAACATAAGTTGATTTACTGTCAGAATATCGAATCTATTTTATTTCAAATTAGAATATAAGCAAAATAAAATAAAAAATAACAAAAAAAGATCTAAAACTGTCCATTAGTTTCAGTATAGAGAAATAAGCATTGTTTACAAAGTAAATTTTAAACAACTACCTCAAGGAAGTCATTTTCAAAAAAACGTGGGCTTTCCTTGCTGATAATTGGCTGGTGAACCCATTCCTGGTAAGCACCCTCAAGATGGCCAACCTACTCAACAAAGAAGTTCTCTAGTTTTCATACAATAAGGCAATAAAAGTATCACTAGAGGCTTCTGCTACAGTTGTGAGTTAAAAGTGTGAATAATATTTTCCCTTTTACATCAAAAGAGAAACAATCAAATTATGCGAGATATTAGATCATATAAAAGCAAAGACTAAAAAGTGAGATTTTTGGGATGATAATCTCTAGGGGTGTTAACGAGTAAAGTCGAGTTTGAGGCATTTGAGCATGATTTTGATTATTTAATCGACTTTGAGCTCGAGCACGATCCTAAAAGTTCAAGCCGGCTAATGAGTTGATTTGTTTATAATAAAAAAGAGCAAAATAATATTCATTCAAGTCAGTTTCATAATAAAATGACAAATAAAATTAGAAATTAGGAGATAAATGTAAATTATCATTTTTTTAAATTTTTTATTTATTTAAAGATGAACACTTAAAATTTAATATATTTTCCATTATTTTTTATACATATTCTTTTAAACTAGTCCGCTCATGAGCTAACAAGTCGAGGTGGGGGCTGGCCTAAGCTCATCAAGGTCAGCTCACGAGTGACTTATCAAGCCGAGCCCGAGTCAGCTCATAAGTCGGCTTAGATCAATTACACCACTGATAATCTCTAGCAGTGGCAGAACCACGCGTTTAAGTAGAAATAGTTCTTAGTCTGTTCGGAAGAATTATAGAAATATTTTAACTTAATTATCTTATATTAAAGCGTCCAACCTTACTTGTTCTTGTAAAAGCCGCATAGGATGATAGCATTGAGAAGATATAAGACCATAGGATACCTGAAAAACCAGAGGCTTATTCAAGTCCACGGTATACTCCTTCGTTACCATAATAGGCCAGTCTGCTCGATTACATTAAGCAAAGAAAATCAATAAAACCATGAAAATAGCAACAATTCTTATGTATTTACATATCTTTATATTTACATTTATAGTACTTTGTTGTCATAAACCTACACATGAAAAGGTGTATATCATTTTGAAAGAGTAATAGTGATCGTTTTGAAGTGATTTCAAAGATTTGAGTGATATGCATGTAAATATGAAAGTTCAGGTTTTAGATATGTAAATACATAAGAATTGTGTGGTATACGTAAATGCACCTTTTTCTAAACAAGGAAAAAAGAAATTAAAGAGGAAAAATGACAGATTTCGCAGCCGACAGTACTTTTAAAAAAAGGTGCATGGTCCATATAATAAAACAAGCAATCTCAATCAAGAATCTTTATTGGCATGGCAAGGACAAAATAACATGCCCTAGCGCAAATGTCGAGTATTAGAGGAGAAAATTTTTTGAAATGCTCCTCATGCACATTCAAGTCAAATATTTTTCAAAATTGTATCTTACATGTCAATGAAGAAAAAAGCGATGTTGGCTAACCTCTCTATACACACCACACTCATCTTATAGAAAAGATAGCACATAAAACTTTTGTTTGAAAATATGCAAAACCATAATTTATATTAATAAAGACTCATGGGAACAGCAAAATGTTACTAATCAATCCCAGCTAAACCATCAACTATGATACTAATTGTTAAAGTGTGGACGCAATAAGAAACAAAGTTGTACTTAATACTGGTACTCAAATACACACAACCTTAAGCCTTTGGCTGAGGGCAAAGCACATAATATTTCTACATTAACATATTTGTAGAACATCCAAATTAACCAATACTATCACATTCCCAAATATAATAAAATATATTTTTAGTTTAACAAGAAAAAAAAAGAAAAAAAGTTTTGTCCATTGGTTTTTGAATATAACCGCTTTGACAGGGAGTGCCACCAAAAAAAAAACAAATAAAACCTTAGGGCCAGTTTGGCATTACTTTTATTTTCTTTTATTTCTTTCTTTTTTTTAAAATATGTTTGGTTGATATTATATATATATATTTATATTTGATAAATCAAATTATTTGTATACAACAAAAACAACAACAAAGCCTTAATCCCACTAAGTGGGGTCGGCTACATGAATCCTTTTTCTCCATTGCGTCCTATTTAGTGTCAAATTTTCGTTTAATTCTAATAAATTAAGATCATTTTTATGCAATAAGCCCAAGTTTTCCTAGGTCTACCTCTGCCTTTCTTAATATAAGTTGCATCTAAAACATCTACTCTCCTAATCGGATCATCAGGACGTTTAAAATTATTTGTATAAACACTTAAAATAATTAAAAGATGTTTTGAGTATTTTTAATAAAAATCACCTTAACCAAACCTAAAAAAATTAAATTAAAGTTAAAAAATTAAAAAACAAAAAGAAAAAAGATCCAAAAATGGTCTCTTAATTTTTTAAGAGATCAAATTCAAAAAAGGAATAATAATTTATCTGAGTTCATATCCTTTTCTTTAAGCTAAATTGAACTTGAAAAGATTTCCTCCCATAAATCAACATGACCCAAATCTCAAAGGTGTGATACTCCCCACTAACTAATAAAAACTAGATCTGCATTTAGGTCCCATTTGGAAAAAGGTAAATCGACATTTCTTTTAGGCTTCATGTATTTGTAGGACCGGATATTAGAAAGGAAATTTTAGAAATGATGATATTGGCTACTTCCATTATTTGGTTGGCTGTAGTTAAAACTCCATATTTGATTCAAGTGCCACAAACTCTCTTAAAATACTTGAAATATAATGATTCGGTTCTCACCCAAAATGAGTGAAAACATCATGTCTTCATTGGCAAGCAACGAAATGAGCCCTTTGCAAAAACACTCGTGTACAATAAAAAAATGCAGAGTTAAATGATTTCCTTTTCATTCATTATAGCACATTAAGTAGCCTAATTATCATTCATTTCAATCTTAATTGGTTTCAATTGGATTTTAATCGGTAATTATGATTAATCGCTTAGCTTAATTATTTTTAAGTAAACTTAGTACAACTAAGTAAATCATAATTACTTTCTAATACTACTAACTTCAAATTAAATATTAATTACATTCAGTAAATCAAACCATCTCAAATTCATACCTAATTTAATTATCTGAATCCCAACAACTTCTTAAGCTCTTTCATAAATCTCATAATCATTTAGATTCCAAATCCGAAGCCAAATAGCCAATTACTCCACAAAAAAATTTAGCTCGATTCAACAACTACAATGCCCAACAGATATCAGAATTATTAGCCCAATTAAACTTCAATTTAGCCAAACAGCCCCTTAAGACAATCAAAGACTACAAAATCATTAATCGTTTCAAACTAAATCCAGCTAAATAGGTCCTAAGCGCGAAACCACCCGATTTAATTCCAACATCCACTGAAAACCCTAATAGAAAATTGCTCCAAAACCCTATCGAAACCATTTCCAAAGAAAACATTGCAAAATCAAATGAGCGAAGATACATAAATCTGCAACAAGCCCAAACCATCAAATACTACAAGAAAATCAAACCAACTCCAGACCACCACATACTTCCCTTCACCTCCAAATCCCAAAACAAGAGTAGAACCCTACAATGCCGCTACCAAAACCCTTCAATGAGCCCCTGCCCCCGTCCTACCCCCCACCCCCCACACCATCAGCAAGATGAACACTCAACAGATTTCCCAGATCTGAGTAATCCAGAACAAGAGGAAGCTTAACTTCACTCACCTTGAAAATAAGGCCGCCTGGCTTCCTTCCCGGTTCCCCTCTTCCTCTCGATCGGAGAAGAAGCTGAAGGGCGAAGAAGAGCCACCGGTTAAGCTCGCGCGGCCCGTTCGGCCGTTTTGTACGGCTTTATATAGGAGCGTGATGTAGCGGAGCCTGCCACCAAGAAAACGGAATATTCTTCGGCGAGCTCTGTCGAACCCGTTATTTGCCCGTTACCATCCGACGAACCTTAACGCCGTCAAATCCAATCTCAGCCTCCCTGTACTCTTATTTAATTATTTAATGCTTGCCAAATTTAATTTAAGGGGACAATCTCAAAAATTGATTGTAGAATTGAAATAAATGTCACGAGCTCAAATTTCAAATTGAAAGTTTTCGAGTCGATTTTGAGTCATACATCAACTCGCTCGAGTAGACTCGAGATCAGCTCGTAATATTTTTATTATATATATAAAATACTAAGTTAATTTTAATATAATGAGTCCAAACAAATTTCGAGTCGATTTCAAGTCGGAATGATTCAGAATAACCCAATTTGAGTCTGCTAGTGCTAGTTTTAATTTTCAGTTAGACCGAGCCAACTCCGAGCCGAAAAGGATCCAAATAACAACTTGAGTCAGCTCATTTTCATTTGAGCTGAATAAAAATGAGCTGAATCAAGAGTCACGAGCCGATTTCATGCCCCACTAATCTATTTGAGCCGATTTCAAGAAATTGGATCTTTAATAGCCCTATTTACGTTTCTAATATCTAAATTTTGTTTTTTTACATTTATATCCCTATTAAAATTAACATTTTCATATATAAAGATTTGAAGTTTAGATATTATATATATAAATTCATAAGAATTAACTGATATATATGTTAATATTCCATGATTTAAAGGATCAGGCCCCATTTGGTGCGAAACCCACCAGACCCGCTTGGGTAAACTGCATTTTGACAGTTTTTTCAAAAATAACGTTTTCAAAACTCTAAAATCTACATTTTCACATCATTCCTAATTCAGTGCGGTGTCAGCTTTCTAACTATTAATAAGCTTCAGCTACCTAGCAAAATCTACATATTTAAGAGTGCGCTGCATTTTACATAATTTACAAAAAAAAAAAAATGTTGTGATACAAATATATGCTTATATCTTAAAATATTTATGTATGTATATATCTTTATGTCTCTGTATGTATGTATGTATGTATGTATGTATGTATGTATCTATGCATGTATGCATGCATGCATGTCTTGTATACTTGCTAGAAATATTAGAGGAGGGCAAATAGGTAAATTACCTTCAAAGATGGGCTTAAAGAGGAGCCAAGTTAATCTTTTATAAAATATTTTAATTTTTATTTTTTTATTAATTTAAACTTTGTAGAAGCTTTACTATAAATTTTCTAGAAATTGAATCAAGGTAGTTTTAAATTATAGCCATAATCATAAAATAATAAATTTCACAACACACTAAAAGATATATATATAATATAGAATTATGCAAACTTTGCTTATGATATAAAATGGAAACCACATATTTTGCAATAATGATCCTCTCACAATATGATTCCACCTATTAAATTTCCATAACTTCCCATAATGTGCAAAATACCATTTCAAGTCTTTGTTGATAATGGTAATAAAATTGAGATGTGCATCAAATCAAAAAGACCACAATCACTATCATTTTAAAAGTGACACATTTTTTTCGTACATAATTTATGACGCCAATGTGTTATAAGCATAAATATAAAAGTTTGTGTGTTAGATATATAAATACAAAAGAATTATATGGTATGCACAAGCGCATGTTCCGTTGTCTGTTGGTAGAGCAGCCTCTTTGAAGGTCGTAAGTCCCCTCAGGTACCGAGTTGGAATCTCCTGCCAGTACAGTGTGTCCTTAAGGCAAGTGGTACTCGAATTTATTTGCACGCCGCGTTGGCTCCCAGATCTGACGAGAGTTAGTACATCAAAGGTTGATCGACACTTCCACCCGTCGATCAATCTTTGAAAAAAATAGAAGAAAAATGGTATGCAAATAAATTTGACCATAATCTACTATGAGCTCCTCTATTTGGAAACAACTTTTTATAGTGTATGAACAAACAATTTCCACCTATAATTGTCCAAATGCTCTGGCAAGATACACATGAAAGACAAACCTGGAAACTTAACTCTCAAGAGAAATTTACAAACATACCGCACAATTCTTATATATTTGCATATCTAACACCTTAATTTTTTTTATTTACATTTATGAAACTTTAATGCAAGAAATTTACACATGAAAAGATGTATTTGAAGTTTAAAAATGATCTTAAAGATCTGAGTCTCAGGCATGAGAAGTGCATATATGAAAATTTTTTCATGAATAAGAAGAAAATACAAAATAATAGACAAAGTTTGTTGTTAATAGCATAAAAGGTAAGATTGTAAATTTATAATGTTATGCAAAACTTTTCTGAATACTAATGGATGAAATAAATTAACACTTATTGTTTCTTCTTGGAGGACTTTTTGAAAGGTTTCTTGGAAGACTTGAGCTTGTTTGATGCAGAAGATAAAGAGACTTCTTTCTCCCTTTTCCTCTGCTTCTCTTTCTTCACATTGAACATTGTAACCGCCTGTTTCACATCAAAAGAAATCTTTTAAGTGCAAGTGAAAAGCGGAGCTAAAAGGCAAATTCCCCAAATATGTGTGTGCGCGCGGGTGCAATCATGGCCTGTTGGATGACAGCTTCGGCGTAAGTCCCCTCTGTCCCAAATTCGAATCTCAACTGAGCTGAATTAACACATATGAGGGAACGGTATTTAGGAGACGAGATAGTCCTTCCTATATATATATATATATATATATATATATATATATATATATATATATATATATATATATATATATATATATATATATATATATATATAAAGGGAGTTATTTGAGAATGTCGCTCCCCATATGTGTTATCCGTCCCAAAAGGGATCGAACCCGGGCCAGAGGGATCTTACGACTGACAATGCAGCTGTCTACTAACTTACCACCCAAGGACGCAACCCCATATATATATATATATAATGTTTGTAAATATCATAAATTTTTGCTTTCGTAAATATATTTTTCACAAAAACATTCAATATATGCACCTTCAAAATTTTAGAGTCTAGAGTTGAAAAGTATTGATGGCATTATTAAAGGGGTATTTACATACATACCAGTATAACACCTAATTAGTAATTTTACTTTTACATTTATACCTCCCAAATCTTTCACATCACATAAAAAATAACACCATTTTAACATTTAGAAAGTGACATACACATTTTCATGAATAGATAAGGTGGAATATATGTTATAAATTGTAAGTGTTAGATATGTAAATACATAAGAATTGAGTGGTATGTTAGACATACATACTAGTATACCACCCAATTTCCTATGTATTTGCATAGCAAACACATAATTTTACTTTTACATTTATATGACCCAAATTTTTCATACCATATCAAACATAACACCAAATGAACATTTTCATGCATAAATAAGGTGGAATGTATGTAAAGAATGAAGTTTAGGTGTTAGATATGTAAATTCATAAGAATTAAGTGGTATGTACGTAAATTTTCCATCTATAAAATAGTCAATTTGTGTCCGTGCTAAGAAAAATTTGTTGCACCTCGGATTCTTAGTACCAAACTGTAAATATGAATTGTATGTTCCTAAAACTTACCCTGTCAACGTCAAGTATATCATGGGAGCTTTTAGCCATCAATTTGTTGAGAATTTTCTGTGTTTGTTCTTTCTCTTGAGCTCCCATTCCCCTTCCTTCCACAACAGGAAGAAACTACATGCCAAAGGAAAAAAAAAAATTTGCAACATGAGCATCTTATTTGCATAAAAAGTCTAAACCAAAACAAAATTATGTGAAGTTAAAGCTTAATTAGTCCACAAGAGTGACCTTTCGATGTTTTCCAGCATGCTTGGCAGGTTTCTCTCCAGGAAGTTTCTTATCAAATTTTCCGCCGCTTGCTGTCGCTGTCGCCGCCATTCCGGCGACGCCCTCAAGCTCTTCTTTACTGGCTTTCTTTGGTATTACTTGCTGAGTTCCAGTGATGGGTAATGCTGTCGCAGCAAGCTGGACATGACTGCATAATCACCCAAAAAAATTATTAAAAAAATATCCCAATCGTTTGTAACTTGGTATAAATTTTAGAGAAATTTACATGCATACCACACAATTCTAATGCGTTTACATTCTAACACCTAAACTTTACTATGTATATCTACAACACTTTGAAAGGGTGTACTTCACTTGCAAAATGTTAGTGATAGCGATATTTTTTATGTGATGTCAAAGATTTGAGTGTTATGTATATAAATATGAAAGCTTAGGTGTTAGATATGTATATATATAAGAATTGTGTGGTATGTATATAAATGCCACTAAAATTTATCAAATTAAATTAAAGAAAGCTAAAACTGCAAATAAATATTTTGGTTTGTAAAATATTCAGTGACAAAGAAATTCTTTTTTTTTTTTTTTTTGGTGAGAAGTATAAGAAGAAAACAACCTTGGCAAAGCACCAGCTTTGAAAGCTTGTTTGAGATTCTGCAACCGGTTCTTCTCCTGTTTTTCAACCCGTTTCTTTTTCTCATTCTTCCTTGTGCTGAAAGGATCCTCTCCTGGTTCTGAAAAGAGCAATGGACAATGAAAGTGGAGAATGATTTGTACACTGAATCAAAAAGTAAAGACTTTCCTCTAAAATTTTATGATAGAGGGAACATATATATATATATATATATATATATATATATATATATATATATAGAGCTTATAAAATCCATATTGATCAGAAAAAATTAATCCCTAGAGAAATTTTGAGAGAGAGAAGTGTTGAAATAGTCCCTTGATTTTTTACAGGGAGCCATTAAAGTCCCAAAAGGTCTATAAAAGTGTCAAATTAGTCTCCATACTCTTTTAATATATGCAAAAAATAATCCTATATGGGAAACATTTCAGCCGATATTAAAAAAGTTTGGGGATAATTTGATATTTTTATAAACTCTAGGACTAGAATGATGCCGTATAAATAGTTAGGGGATTATTTTGGCACTTCACTGTATTTTGAGATAAGTCGTAGTAAACTTGAAATCCTTCATGCAGCTTATATAAGAAGTCCTTCAAACCATTATTATAACTGAAGTTCATATATGATAATATAAGTGATGGTTACAACCATAAATAAATATCATTTAAAAGATGCAAGGATAGATCAACAATATAAAGCCGTACTTTGATATATTTTTTTAATATAAAGCTGTAATTATGAATATTTACCTAAGAATCCTAAAGTAATCAAAATTGATGAGTACCGTCCAGCCAAGGATTAGAAAGTGTTGATTTTGTATATTTCATTCAAATATGTACATTTGAATGCCCTATTAAGGAGATTTGGAGAGGGTTAATTTTGTATATTTCATTTTAACATAAACAAAATGTATACAACCCTACGAAAGCATCTAATAGAAAAAAATATAAAATAAGTGAAATGAATATAATAGTCCATAAATTCATAAAGATCCCAATACAATATAAAGCTGGACTTTTTAAAATTTTATTAATATAAAGTTATAATAATGAATATTTAACTCAGAATCACAAAGTAATCAAAATAGATGAGTACCGTACTGACAAGTATTAGGAAGAATTGATTTTGTATATTTCATTTCAATATGTACATTTGAATGCCCTAGTAGTAAGAATTGGAGAGAATCAATTTGTGTATTTCATTTTAACATAAACAAAATGTATACAAATCTTTCGAAAGCACCTAATAGAAAAAAATAATAATAATAAGTGAAATGAATATATTACAAAATTATTATAATGGTCCATATAGATTTATAAGCAGATAATAGAGATCCCATGGATCAATGAGATGGTAACAGCAAAGAAATGAAAGATTGTGAAGCCTTGGTGAGTGTGGATTTCAACAAATGAAACTTATGAAGCTGTCTAATACATCTCTAGAAGTTGTTCACCTATGACTACAAGTAGATTATAGATTAAACTATTGTCAATTGTCTCATTTAAAAGGTTTCCATCAATTCAATATGCTTTGTACGGTGATATTGCACATAAATCTATATAATTTTGACGGTGGATTTATTATCACAATAGTGTCTCATTAAACATTTTTCATTCAATTTTAAACTTCTGGAATTTCTTTTAGCCATAACAATTTATAGATTCCAATTCCACTTATATTTCTATATTTATTTTTCTAAGTTAAAAGCTTGCCTCCCAAAAAAGTGCAGTACCCTCAAGTTAACCCTCAATCAACCATAAAACCTACAAATCTGCATTTGTGTAAGCTTCAAGAATTATATCTTCTCTCTTCTTAAATGGAATTCTTTTACCCCAAGGCTCCCTTCAAATATATAAAATTTTATACACAGCATCAAGATGTTATCTTTAGGGTTATGCATTAATCAATTTTTTTTTCTTTGAACTCTCAATTTCTTCTAAGCACTACCTGTCATAATAACCATATCAAAATAAACAATAAATATTAAGACTCCTAAAATTGTGTTTCATAAATAGTGTATAGTTTCATTGACATTATTTATATTCCTATATACAGTATAATCTAGACGAACTCTAAATTATGCCATTAGAGATTGCCTCAACCCATATAAGGCCTCTTTAACTTGCATAGCTTTTATTATGTATTTTATGTTGAAACCCTGGGAACCTCCACTGTATGCTTCAACTTCTAGTTCACTATAGAAGAATGCATTATTCACATTGAATTTTTATTTCCAGTTTATTAACGGGGAAAGATAAAAATCCCTAACAATGTACATTTTAACAATTGAAGCGAAAATTTATAATAGCTAATTTCATATATCTTATTGTAGTCTTTGACCATTACACTAGATTTACAGATTTCTAGCAAAGCATGGGATTTATATTTGATAAGAAAGCCCCATTTACATCCCACTGGTTTCTATCTTCTCAAAAATGTTATCCATTCTCATGTTTTATATTTTAAAAGGGTTTCAATTTCTTCCATAAAGTAAGCAAGGGTTCCCACATTACGGACGGATGCGGGTAAAGAAGTTAGTTCATGATACTAGTATTAGGATAGGATCCTGGAATATAGGTACTCTCAATGGTAAACTAATGGAATTGGTTGATATTATGATCCATAGAAAGATAAATATCCTATGTATTCAAGAAACTAAATGGGTTGGAGAAAAAGCTAAGGAGATTGATAACTTGGATTTTAAAGCTATGGTATTACGGTAAGAGTCGTACTTAGAAATGGTGTAGGTGTAATTATAGATAAGAGTTTGAATGATAATGTTGTCGAAATTAATAGAGTTGGAGATAGAATTATAGCGACTTAAGATTATTATTGATACTTAAGATTTTTAATATTATAAGTCTTTATGCTTCCTCGAAGTTGGTTTAGATATAGGCTACAAAGATAAATTACGGAATGATCTGAAGACTTAATACGACTGATACTGCATGAAGAAAAAATTTTTATTGGAGGAGATTTAAATGGACGTATCGGTAGAGTGATAGAAGATTTTAGAAATATTCGATAGTAGTTTACGGTTATGGAGCGATTAATGAAGAAGGTAGAGCGAATTTTAGATTTTGCTTTAGCGTATGATATGATTATTACTAATCACTTTATTCAAGAAAGAGATGAGCGTCTTATTACTTATAAGAATGGATCGAATAAAACACGAATTGATTATTTTACTATGAGAAGAAGAAATCGTCGAGATTGTAAGGATTGTAAGGTTATTCAAGTGAGCGATTAAGTATCCGATATCGATTATTAGTTACAGATTTTAAGATGAAGAGTTGTAAAATAAAGAATACTTAGGATTCAACATCATAGAATAAGATGGGGGCACGCTAAAAGACATGAAATAAAATTATTTTTATGAGTAAAATTCAAGATTTAAATATTTGGGATGTTCGTGAAGACGCGAATGTTATGTGGGAAAAATTAAGCTAATACTTATTAAACAAGTGGTTAAAGATGTCTTGGAGAATCGAAAGAAAAGTTTCATAAATAAAAATAGTTGGTGGTGGAATAATAATGTGCATGAAAAGATAAAATATAAGAAGTTGTCTTATAAAAATTGGTTTAAATGTAAAAGCGTAGAGAGCGGGAAAAATATAAAATGGCCGCAGGAGTGTAAAAGAATAATGCGTGACGCTAAAAATTCTGCTTCTTACTGATCTTTATAACATGTTAGATACTTTAAGGAAGGTGAAAAATATATGTATAAACTAGCCAAACAAAGAGAAAAGAAATGTAAAGATTTAACTCGAAGTAAAATGCATTAAAGATGAAAATCGAAAAGTCTTTTCTTAGAAAAAGATATTCAACATAGAGTGGGTGAGTTATTTTGATAAACTTTTTAATGATGATCGTTGAAAGTACGATTTACCTTAGTGATCTTAATATCGTTAATAATAATAAAACTTTTCATTTTTACCGTCGCATTAGTAAAAAGAAGTTGATGAGGCTTTAAAGAAAACCATGTGGGGAAAGTCCGTAGGACTCGATGATATCCCAATTGAAGTGTGGAAATGTTTAGGTGATTTGGGGGTTTCCGGCTTACTAAACTTTTTAATATTATTTTAAAAACTAAAAGGATGTCCGAGGAGTGGAGAAAGAGCATTTTGGTCCCCATTTTTAAGAATAAAGGAGATGCACAAGAGTGTGCAAATTATAGAGGAATTAAATTGATGTGTCATACTTTAAAATTATGGGAGAGGGTAATTGAACATAGGTTAAGACGTATTACGAAGATTTCTCATAATCAATTTGGATTTATGCCTAGGCGTGTCTACCATGGAAGCTATATATTTATTGAGAGGTTTGATGGAGAAGTACGGAGATAATAAGGAGGATCTACATTTGATTTTTATTGATTTAGAAAAAGCTTACGATAAGGTTCCTAGAGATATTCTTTGGAGAGTCCTCGAGAAGAAAGGTGTTGATATGACTTATATTCAAGTCATTAAAGATATGTATGCTAGTAGTCGTTACATGTGTTCGAGCCGAAGGAGGATTGACCAAGTATTTTACTATTTCGTTGGTTTACATCAAGGATCGGCCTTAAGCCCATATCTTTTTGCTTTATTTATGGATGGTCTTACTCGGGCATTTACAAGAGGATGTACCTTGGTGTATGCTTTTTGTCGATGATATCCTCTTTGTGGATAAGACAAGAGAAAAAGTCCATGAAAAACTTGAATTATGGAGGTCTACATTGGAGTCTAAAGGTCTTCGTTTGAGTAGAACTAAAGCCGAATACATGGAATGTAATTTTAGTAATAGTAGGTCTCAGTGACAGACAGTGTAACTTTGGGTGATCAAATTATTAAAAGGTGTGAACGATTTAGATATCTCGGGTCCATTGTTCAAAGCGATGGTGATATAGATGGGGATGTTAATAGTAGAATTCAGGTTGGTTGGTTGAAGTGGAGGAATGCGTCTGGCCTATTGTGTGATAGAAAAGTACCGCTTAGACTGAAAGGAAAATAAGATGGTGGTGAGACCTTCAATGCTATATGGTGCTGAATGTTGGCCTTTAAAAGAGAAGCATAATGTTAAGTTAAGTGTTGCCGAGATGAGAATGATTAGGTGGATGAGTGGCTTTACACTTAGAGACAAAATGCGAAATGAATATATCCGTAAAAGGGTTGGAGTTGCACCAGTGACAGATAAAATTAGAGAGAGTCGCCTTAGATGGTTTGGTCACATTAGACGTCGACCACCTGATGATCCGATTAGGAGAGTAGATGTTTTAAATACAACTTATGTTAAGAAAGGCAGAGGCGGACCTAGGAAAACTTGGGCTTATTGCATAAAAAATGATCTTAATTTATTAGAATTAAACGAAAATTTGACACTAAATAGGACGCAATGGAGAAAAAGGATTCATGTAGCCGACCCCACTTAGTGGGATTAAGGCTTTGTTGTTGTTGTTGTTGTTGTTGTTGTTGTTGTAAACAAAAGGGTATATAGTCACATGGAGATTTATTGGTCATTGGATTTTTCAAGATATAGAGATTGTTCTTTTTAGCAAAGCTTATTTGTTCTCATGCACGCTTCTTAAATGACACAAATGAAGATTAAATATAACACTGCACCTAAACTCTTTAGTTAGCTTTTAAATGGATAATAATTTGATAAATAATGTAGCTGTATGGAGGATATTTCGGAATCTGAGTGAATTGCTTATAAGAATATCTCATTGTTTAGCCATAATTGTTAAGGATCCGTTGACTATAATTATTTTTTTATTGCTAAGACAAGAGGTAAATATAAAAAATTTGTGAGATGAATTGGTTATATATTCTATAGATTCTGAAAAAATAATAAAAGAGTAAAAATATGGGGCATCTTGAGATTATAAAAATATAAGAAGAAAGATAATACCTCAGAATGCTAGAATCTGTTGTATACACATTTTTTTAATGCTCCGAGCAAAATTTTTTTATCTTTATGTGCCTTATTAATCAACCTTCTCTGTTCTCCTGTTCAAAAAACCTAACCAATTGGGATCAATTTAGATAGTTGATTCCATTCAGCCGTTATGTTAAATGGATGTTTTACAACTCTCCCATTAGATTTTAGATTGAATGCCTCAATTATAAGCAAACCTTAAACCAAGGGTAACTGGGTATTATTGTTGCCTCCATGGAGAGGAAATCGTGGTGATTCTCTTCATGGGAAATAAAAAAAATAGAAACGAAATGCAGATGCAACAATAAGAATAATATGCAGCTATATAATGATGGAGATAAAAATATTAGGAAATGTCGGCGTCCATGCGATTAGTAAGACTATAGTTAGAAACAAATAGGAGAAAAAGAATATAGTGCAATAATGAAGTCTGCATGCATGATTGTGGAAATGCAGTGATGAAGGTTATAACAATAGCGACACAGCAATGAGAAGAAGCCTAGTGCTCTGATACTATGAATAGAATTGGAGAGAATTAATTTTATGTATTTCTACCATAAATGAACTTTACAACTTATTTTACTTTTGATAGCGTGCTCTCGTGAATCTTCAGCTTTCCAATGTCTTCTAGCATTAAGAGTCCGTTTGGAGTGCCGGTGCGGTGGCGGTGGGGCATCGCACCGCAGTTTGGGTGTTTGGATAAACTGCGTTTTGACAGCTTTTTCAAACCTGCCATTGAAATCTGTGTTTGCCCACCAGTTCTGTCAAGGTGCGGTGGCGGCTTTCTAGTTGCGGTCTGACCTTTTCAAAAAAAAAAAAAAATTTAGTAATCACCACAGCTTTTTGAACATCAGATTATTCTTCAGCGGCTCCACAATTGTTTTTTAATAAGCTGCAGCTACCCCAAACAGACCCAAAGTCAATACAATGTGTTGCACATGGTGTCCAAAAAATATGTTCTTTTCTCCATTATTTTTTTACCCACATTCACATTAGTTAGACCCATTATTTGTAATAATTTGCACTGCATTTTTTTCTCTCACTTAATCACGTTATCCAACCAAGTAAATAGTAAATCATCATTTTTTATAGCCTTAGAAGCATCCACGGATTTAAGAAACTACTTCTCCCATTTGTCCAACTGTTTGACATAATTGAGCACCCATATTTACTTCATACATTGTTATGCTCCTCTAACATCTTATTGCTTGTAGCAACCTCATCTTTGAGTATCCGAGTTCTCAATTCATGCTTTGTTGGCAAAGTAAAACCAAATCCAAAATTAGCAACTACTTCAAACATAGACATATAATATGGGTCATTGAAGCAAAATCTAACAATTGCCCTACATACTTCTTTTCTTTCATCTTTTTTTCACTTAGAATTTAGAGTAGAATTTTTTGTTTGTGTTGTGGTGAAAGAATCCATTGGATCTCTAACTCTAGGTGGCTTCTGGGAGGAGTCAACTAATGATGAATTTGTAGCATTTGGTTTTCACCAATATTTGTTGCACTGCTTTTAATATCATTTAAGCCACTGTCTCATTTTGCTTTGACTTTTGCATCTTCTAATGCTTTCTCGCATCTCTTGAACTTCAGTGGGAGCTTTAGTGGATGATTTGATGTCTTTTGTGTGTCGGCAAGATATTGTTTCATTGTGTTTATTGTTCCACTGCACACTTGATTGCAAAACATACATCTGAAATATTTTTCATTGGGTATGCTTGTTGTATATTGTCATATAAAGTCTTTCTTGCTAGTGTGACTTTTAATATCATTTAAGACACTGTCTCATTTTGCTTTGACTTTTGCATCTTCTAATGCTTTCTTGCATCTCTTGAACTTAAGTGGGAGCTTTAGTGGATGATTTGATGTCTTTTGTGTGTCGGCAAGATATTGTTTCATTGTGTTTATTGTTCCACTGCACACTTGATTGCAAAACATACATCTGAAATATTTTCATTGGGCATGCTTGTTGTATATTGTCATATAAAGTCTTTCTTGCTAGTGTGACTACTACAGGATACACAATCCTCCCATTCCATTACAAGTTAATAATTAGCCCAACACATTTTAAAAAAGGTATTAAATCTTTAAAACAATCAAAATAAAAAAAAAATCTTTAGAAGGATTAAAAATCACAAATCTTGCTTCAGTATACATTTAAAAAAAAAATCTTTAACATGAGAAAAAAAAAATTTGGGGTTCACTGTAACTCGAAATTATTGTAGCTACGGTGAAGCTACAGTGAAATGATCAATTAAAGGCTCATAAAGGATTAAACCTCACAAACCAAACAAAATAAATTATCGGGCTGCGAGCGCCACACGGAGCGAAGATGACGCAGTTTGATGCGGGTGTGGGAGAGGGAGAGCGAGAGGGAGAAGGAGAGAAGGAAACAGCATGGGAGATGGAGACGAACACGACGCAGACGAGCTGCATGCAGGACAAAGACGACGCAGACGAGTGGCGTGCGGGACGAAGCGACAGAGGAAGCCGATGGGGGATCACTTGCGTGCAGGACAAAGCAGATGAGCCTACTGCGGGACGACAAAGAGGGATGCAGGAGATGACTACATGAGGGAGAAGCTTGAATAGCTTAGGTAAGTAGAATTAGATTTTGTATCCTTTAATTCAATTATGACAGGCGGGCGTACGTCCGTAAGGAGTGAATTGCACTCTAGACTATCTCGGGCATAAGTCCCGCGAGATTTGCGCCCCCCTCGTGGACTTAGGGCGAAAGGCATTACGCCTCGTTTAGGGGCACGCCACAAAATCGTCTTTCTAAAGAGAAGTGTGGAAACCTATTTTTATTGCTTTGTACCAGACAAACCCAAGCAGTGGGTAAATGGCTATCCTAGTAATAGAATTGGTAGAACACATTGTATCATGCAGCTTCTCAGACCACCCCTTTTAAAATATTATATGGCCGCGATCCATCTCATTTGGTGCGTATGGACACAAACTACACCAATGTTTCTAGTGGATTAGTAATTAAAAGAGAGAGACAAGATGCTAGCGGAATAGGATAGTTTATTCAAAGCTCGATAATTTATGAACAAACAAGCCGATGGACATTGAATGGATGTGCAATTTGAGGTAGTAGATAGGATGTATCTAAAACTTCAGCCCTATCGACGGAAGATATTGGCCAAATGAGAAATGAGAAGCACTCCCAACGTTATTTTAGTCCTTAAGAGATCACAAAGCGCACAAGTGAGCTAGCTTATCGTTTAAAATTGTCGCCTTCTTCGAAACTTCATCCAGAGTTTCACATATCGTAGTTGAGACGCGCTATTTGTAATATGTGCCCTCTTCTTGACTTGTCTCTACCTTGACTGAGGATATGTTAGTTTTCTTGGAGTCACTGGAGCTAAAAGAGGTGCGCCAAAAATCGATGGGTGAGAAAGGCGTGTTAATTAAATGGAAATGGTTATGGAAAACATACAATTTGATCCAACAACTATTTCTTTTTTTCCACCTTAAAAGGCAATATATCTTATTGAGGGGGTAATAATGTTAGGCAAGCATGGACGATGCTTTCCGCTACGTTGAGCCTGCCAAATAATTTGAAGGCTTATGATAGACACAAGGCAAAAAGAGTAATTTAGTAATTTATTATCTATTACAGCGGTGTATAAATAGGTCTTATTATGTTTAGGGTTAGTGTATGCATATGATTGTTTTCATGAATCTTAGGATTATGTTTAGATTTTGGGAGAGATTGTCTGCCTCTCAAATTATAAGTGCTTATCTTTTACGTATTCGGAGTTGTATGTTTGATTTGATCTAGCAGAATAAAATCTTTTTTATTTCCCCTAATTTCTAGGAATATGTCGCATTCCTATCAGAAACTCTCTCATTGTCACATGAACCCAAAACCATTCTAGCCACGTCATGCATTAGCATCATTGCCCCAGCTCAATCTCACAGCCAACCAGTCCATACTATCGTCTTGCTCTTGCACCTTCCAATCCCGTAGGAGAGTGATCCCAAACCCCCATTATTAGTGCATCAAATACTTTGCACTTTCCCACACATCATCACAACACTCAAAACTTTGCCCTTTCACGAAAACCACCACCGCAACACCATAATCATACACCCCTTGTGATATGTTGCATACCCTTCCTAATTTTTACAAGCTAATCTATCTTAACCAACTCCTACGCCCTTTCTGAATTCTCTACCCTAATTATAACCTTGTGACTATATGCTCTACCTTGACTAAGGATATGTTAGTTTTCTTGGAGTCACTGAATTCTCTACTTTATTTGAGCTACTTATGACTATATGCTCACTATAGTGGTATCATCTTATTACATCCTCAAATAAAGTAACACAAGCTTGTGTGATAACTTGCTTACTTGTTACTTCTCTCGGAACCGTTCCAATGTCCATCAGTTGCCACCGTATATAGTGTAAACCCGTCGCAAACATCTTCAACTTCAAGTTTGAGTGGCACGTCTTTTGATTCATTAGAAAGTGATTTCTTTGTAGATTTTCCATCAATTGATTTGCATCAAATAAAACAGATTGCCATCAATTATATAACCTTAAGCTCAAGCTTTCTCGATTACTTGTTTCTCAAGGGATCTTTACATGAATGCATGCCATGTGATGAATGCAATGATTATGCTTAGGAAACACGTTGTCGCCTTTAAGAGTACATTTGGGAGATATATTGGCAATTGGCATTTCCAAACTCATTCAAGTATCAAAGGCCCCTTGCTCAATTTGAAACCAAGGGGGCAGAAATTAGCATAAGTATCAAAAATTTCACAAGTATAGGAAATCTAAGAAATAGCATTCATATGACTATGGACGATCCAATAATACCACAGCCATAATAATAATTGAGGCCGTCATTCTAACCATCATTAATCATTGATCATATAAATTCCCATCATGACAAACCAATATTAATACATTAAAATATTATCATTATTCATATGATGATTCAGTTTGTCACGTAGACTATAATAATCATCAATAGCATAGATTTTATAGTCTCTTGCATATGATCCACACATTGATTCCAGACCAAAGCCATTTTATGATGGCAATAAATTGTCCTATAAATTAGTTTTTCAGACTCCAAATTCAACATAAATACTCGAAGTTCCGATATTGTGTCAAAATTTAAATTTTTTTATCACTATTATGAGCGAATGTATGAAAATTATTATTGTAATGATACAAACTCCACAAATGAGTTATCAAATAAAACAATGATCATCCCAACATTATGCAAATGATTGAGGTTGTGCATAAGTTTGAATTGGAGTTTTCTACAATAAATGAAGATGCCGCTAAAATTAAACTTAAGTTTTCAGCATTTATAGAGAACGTTGTTGCTTCGAAAGAAAATTGGATGACCCTGTATGATATCAATTGTTAAAAATTCAACTTCATTCTTCAGTATCAAATCTTTATATTAAGTTTGTATTTTGACTTTCAACATAGATGTGCTGCCAAGAACTTATAAAGACATCACAAACATAAGAAAGTTCTTTGTAGTTATAGATGTAATAATTTCATACCTAAAGCTTTGTAAGGACGGAAATAACAAAATCTTAATTAAAAAAACAAATATTAAGAACTTATAAAAGAATGATATTCTAAGACAATACTTAATGAGATATAAGGAAGACGTTATTTAGCAGGTAAAATGACCTGAATTATGTATATTATGGATTTGCTAAAAATAGAAATTGAGGAAGAATGTTAAGCTAAAAAGAGATGAATGACAACCAAATTGGTGTGGCAAAATTAAGGTGATGTAGAGCGTTAGTACCGCGGGTGACGTGATTCTAATTGTGAGACATCTGCGTTAAGGCAGAATCATTGGCTCCCACTATAGCAAAATCTAGCACCGAGATTTCGCGAAACTCCAGGACCGACCAATATTTATTTTTTGTTTTATTTTTATTTTCTTTCATTTATTTTCCAGCAAGTTTCCTTCCCTTGTTTCTTCATTTTTTTTGTTCTTACCTATTTCTCTAGTTGCTAATTAGGTATTTTCTATGAGGGGACTTTTATATATGTTGTAGTAGGGTGTTTGGGATTTCAGCATTTGTTGATTTTTTGAGATTGAGAGACTTTTCTCTGAAGCTTGCTCTCTTGAGTGCTGCAACATCTTTTTGTACTGCGTTTGTAGCTTCCCTAGGAATGTGTGGTGGATCGCCCTTGACGTCCTTACCTCGTCAATTCGCCTTTTGCTTGTTGTTTTCTGCCATCCAGCCGTCAAGCGTGCTTCCAACTGCTGGTTACAGCAGAAATTCACAACATAGACGCCTCTGATTTGCTGTTCCTCCCTGTGCATGCTGATTTTTTGCTGCCCTACATCCTCCTACTCCCGCTACCCCTTCTACAACTTCCCTAGCACTTATTGGTTTGCCATCACCACACCTTCTAGGGACCCTAGAACGTTATGATAAGAATTCTCTAAAATGACAGAATTAGTAGTAACAAAAATTGGGAGACAACATATTAACAGTCATTGGAGATAAGGTATTAAAAATAAACTAGGACAAAAAGTGCATGTACAAAAGGTGGATCAAATAGAACTAATGTTAACGAATTAAAAATGAAAGGCATGCATCTATGAAGCATGGACACTTCAAAATGCTGGTGTCAAACATGAACAAGCTCAGCACAATCTAACACATGTCAGATAAGCTCGAAATATATATCAAAAGTGTTTTGAGCCCAAATTAGGGTTGGACATGGACAGACAAAATAGGGGCATTTGCATAGTTGCGGTACATGTTTTAAGCTTTTTTAATTAAAATCTAGTTTGATTTCTCCTATTAAAATCACTCATACTCCCTTTCCAAGCCTTGGAAACTTCTTCACAAGAATGTCTTAGAATGAATCCTCTTCACCAATCAACTTTGTGTCGTACGTTAGTCTATGTTGATCATCTTCAACAAGTATCATTGTTGCAGTGCAAGCTCCTCTTCCTCGAGCCTCTTCACGTGAATGTCTCAAAGCCCTCTCATCTCTTTTTTTGTGGCAGTTTCACGCACATCCAACATTTTGCAGCGAAGTAATCTAACATTTTGGCCATTTCTTTGTACATCTTTGCAGCCTCACAACCATGGCATTCTTTATTATCTATCCTATAGTCATTACAACTCTAGAGCCATTCAATTCCTTCTTGTTGACCTCACTTTTTATCGAGGTTTAGTATTCCTCCTAGATTTAGGATTCTAGCCTCAGGAGCTTCCCCGACGATCCTAGATTCCTAGTGATGGGACCCACCTCGTTTTAGAGTGTCTGGAAACCACTTCGTTACTCTTTGAAATCCTGTACGAGATTTTGTACCGCTAGTTTGTAGCCAGTCGAAATTGACGTCAGGAGTTCAAATTGAGTCCCTATAGGATCCCTGAACATTAGGACAGCCTCGTGCACGTCTTACACACCAGCACCATTCTGATCGATCGAGCTTGAGTCAAAATTTTGCGACGAAACCAAATTTCGACGCAATTTTGACGCGAACGTCGACGAGGTTGCCCAGACGACCTCGGATGACAAAACGAACGGCGCTGAAGCTTCCGGAACGTCGATTTCACTTAAAATTGACGTTAAGTTTGCGACGATATCTTGTCGGGAGCGAAAATTGTGATTTAGGGTTTAATTTTTAATAAACTAATAATAAACTTATTTAAATTAAATTTAAACCCTAAAATCCATCTCTCCCACTCGACTTGCCTATCTCTCCCGCTCGACTCACTCGTCTCTCCCGCTCGAGCCCTATGGAGACTTCCGCGAACCTTCCCACACGCTCGAGCCGCGCACTCCTTTGCGGTCGTTTACTCCTCGAACCGCACTAGATCTCTCCTATCTTATCCCTGCGCGAGCAAGTGGTACCTTGCAGCGTTTTCCTGCGCGTGTGTTATCCCTGCGGCATCCTCTGCTACGTCTCATTGCGGCATTTCTCTCCATTCTCCCGTACCTTCTCCGAGCCTACTTGACTCCACAGATATGAAGCGACACTTCTTCTCCTCCTCTGCCTATAAAAACCCCATTTGGGGTGATATTTAGGGCTGGCTGAATTTCTTCTTGGAGAAGGGGAAGTGCTGTTGGATTGCTACCTGAGCTTGCTATTCCTTTTGTGTGCTTCATGTTGTCTGGTAACTTCTCTCTACCCCTTCTCTTATTCTCGGTTTGGCCCAGGGAGGCTGTCACTTATGCCGCTGGCTTGATCTTCCCTGTTTGTGGTTTCGGCTAAGCATTTATGTGCCATGGAAAACTTTGTTTACTTGCTTAAATAGTGGTTTCTCGTTCCCCCTCTTTAGTGGCATACCAGTATATTTTTATATAAAGGTTTGAGGGGTGTTTTATTACTTGAAGCAAGTGTAGAAGTGGAGGCATGGCATGATACTAGTTCCTCCTCTTGTTCTATTTGCTTAATATGGTGGAAGTGTAGTATGGCATTATCTTCTCTTTTCTTATGTTTAAAGCAAGTTGAGATTGATGAAAATATAATTTTGGGGTAAGGATTAGTCTCTTTTGCAAGCATGTTAAGATATATATTATGAAGCTTTCATTCACTCCTATCTAGCATGAGATATTGGAAGGCTTAGTTTTGATGTCTTAAGTTTTCTTTAGCTCAAAAAATGCATGCTTGGATTGATTTGGAAAGATTCTATGTTTGTTCTTATTTGAAGCATGTGGTAACTTTATGTTTTAATATATGGAAAGCATGAGGATGTTGTTGGGGCTCAAGTTTGGCCCTTATGTAGTTCACTTTGGAGAGGGATCACTTGAGTCTTACAAGCATGTTATAGGTTTGGTTATCATGGCAGACTATTAGCTTTTCTAACCAATGCTTTGAGTAGAGTTCTTCACTTGCTCCTGTTGTTATGAATTGTTGAAGGGCCTCTTGTTCTTTCATATGTATGTGGGGCTTGGTTTTTGCTCCTTATAGCTTTCCCTTACAAAAGTTGCATGCTAGGGAGAACTTTAAACTTAATTTGGAAGAGCTCTATGTTTGTCCCTATGTGAAACATGTAATAGCTCTATGTCTTGAATATATGGAAGTTTAACCCTTTATAAAAGCATGTTACGAAGATTTGGGATATTTCTATGTTTATTGCAAGCATGTGCTAGTCTTTTTACTTTTGATGTATTAAAAGCATGAGCTTGAGGCAATGATTAGTCTCTTTTGTAAGCATGTTGAGATGGATATTAGGATGTTTCTTTGCTTACTTTGGCTTGGTATGAATTATGGAAGGATTTACTTAGTTTTGTTTAACATGCATGTGGGGCTCATCTCTTGCTCCTTCTAGACTTTTCCTTACCAAAAGCGCATGTTAGGGAGAAGTTTACTTTGATTTTGGAAAAGTCCTATGCTTGTTCCTATTTGAAACATATGGTGGCTCTATATTTTGATATATTGAATATGTTGAGATGCTTATTTTAGCCTCATGCTTGCTTTGGTTTCAATCTTACCGTGGCTCATTTTAACTTCATTTGGGGGTTCGGTTGGTTTGCTCTTGCCCCTATCCGAAAGCCTGCTTTGATAGGTTATAGCTGTTCTCATTTTAATGTTTTAAAAGACGTATTCATGGCTTGATTTTTGGGTCTAATGTTGGCTCGTCTTTAGTCTTGTTATGGTCTAAATTTTGGATTTGTGCCGGAGTTGATTTCAGCTTTGTCGTGGCTTGATTTTGGTTCTATGTGGGTTGCGGTTATGGCCTTGTAGTGAGTGTTGTTTTGCCTTGTATGATGGGTTGCTGCCCTTCTGTTGCGACCTTGGCCGTGGGTTGTCTCTTCCTGTTTGCACGTTGGCCGAGAGTCATTTATTGGTCTCTGTTGAAGCCACGGCCGTGAGATGCTCCTCTTCTGTTCGTGCCTTACCCGTGAGTATAAGTGGGGTGATTTAAATGGTGGTGGTCTTACTTTTAGTCATCCTTGCCTATGAAGTGTGTTGTGATGATATGAGGTCTTTCTTAGCTATGCTATGAGGAGAGATTTGGAAGTATACTTTTTGGGGAGACTTTTATACCCTTGTGATATAGCAAAGTTATAAATCGGAGTTTGGAAATCTTAATGTTGACTTGATTTGGAAGTGTTAGTGTGGGTCTCGTTATGCCTTGGCCAAAAGCCTTTTGTTGGCCCCTGTTGCAGCCTTGGTCGTGAATTGTCCCCTCCTATTTGTGTCTTGCCCGTGAACCTTAGTGTGATGATTTGAATCATGGTGGCCTTACTTTTTGCTACCCTTGCCTGGGAGATTAATTGTGATGATCTGGAGCTCCCCTTGGTTTGCTTATGGGGAATAAATTGAGCACCATATTTGGAATAGCCTTATCATGCTTTATTTGATGAAATTGGAGTTAATTTGGATTGTTGCAGAGCTCGTCTATCCACTTTCTTATGTATTGAAAGCTTTGTAATCGAGATGACCTTCCCGTTATCGTTGCTGCTTGGCTATGAGCCTTTGTGTGGTCCTATTGGGAGATCTATGTTTTAAAGGCTATCAATTAATTTGAGATTTGGAAAATCTGGATTTTAGCACGGGTCAGGAGAAGTTAGTAGTGGGTTTCCCCGAGTCATTTCTTTTCCGCTTGATTTACGAGGTTTTTAAAAGATTTCCAGATTTCATTCTTTTTGATCTAAATGGAAGGGACACCCTCTTTGGGTCGATCCAGTTATGCCAAAGTGAGAAAATAATATCATCGGGATTGATTCAAGAATCTTGGGCTTTATTTTTTTAGTGTTTTATTCTTACTTGTTTTTAGGGGCGTTTTAGATTAACCCTCCTCCCGCTTTGGTTCTTCTCGGATTTGGAGGTGGGTTAATCTCCTTTTCTTCCCCTTTTCATTGATTTACGTGTTTTCCCCGCTTCACTCGGAGTTGGTTTTGTTTTTTTTTAGGGCAGTGACGGCGATGATACTAAAGGCATGCCAATGATAGAGTAGAATGATATCCCATCTTGCGACATCAGGACCCGCTCTAGGTGAACCGTAGGATGACGGTATCATTCGCCGCCATAGTGCTAGCGGCACCCATACTTTCTTATGATTGCTAGTGACCCTATACCCGATGAAATGATCGACTCGTGGACAATCCTAATTTTCAAAGAAAATCTGATAAGAATATGATACTACATTTTGCAATAAAAACATGTTTCTACCACAACCGAAAATTAATATAAAACTTTCTTTTGTATGCATGAAATCCACGTGCATACTAAAAACATAAAATTTTAAAACTATATCATAAAATCCGGTTATTCACTGTTGATTATCGGGCTTCGGTTAAGGAAAGACCTCTCCCGAGCTTAAATTTAGTAGACACCCTTCTAATGAGTGGCGGGCTCTATACACTCAGGTGACCGAAGTAGCTCTTAGACGACCCTTCGAGCTAGCATTTCTACTAGCTTCGAGCCTAGCTCCGACTCGAGTGTTGCAGTTTTCTTCGGCTCGCATGATTTTGATGAAGCACTCGTGTCCCTTTTTTAGTGATTTTCTGAAGTTTTGTTGACTTGTGTTATTCATTTTCTCGAGCTTTCTGTTGTGAGTCATTCGCCTTCTTTTCTCGAGCTTTCTGGACGATATTTCTGTTTTTCTACTTGGCTTTCGCCTGCAAGATGCACTTCAGCTCGCTGCGATAACGGCTCTCCCAGGTATACAGGTTTGTTTACATTTACAGCGTGTTACTTTTCGTACTGCCATCTGTTCTTTTAAGACGTCGTACTATACTCTATCGTACGCTTTATCGTTTTCATGCGCCGTATACCTCGATATACATCGTACTAACTTTAAACATACTTGCATAAGATGTTTATGAAACTCAACCAAAGCGTCACTCGATTTGATATCAGTAACTCATTACCTTAAAACTCAACCTCTTCACTGCAGAAGGAGATTGAGCTGTAGATTATGGCAATGACAACCATCTTCAATAAAGAAATATGTTCAAGGCTCGGCTAAACCATTCTTTAGTGATTAAACAACAATCCATAGGATTTTGAGGTTGTTCACCTAGCGCGACATAAATCCTCAACCTCTTTTGGGCCTTTGTATAGCTCTCATGTACAATATAAGCCCCAACCCATTTTAGGATTCTGAGGTTGTCGTTCATTACGACCTAAATCCTCACATATTCTAGGCTATTCATGTGATTGTTTCACACAAATGTAAGCCCTAATTAAATAAAATTGGCATGATGAAACATTTAAATAATTTCTCTCATAAATTCAAGCCAAACCATAGGACAGCTTGGGAAGTCACCGAGGTTCACCTCCGGATCTCTGACATCCCCTAGTTCTTCCTCCTTTGAACTCTACAATAAAATGTTCCAATTTTGAGTTAATCCCCTTTCACACCTCTTTGTACGATTTCGTTGAAAAGTCCTATCCTTTTGACCTCTTTGAAGATAATAATTCATGATTTTTATCGAGAAGTTTTTAAGCTGACTTCGGTCATTTAAGATGTAATTAACTATAGTGCTCGCCTTTATAGAAGCATTTCGAACCAAGCTTAAAATAAACCCTATTTAATCATTTATATTAAATAAAGTGAACTCATCTAAGAATAAAATTGTTTCATGACTAAACAGACGTCATATATTTATTAGTTTATTTGATCGAGTCTCACCTCAAGTCTTGTGTTTGTCTTTCGGATAAATGTACGACTGAGGCAGAGTAGTGCTCTTTCATTTAAACTACGAAAAATATGGGGTCGATTGATTTCATATTTTTCTAAAATTATATATATATATATATATATATATATATATATATATATATATATATAAATTAAAGCGTCCTTCTGAAGCGGGCGACGGGATTTCGATTCCGGCGACCGACAACTTCTTACGGGCACTGCACACCCAAAACAACGCCGACACTACTTATAGCCCTAGGATCCAAATCATTCAACTCTTCCCTACTCAAGTATTATGGGTAATGCAAATGGCTCTAAGCATTTAGCCTTGCTCTTCCAATCACAATTTTTTTTCTTGACTTTTTATGTTATTTTGATATCAAAATATAAATTACTATATTGTTAAGCATCACATGTAATTAACAATATTTGCTTACTTATCGCCTCTGACAGCTAATGTACTAATGGCTCTAAGCATTTAGCTTTTACCCCTCCAACCATAATTTTTTTTGTTGATTTTTTATGTTCTTTTACAATCAGACTATAAATCACTATATTGTTAAGCATCATATCTTATTAACAATATTTTCTTTATTTATTGGCTCTAATGGCTAATATGTAATGTCTACAGATAATGGTGCATGTCATTGCTTTTGTTATTAATATTTTTTTTTTATTTTAATTAGAACAGTTAAACTTTATGTAAAGTATAAGATAGTATACTTCATTGTGTAATGCCTTTAGTAGAAATACTAATATTATATTTTCTTTTAATTAAATGTTTTATGTTAAACATTTAGAAAAGAAAATAATATGACAGTGGACTAATGCGTCCAACATTTTGGGTCTATTCAAGTCATGCGTTTAAGCATGTGTTTCATAGGTGTAGGAAAGAGGTAGGAACTACAATTATGGAAAAAATTACTTACCTAAACAAGAGTTAAACAACTAAATTAGCATTCAATATGAATAAATGAGGAAAAAACAGATTAACAAAAAGGTCCTCAAAGTTAGAGTGAGTCCATGAATGATGATGAGTTCATTTTAGAACATTCAATAGTTAATTACATTAATAACATTAATTTATAATTATATATGGATGATAATATCTTGAAACAAAGAAAAGCATGGGTTAACAAGAAAAAACATCTAGGAAAAATCAAAAAAGCAAATTTATATAAAGGTAAAGTTACAGTTCAAAATGTAGCGGTGTGTCGTTCATGCCACTTGGCACTAGATGTGCCAGCAAGGATGTTAACCAATACATGAGGCCATCAAAAAGTATATCCATGCCAAAATGCAATTGAAATATCTGCTATGCTATTCCAAAAATGTGATAGAGATGGTACGGATATATAATTCTTGAGCAGAGTAAAATCTAAAATAAAATTTTTATGTCAATACAATTGTAAAACATACCATAGCTAGAGTTCTAAAAGATATGTTTCTTGCCGAGCCTGATAGGCTTCAAATTGGCTCAAATGGGTTGGAATGCAGCTTGAAATTAGCTCATGGCCGATAATATTTAATTTTGAACCAGCTTGGCTCAATTTGAATCTGGATGGAAATTGAAACGGGCTGCTAGCTCAAATTGAACTATTTGGATTTGTTCCAGCTTAAAAATCAAAACGAACTTACACGTTTTGATTGAGCCAGACACACATACAATTTTTATTAAAAAAAAAAAAACCTTCACGCAAATAAAAGTATGGCTCATAATGGGTTAAAAAAAATTTGATCCATGATTTAGGCTCGTAACTCGGCTCGTTCTTTTGGATCCGATCACAATCCAATTCAAAGTTTGAATCAATCGTTCAGCGAGTGATATCTACGAGTTAAATTCTTGACCCTGATCATGGCATAATCTCATAATCAAAATTAGTTAGCAAATGGCCCTTTATTGTTGGTCAAGAACTTGGAAAGGGTAAGAAAATACTATGAAGAAATAATGTTATGAAAAAGTTTCAAAATATAATGTTTACCATCGGTCATTTTGGCTTCAATAATTGGTACATCTCTATCATCATTCACTCGATCATAGCCATAACGCCGCTTCCAAGTACCAGTTTGTTCATCATAAACACGCTTGTCCTTTTTATGATTCTTAATTCCTGCAGAATAGCATAAACCATATGACGAACAGCCATAACTAAATGGCCAAACAACTGGATAGATTAATCAATTGATCATTTCACATTGCAGAAGGCAATGGCAAAACCGCAAAACTAACCTTTCATTTTGGCAAACAATTCCCATTTTGTAGGAGGTTTAGGTTTGGGTAACTAGAATTTAAGCCAAAAAAAATGGAAGTTAATTAAGGGATGCATACTTCACGTTCTAATTCAATAAGAGAATGATTAAATTATAATCACATAAATTTTATGTAAATCATTAGCTAGAAGAAATTCACATTCAAACCAGTAATGAGAAGGTATCCTGCTTACAAATCATGAAAATATAATTTATGAAAAGTAAAATAATATAGTTGTCATTTCAATAGTTGCTGTTTTGGAAAAAAGATCCCAAGCACCGGTTAGATGCCTATAAAAGGATGAATCAATTCATAATGAATTTAAAATTACCATTAGATTGCAAAGAAAAGTTCAAATATGTTTGAATTTCAAAACTGCAAAACATGCTAGTCTTGCAATATCAAACTAAAAGGTGTATTAGTACATGATTATTCATTGTCAAAGAAAATTAAAAGGAGAATAAACTCTGAAATAAATAATAGGATGACGGAAATAGCGATGCAACTAAAACATAAACATAGAGATGGCTCCACAAGAAAACTGGTTAAAGACAAGGAGAATATAGATGGTGAATGAAGCAATAGCATGAAATTTTTGTTCTTGCTTGTGTAGTTTATGGTCTCCAATAATATTGAATACATTTAATGTGAGAGAAAAAAAACAAAAATTCATTTGTGATAATCCACATTCATGGTTTTAGCTCCCATAGTTTTTCCTCCAATCTCTTTTGTTTAATTCACTCAAACATCATCATGTTTCATAAATCTCTTTCATCGTAAGAAGACCAAGGTTGAAAACTATCTACAAAAAATAAAGATAAAAGTTGTGCCTACAAGAAATAGTTACATATAGAGAATCAAAAGACATACAGATTAGTATAGATAGCTAATACTATCTGCAAGAAAAAATCTGTGGATATAAGGGCCTGTTTGGGGCAGCTTATTGAAGTGCGGCGGCGTTTTCAAAACGCCACCGCTGGGTTTGGGGGTTGCGTTCAGCACAGCTTATTCCCACCGCCTATAATCGCTTCCCGTTTTTCTGAAGAGAGCTCGCCGCGCTCCCTACCCTGCGTCCCGCGTCCAAATAGCGCGTTATGTGAAGATTTCCTCCTCTGCCCCTTCTTCCCGATCTCGCTCTTCCGATCGCGGTCCAAGGCGGGGTCCCCGATCTCATCCCTGCGTCGTCCTCCCTTCTCTCGCGAAGCTCGTGAAGCCTAGCTCGTCCCGTCGTGGTCGAAGGCGGAGTCCCCAATACCGATCCCGTCCCTGCGTCGTCCCATCGCGGTCCAAGGTGGAGTCCCGTCCCCATCTCCTCTCTTCTCCACAGCAATCCCGTTCGCGCCCCAGGGAAGAGGAAAAGGCTCCAGTTAGCTCTCCTCCGTCCCGGACGTGCTCCAAGCGGAGAGTAGGGCTCGAAGCTCTCCTAAAGCTTCACGATTTCTCGCCAAAAGGCTCCAGGTCGAAGCTCTCCTCCACTGTAAGCATTTTTTTCTCCTGCTTCGCGATTTTTGCTTCCTGCTTTCCGTTTTTTTTTTTCGCCTGCATCGCGATTTTTGCTTCGTCATTTTTGCTTCGGGATTTTTGCTTCCTGCTTCATGCTTCCCATTTTGACTCATGCTTCCCATCTTTATGCCAATATTCATATTTCTATTGTGTTTGTTTATGAATAAATATAACATAAATTTGTAATTCCATTGTTTAGATGAGGACAGAGGCTTACAGAATTGCAATTTGAATAATCCTTCAGTAACTGTTATGGATGTTGCTTGTGGTACGGGAATTTTAAATATCAATTTCATTTATGGATCTCCCTTTTCCCTTTCCCTTATAATTGCGCTTTCTATTTGAAGCTTCACCTTTAGAATGAAAGGATGTTCATTTCTCAGAATTTGACATATTTGTCTTAAAAATATTAATCACTTTAAAATAAGCCTCTAAGGATCCAAGTTCAATTTACTGTTTGTTTAATTGATAAACAGAACTTTATGAAGAATTATTTTTTTGGTTTTGCCACTTTATTTTCCCGGGTCTCAATGCTTCAAATTTTTTTCTTTGGTTTTCTTTATAGGTAAATTTTTCTTATGTTGAAGCTGGGGAAAACAAGCAAGCTCTTGTCAAATTAGTGGCTTGTAAAAGGTTTGCTTATTTGTTGTATAAACTTATTCCAGTTATTATTCTTGATGACTCGCCAACAATTTGTCAAGCTACCTTTTTATATCATTTCAGCTTGCGATGAGAACCTTTCCGTCTTTGATGTTCATCTATTCTTAGATCTCGTATGGGTCGTTGTTTTCCACAATTGAATTGTTAGCTAGTTTTAATGGAAGGCCACGATAATGTTAATTTTAGTTCTTTCAATTTAGGTATAATTTTTTGAGGACATGCTGTTCACAAAGAACTATCAAGGGTTCTACCCCCCATCTCTTGTTTTGCTTGCTGAAGAAATTCTTCTTTACTTCTGAGGCTCGACCTCCCCTTTTTCCACCAAGGGGTTAGCTTGGCCATATTGTCTAGCTGAAGCAAAATAGAAAATAATAGTATATACGTAGATAATGAAGGCAAAAGACGAGGCACTTTACCTGTCCTGAGGTTGGGTGTTAAACCCCATGAATTTTCTGTTTTTAATATTTTTAAGTAAAAATAACATTTAAAATCAAACAAATACGACGGAAAAAAAATGAGAAGTGATGTGCTTGTTGGCGCAGGGCTTTGGTGAAAATGAATGACATGGATGACATGTGAGAATGATTTGTGGGCTTTATTATGCCAAGGAAGTGAGATATGAGGACTGAAACACTAAATAGAATGAATGGGGCATGAATATCTGTTGACACTTGTGGGATTATTATTGGGTATGAATGACACATGAAAAACTTTTGGTCCATGCCGTGACATGTGGACTTATTATTGAGTGTGGGTCTAATGTTGTTTGAATTGAGCGTGAGATGTGTGTCTGGAGATATACAAAAATGGAGTATTTTATGCTCTTTAAAGTAGAATGATATTGGAATGAAATGTTCTACTTTATCCACCATAAACCAATCATATCTATGTTGGCTTTTCTTATCCTCTCACTTTTCTTTCTAATATTTAATTATATTTGTATAAATTTTGTATTTATGATATGGCTTTCATCTATTTATCTCAAGTATTTGATAATGATAGATGAGTTCTACATGGATGAGTTCTGCATGGATGAGTTGCTTTTTGCATTAAGAGAGTAGAATGTGTGAATTGTTTTTTGCATTAATTTTTATATTTAAAAATATTTATTGTTAAATTTGAAATAAGATTTTATATCTTAATAAAATTTTATTAATAAAGATGAGCAAAAATTGTTATTTTTCTACAACAATTGCATATAAATCGTTTTCAAACCATGAAACCAAACAACTCAACGAACTTATTCATTTCGAGGCATAAGAGTAATTTATTCATAAACAATCGCAAATCACTATTTTCCAAACGCTCAAACCAAACAGACAGACGAACTTATTTGAATCACTGCTTATCAATGATTATCGAATAAGCGAACTTATCCGAATAAGTTGAATAAGCTGCAGCTGCCCCAAACAGACCCTAAATGTAGATCACGTATGAAATAAAAAAGAATATATTTCTACAACCACTGAAAGGGAGCAAAATGTAACCGATGAGAAAATTTGATAAATTTGATTGGTGTAGCAGCCAAAAGAGACGCGTGACTTGCCACAGTTGAAATAACAATGAAATAAACTAGCAAATTTCCAGTGGTATATTTAGGGTCTGTTTAGGGCAGCTGTTGATTATTTATAATCTGCTGATAAGCAGATTATTCAGATAATCTGATAATTTGTAGATTATCGAATAAGTTCTAGACTATTGTTTGGGGAGCTTATTCGGAATAGTTTATTGATAGTTGTTGCTAGATAAATGACCTTCATGCCCCTGTTTGATGAAACTGTTTGCAACAGAACTAAATGGTTTCCTTCTTTAAAATGACTAGCACTCCTAAGCCTATCCCACATAAGCTTAAGTTTGAATTTGGTCTAACTATTGTTTAAAACATGTTAGGTTTGGGTTAAATAAATCCGTTAGAATATAAGTTGGTTTAATTAATTCTAAGATAACGAATCATAGGTTTATGTTTTATCAATGACACTTAAGGAATTCAATATGGTTTATCTTACCAAGCTCTGATTTGGTTTTGAAGCCTTGATTAGCTAAATTGATCAACAAGCAAAATAGTTGATGAGTTATCAATATCTATGTAGTTTAATTTACGAAAATTTTAAAAGTTATTGCTAAGGTCCAACAATTAAAGCTCGCCTGCATCAAATTTATGCTGACTCCCAACTTTTCATAAATAAAAGAATGTTGATGTTCTTCCTTTATAAAGAGGCAAATAATTATACACTTCAAATCGGGTGAATGGAATCCAGAATTGAGGGCTTTAGAAAAGGTTCTGAGTTAGAGCTGTTTGTGGTACTCTTTTTCATGTCTACAGGCAGACAACTAGGCATCCTTTTTTCTGCAAAACTAGCCATGGCTCACAAATTCCGGATCTGATTTCTTTTGAGGTGCTAACAGCTAATGTACAGAATCTGTAAATATAAAACTTAAAAGATGTAAATAAATAAAATGCAGGAACAATAAATTTGAAGCCAACATTAAAGCTGATGCAATTATTACATAACGATTGTTTATTTTCTTAATTAACATCAACTATTTAGAAAAAAAAAATTTCTTTGCTCTAAGATTTTGCTCGGACCTGAAAGAAGCCTGAAGTATAACACAAACAGAAATAAAAATGTACTTCTGTACATGCAGTGATTATCGTTCGTGAGTTTTTAGGAAAGTTCCTGACAGTGAGCATGCAGAAAATGTGATTCTTACAGCTCAATTTTCAAGTGAAGCAGGAATCTGTTTTAGGGAATACAATCATAACTGGAAGCATAATATCATTCACGGAAGGTTGATTAAACATATTTCTGATGCAGATGGAAATCATGTAAGCTTACATTTTCAACAAAAAATTTCAGCCTGATTTGAACCTGTTAGAACTGATCCAAAGGAGGCAATTCGTCTGATTAAGAAGAGATTTCATGACAGAAATTGCTGCTGGCAAGCTTGGGAAGTGATTTCTATGCAGGTGGAACTGATTCTCAGAATGGCAACCATCTTCATTCTCTCAACCTAACTCTTCTCGAGAACGCACCCAGATGCCCTCATAAATTCCTTCTCCGCCAGCTCCAGCTCGTCGGCGGGTGTTGTCGAAGAGATTTGGCGAGAGGGGTGTGGTTCGCTAGGGTGAAGGAGCAAAATGAAACAGGGAGGGCGAGGGCAAACGAGGGACTTCCTTACCTAACGCGAGAAGCAGAAGCCGGACGCGGGTTCTTCTCCGCTTCGCCTCCTCTTAACAAAAATCGAAAGCGCGTACGAGAGCGGCGAAAATAAGCGGGTCGATCCACAGCGGGGGCTTTTCCGAACGCCGCCGCACCTGAATAAGCTGCCCAAAACGGGCCCTTGGTGGGGTAAAGATAATTTCCAACTTTCACTTGTCGATTGTAGACTCATGAGAGTGAATAATACCTTTCAGTTATTTATCAAACAAAATTCCTTGAATAACAAATACATCTGTTATGAGAGAAGTATCTTCTTTTTTTAAAGTATATAAACATATTAAATATTGTGCCAAATAAAAGTGAGCCAAAATGCCAACTATGGATAAAATAAGCACAAATTAAGTGACTGATAAAGAGGACAAAAGGCTGGACACAAACAACATTCTAAATAAAAAGATAGCGAATATTAAATTTGAGAAAAAATGTCATAGGAAAAACTAAAAACTTCTATTTTGTACCCCAAGAACCGAAGAGCATAGTACGAGGGCTACAACCCTTTTATTCAAGGGTCTTGTAAAATATCATAAAAAATCTAAATTTTCATACGTGATCTACATTTATTGGGATGCTCTTACAAAAAAAATAATTAAAAAAAATCATCAATATGAAACATTGTGCTAAAGCTCATGGAACACGATGCTATTGGGATGTTTGTGCTCTCATGCTTACAATGCATAGTCTCTCACAATTAGTCGCAAAATAACTTGTGGTGGTCAACACATAGTACATGTCCCATTTTCATGTATATATTTTACAAACTGATTGAGGGCCTGTCTGAGGAAAGCTTATTTGACGTGGTGCATTCTTAAAAGAACTGATTAAGTGTTTGGGAATAGCGGCGCAGCAGCGTTTCCTAAAAATTTATGTAAACGCAAGTAGCGGGTTCATCCCGCATTTCTTCGCGAACCTATTACTCTACTACCTCTCTCTCGTGTTTATTCTGCCTTAGTCACACTCTCTCCATCGCTCCTCTCTCACGCCTCTCTACGGTGGTCATGGGTTGCCTTTCTCCATTCGCCCTTCCCTCCGATCTCTAATGGCAACGGTTTGCCTCTCTACTCTCTCTCTTCCCTCTGATCTCCAGCTCTCCCTGTTTACTGTCCTCTACGACCTCCCAAGGTATAACATATTTTTTTACGATGGAATAACTTTCTCTTTGCGGTTTGTGGCTTTCTCATTTGCGGTTTGAAGTGAGAATTTGGATTTTTCTATTTTTGTCTTTCTCATTTGCAGTTTGAAGTGAGAATTTGAATTTTGCGATTTGTGGCTTTCTCTTTATGATTTGGAATTTGGATTTTGCAAATTTGTCACTGAATGTAATATAGAATGGGGTTTTATCTATATCTTTGATGTTTGAGTGAGAATTTGAGAAAATATTGAAAAATGGAGGTTGATTTGTTGATAGTAATGTCTCGGGTGCCCTATATGTAGTAGCATCAAATGAAAAATATGGGGTGAGCTTTTATTTTTATCATTGATGTATAGTGAGAATTTGAGAAATGGGTAAAAGAGAGTGCTTGATTTGTTGATAGAAATAGTTCGGGTGCATTGTCAGTAACTGCATCAAATGAAAATATGGGGTGGGGTTTTATTTATACATTTTGAGTGAGAATTTGAGAAATGACTAAAAGAGGGTGCTTGATTTGTCGATAGCAATGTTTATGGTGCTGTATATGTAGTAGTCTCAAATGAAAAATATGGAGTGGGGTTTTATCTTTACCTTTGATGTTTAAGTGAGAATTTGAGAAGTGGTTGAAAGATGGTGCTTGATTTGTTAATTGATTTCGGGTGCCCTGTATTTACTAGTCTCAAATGAAAAATAAGCGATGGGATTTTATTTTTACCTTTGATGTTTGAGTGAGAATTTGAGAAATGCCTGAAAGAGGGTGTTTGATTTGTTGATAGCAATGTTTCAAGTGTCTTATATGTAACTACATCAAATGAAAAATGTGGCGAAAGGTTTTATCTTTACATTTGGTGTTTGGAGGTGGTGTACGTTGGTCTGTATGTGGAGGTGATGGTTGTCGTGTGGTTGTGTTTGTATTAGAGGATATGTTGGTGGATGTATAGTGATGGTTAGTGTGTGGTTGTGTTTGTGTTAGAGGATGTGTTGGTGGATGTGTGGAGGTGGCGGTAGTTGGTATGTGGTTGTGTTTGTGGTAGAGAATGCGTTTGTGGATGTGTAGAGGTGATGTTGAGGAGGCGGCGGTTGGTGTGGTTGTGTTTTTGTGAAGATATTGGTGTGTGGAGGTGGTGATGGTGGTCGTGTGGATGTGTTGGTGTCATGATGTGTTGGTGTGGAGGTGTTTGCGTGTGGAGGTGGTGACAATGGCGATGTGTAGATGTTGTATTGTGGTGGAGGGGCATTGGTGGTGATATTGTGGCATTCATATTTTTCCTCGAGTTCCTATATTATGGCATTCATATTTATGTTAATTAGTTTTTTCATGCTAGCAATACAAGGGTAAAGACAAAAAAGGTCGGTTCATCTACAATGTGAAATAAAGAGAAATTTAATATTTTGCGACATTTGTCTCAATGAGGTTGGATTGGGAAATAGGTCGCAACCTATTTCGACAAAGAATAATGAAATAATATTATTAAAATTCAAGAAAAGTACAGGAATATTATAGAATACAATTAAAAAATAAGTGAAATCAGCTAAAGAATGATTAGAAAATCTAGAAGGAATTGAAGCGAGGATCAACGGCCTTGAGATGGGATCCGGTAAAGCAAACGATTAATGATTCCGATGAGTGGTGGGCAAAGAGAATGGCGATGATCATTTTTTAAATGTCCCATATTTTTATCAATTTTTCATTTATTTTCAAATCCAACCATAGGTTATATGAATTTGTAGCTGGTGTTTGTTGCCAAAAAAAAATAAAAACAGTAAATTGATCCTGAATTGGAGAAAAGTTGGATTGTATGTTTGAATGTGTCGTAACAACGAGCACCAATGCATGTGCCCCATTGAAGCGGGAATTGGTGGCATCCTCGGAAATTTGGAAGCTGATCAAACAGGTAATTCCAATTAATGCCCTAACCCGGACATTCATGAAGTTGAGTGCACAAGCTGGTCAAAGCATCCCCAGGTCGGAAAAAAAAGAGTGAATTGTTTCTCTTAGAAATCAAATCTCAGAGTTGGTGGCTTCATGTACCAATGACCCCAACTTATCACAAGTAACTTATGTCCAACAGATTATGTGAATTCTAGATGCAATTCCAAAAATTTACGATAACATGTCGCTGCATCTGTTCTTTATGAAGTTGCTTAAAGATTTAACCCAGATAGAGTTTTTCATAATGATGTCCGCTGACCGTAGAGTGACTTACCTATATTATTTTCATGGGAGTAGTGACATTTAAGGAACATTTTTTTTATTAGATGACATTTCATATTTGTTATTTGTTTATTTACTTTGAACGTTTCTATTTTTTATGATTTTTCATATTTTATCATTTTTCATATTGCTTTAGATATTTATACTGCTTTGGATATGTCATTTTACTTGAGAATTTTTCATTCCTCGTTATACTTTTATTTAATTTTGTAATATTATTTGTTTATGTTAGTTTTGTTTATAATCTTATATGATTGTAGTTAATTCATTGATACTTATGTGTTAGTCACTTCGATATTGAAATACATTGATGCAACTAGAGAATGGCGCAGAAGAAGAGTTGCAGTTGCAGTATGTTTGATGTATGATTACTATAACTCGTACAAAGACATTCTCCTTGCACAATCAATGAGTGAGGGAGTTCCATGCGTGCCACCCAACGAAATTTAGAAATATGTTCCATATGACAGGCAATATTCACCGATATTTTAGAGAAACTACACAAAAATATGGACTTCATTGTCATCTAGAACGACTTCACAAGAGGTGTTAGCAATTACTCTTTACATATTATCGCAGAATAAATCAATACGAGGAGTTACAGAGTGATTTCAACCTCTTCTGAAGCGATTTGTTGATACTTCTCAGTAAGGTTGAATGCACTCATCACTTTTTTTTCACAAATCATAAAACCAACAGATCCTACATTCGAACGGACTCCCACAAAGATTTTGCATGATGGTTGGTGCACTTCAAGGTAATTTTTTCTATTTATTACATTCAATTTTCATATAAATATTGTAATTATATAATAGTTTGTTATATTTATAGAATTGTATTGGAGCAGTCGATAAAACACACATTAATTCACGTGTTCCAAATAATAAAAAGATCGCATTTATCGGTATCTTCAACATGTGTTTTACTTTTGTCATTGCCGATTGAGAGGCATTGCACATGACAGTTGAATATTTAAATCTGCAACGCCGAAAAAAAATACAACTTTCCATATCCACCTAAATGTTCGTTTAAGACTACGCAGCTCTTCTAATTTTTTTCTTCAACATATTCATTCAATTCGATGTTAGATATCCGTTGCATCGAGGGTATCTCAAGCCCTATCCTATAGTAGATATCACATAACTGATTTTGAGCGAGCCAACAATGTAGCGTGGGGTAAGAAAGAAATATTCAACAAAGATATTCATTATACGTAGTGTTATTAAGATGACTTTTAGTGTTTGGAAGAAAATATGGATTATACTTCGCGATATGTCATCTTACTCGTTTCTCAAACAGGTGCATATTATAATTGATACGATGGCTCTCCACAATTATATTCAGCGGCATCTTTCCCACAACAACAACAACAACAACAACAAAGCCTTAATCCCACTAAGTGGGGTCGGCTACATGAATCCTTTTTGTCCATTGCATCCAATTTAGTGTCAAATTTTCGTTTAATTCTAATAGATTTAGATCATTTTTTATGCAATAAGCCCAAGTTTTCCTAGGTCTACCTCTGCCTTTATTAACATAAGTTGTATCTAAAACATCTACTCTCCTAATTGGATCATCAGGTGGTCGACGTTTAATGTGACCAAACCATCTAAGGCGACTCTCTCTAACTTTATTCGTCACTGGTGCAACACCAACCCTATTACGGATATATTCATTTCGCATTTTGTCCCTAAGTGCAAAGCCACTCATCCACCTAATCATTCTCATCTCGGCAAAACTTAACTTAGCATTATGCCTCTCTTTTAAAGGCCAACATTCAGCACCATAGAGCATTGCAGGTCTCACCACCATCTTATAAATTTTTTCTTACAGTCTAAGCGGTACTTTTCTATCACACAAAAGGTCGGACTCATTCCTCCACTTCAATCAACCAACCTGAATTCTACTATCCATATCACCATCGCTTGGAACAATGGACCCGAGATATCTAAATCGTTCACACCTTTTATAATTTGATCACCCAAAGTTACACTTTTGTCACTAGAGCAACTATTCTAAAATTACATTGCATGTATTCAGTTTTAGTTCTACTCAAACGAAGAACTTTAGACTCCAATGTAGACCTCCATAATTCAAGTTTTTCTGAGTTTTTTCTCTCATCTTATCCACGAGGAGGATATCATCAGCAAAAAAGCATACACCAAGGTACATCCTCTTGTAAATGCCCTGTAAGACCATCCATAAAAAAAAGCAAAAAGATATGGGCTTAAAGCCGATCCCTGATGTAAACCAACTGAAATAGTAAAATATTTGGTCAATCCTCTTTCAGTTCGAACACATGTAATGTACTCTAGTATACATATCTTTAATGACTTGAATATAAGTCATCTCAACACATTTCTTCTTAAGGACTCTCTAAAGAACATCTCTAGGAACCTTATCGTAAGCTTTTTCTAAATCAATAAAAATCAAATGTAGATCCTCCTTATAATCTCTGTACTTCTCCATCAAACCTCTCAATAAATGTATAGCTTCCATAGTAGACCTGTCTGGCATAAATCTAAATTGATTATGAGAAACCTTGGTAATACGTCTTAACCTATGTTCAATTACCCTCCCATAATTTTAAAGTATCACACATCAATTAAATTTCTCTATAATCCAAACTGATCAGCGGCATCCTTCCCACAATGATATTAATTTTCGTATGGCAGAAGAGGATCATGAATAAGTCCCTGTCAAGGCATATGAGAGTCATTTTGCACAGTCTGTCACAGGCCGAAAATGATGTTCCCGAGACCTGTACTAAAGACGGTAAATGTGCAAGCGAGATGATAAAGTTGAAAAAATGAATTATGAATGCGATAAATAGAGATTGATTGGAGGAAATGTTAGTTTTATCATATTATTAATTGTAATGGTTATTGAAGACATTCACTATTTATTATATCAATATTTTATACAGTTCATGTTTATTTATGTTCCTTATGTAATTAATATTTATTGTTTTGATTTTTTACGCAGTCTGTATGCGTTTTTTTTCCTTTTGTATTTCTTTTTTATTTTGATGGGTTTTGAAAGTCTGTGTTGAGACGTTTGACCTCGCTACGTGTGAAATCCTAATGAAGATAGCAAAGTTCTTTTTTTTCGGGTGATACGGTTTTTGAGTCTCTTTCTGAATATAATTTTTCAGTGATATGCATATGTGATATGCACGAGCTTGGTATTTATGTGGATTAAAGGCAACAAATAACTTTTTTAAATATTTTTTGTTATTTTCTGATAGTGACAGATTCATTAGTTTATATAATGAGTTCTCTAAGATCTCACAACTGCATAAAGTTATAATTAATTACTTATGTTATCAATTTTTACTTGTGTTATGTCCAAGAGTATGTTTTTTTAAGTATTCAATAAAGATGAGCTCGAAGATTTATGATATCTCTAAAGGATTACACTGTTATTGTGGACTTCAAAGTTCCTGCTAACTTCAAATCAGCCACGTACTGCGGAAGACAGTTTTATAGGTGCCCACATAGAATCTCCGAAAACCATTACTATTTTCGGTGGGCAGATAGGCTGGAAGATTTCATTGTCGACAGTGATTGGGCATGGAAAGTATCCCTAAAGAACATCATAACTCTTAGCATATGTCGTCTGCACTTTAAATATAATATCATCATACTATTAATTATTGGTTTAATAGTCATTTTCTTAATTTTAGTAGTCTTACTACTCACAGTTAAGTGATGTGTCTATCTTTATTTTGTAATATTATGCACTGGATATTTATTTTAAAGTATAGAATGTACTGATATTAACAATTATGATACAAGCAACATTACTATACAGGGGCAGAATTGTCATTTGTCTAAAAACAATTCGTAATCATGATTATTTTCAAATCTGCAGAAAACAAACAGATGAGTCAATTATACTCGCAAAGAAATTCACATGGCAATCCATGAGCAACACCTTATTATTAAGCTATAGCTACCCCAATCGGATCCTGAATGTACATTATCTTCTTTAGTCTACGATATCAAGAATCTATGCAATCATTACTCTGCATCTTCACATACCATGACAAGGTATTCCTTTTGTTTCTCCTTTTTCGGGCAATAATATAAAAAATTTAAGATTATAGGCTCATATCACCAACCAACGATAATCAAAACAGAAACATGAGCCTACTAATGAAAAAATTCACATAAATAATCACAAAAAGAATAAAGAGGCCAATATAAAGAGAGCCTTAAGCATTTGGGGACATCATAGATGTAGTTGAAATAATTGAATTAAATCTTGTTTGTTAAAATTATGGAAACTCAATCAAACTAATAACAGTCACATTGTCGTTGTGAGAGACTAACCATATGCCCTGGTGAAAATTTAAACGTTTTCATGAATCTGCAAACACAGTTTCTAGACTTTCATCTCCTTTTTTCTTCTCAGTTCCATTCTAAATCCTAACATACAACACAAACACACGCACAGACCCTCTATTCTAAAATAAAGGAACCAGCTCACCATAGCTGAAAAACTCATTCAACAAAAGTGTATGTTGCAGATGCAACGAACTCATCAGTAAGAAAAAAAATAAAAAATTAAAGAAAGAAAGAAAGAAAGAGCCCCCTTACATGTTTCTCTCTGGGAAGCCTCGTTGTGGGTTCTGGCAATCGAACAATGGGTCCATCTAGTTCTTCACGCGCTGGTAAACTGAATAGAACATTGACAATCTCTTGAACGAGCTCTGTTCCCTTTTCCAAGCATTGCCTCTCCAGTTCTTCCCTGCACATCATAAAAAAATAAATTAAAAAACATCAGTGAACAAAACAAACTCAATCAAGGCCAGAATCATTCTTTTTTTTTTTTCCAAAATGCAATGAAGAATGCATGAAGCCCAAGCACCTGGACGAGGGGAGGGGCTGGAAGTGATGACTTGGATCATACGCCATAAGGTTTCCCAAGTCGATTTGGTACTTCTCTGCTCCCATCGCCTCTGCCTTCTACTTCCTCCAGAGGGAATCTGTAGACCGCCGGATTCTTGACCGAGCTGGAAATAGTTTGTGCGACCGAGGTAAGGGCCAGTCTGCTGACGGATTTAGAGCAGGATTAAACCTAGCTAGACCGCCATTCTGGACAAAATAAAGCCGCAGATTTCATAAATCCGGATTTCACAGATTTCGGCCTTAAATCCCGGATTTACTAAATCCCGCGCGAAAGGGAATACGTGCAGTTACCTCTCGGTAGTAACAGAGCTGAAAGAGGAGACAGATAGGAATTTCGGGTCACTCTACACTGCGATCCCGTCGCTGCCTTACCAGTTATCTCTGATCGCAACTGTATCGTTAGGGTTTAGGGCAGAGAAGCGCGCGAGGGAATAGGGCAGAGAAGCGAAGAGGAGAGGGGTTTCAGAATTTATTTTATTTTTAATTTTACTTTATTATTTAAATTGAGTAATAATAAATAAGAAATTTATATTTTTATCTCCCACCAATAAATTTTTATTATTTAACATAAATATTGAAGTGTCACAAAAATCTCGATATAATAATTTGATCAAATAATATTTAAATTTGGATAAAAAATCATTCAGAATTCTGATTTAAGCAAATTTATAGTCAAACTAACTGGTTCAATGAGAGGAACCTAATGACGACAAATTTAATCTAATCCGAGTCAAATCAAGCCTAGATCAAATCATTTAAACAATTTGAAATATTCTCAAACATATTTGAAAAGTCAAATGGATGTCAAGTCTGACAAATTTATAGTTGGATTGAGTGTTCGATAAGACGGATTCAACGAGCTTAAGCTTACTTAATTCCGACAACATTTAGACATTCAAATGTCTCTTCAATGTCGTCTAATCGAGGGATGCTATCTGGACCATCCGATCAAAATAATTTAAATTTTTGCATTAATTGCACATAAAACACTATAAATAGACCCCTACCTCTCACATGCGGGGAGAGGGGGGACCGGAGGCCTTGAGATCACTCAATTCCGAATCATTAAGACATTCAAAGCCCTCTTAAAAGCCGTCTGATCGAAGAAAGATCTATAGACTTGTCTGATCAAGATGGTTCATATTTCTACATTAATTGCACCTAAAACACTATATATAGACCCACACCCCTCACATGCAGGGGAGAGTGGCCTTGAGGATAAGTTGCAACATAAAATCAAAGTAGATCGTCATCGACCGCCCCTGATCTCTATCAACAACTCCCTGAGCTCCATCGATAACCGCCGACCGTCGTCGACATTAGTCGAGTCGACCATCGTTGATTGTCATCGACTACCGTCCACCACTGTCGACCACCACCGACCGTCGTCGATAACCGTCAATCACTCGCAACCGACTTTTGTTAACCTTCATCATCTATCGTCGACCACTGCAAACTACCATTAATCATCATCAATCGTCATCAATCACTACTAACCATATGCCGTCAGTTTACGCAGTAATCTGGGGGAGGGGGGCTTAAGGAGAAGCTACAACACAGCATCACTGCCAACCTCAATCGACAACGCCGACTGCTGTCAACCACTGCCGACCTCTAACGACAACCGCCAACAGTCGTAGACCACTGCCGACATTAGTCGACCACCGCTAACTATCATAGACTATCGTCAACCACCGCCGACTGTCGTCGGCCACTGACGACCCCCGCCAACTGTCATCGATCACAACTGACTTTCGTTTACCTTCATGATATATCGTCGACCACCGTTAACCACCATTGATCACCACCAATCATCATCAATAGCCAACAACCAAATGTCGTTAGTCGACGCAGTAACCTGAAAATCTAGTAACTTTTTCACGTATGTGGGACAAGAAATTTATGTAACTATCAATCAATAGTGGATCTTCGCAACTAAGCAGCTCCCGTGATTTTTCCCTTTACGAGTTTTCCATGTAATATGTTTTATTTGTACAAGTTTTTATGTGTGATAAGTAAATGTATAAGAATTGGGTGATACGTATGCAAATTTTCCATGATAAGTAATTAGTTAATAAAATTTTAAATTAATAATAATTAAATAAGTTTTATATAATTATTCAATACTTAATTAATGAACAAAAAAATAATATAACAAATTAATTCAAAATTAATGTTGGAATGTTATTCAACAAGCAATTAGTTTAACAAATACAAATTAATAAAAATTATTTTAGAAATCATTTGTTAATAATTAGTATAATTAGAATTAAATTGAAATTTAATTTAATTAAACTTAATTAATAATTATTATTTTCTCCTTATAAAATAATATTGTTTATATACTAACAAACATAATAAACTCTTAAATTCTTATAGAAGTTGTCAAAAAGCTCAACTAAACTTAACTTTTGGGTGATTGTTGTGTTATCTTCTTGATGGATGAGGTTTTACTTCATTATTGTTTCAACCACAAATATGGATTGAAGGATTGCGAGATGTTGATTGCTCCTGCTGATTTTCTAGCTCGGTCGATCATATCTTTGTAGGGCTAGGACGAGCTTACTCTTCGACATATGTGCTTCTAATGTGATATTAGGGATTGGTTAAGATTCTTCATTTAAATAGTGTTAGAATTATTTTAGTGGATGATTTATCGCTGTTGGTTGTGTTCACTGCTCTAATTTTCGTTCTATTTTTGGATGCACCAATGTTGGGATCTTTAATGCTTCGAGTTCTAAAGTTATTGTTTGCTCGATTCATTCTATAGAAACTTGTTGGTACCAAATTGGTTGTGGGTCTTCTTCTTGGTTTTTTTAATTGTTATTGTTTGTAGAAAGAATTGCTTTTTAGTTTTTCGTATCGTTTTTATTATTTGGTTTCGTATCTTTGTGAAGTTTCGTATCTTTATGTCATCAACAAATTTATCATTTGACACAGATTCAAGTCATGAAATAAAACTCAAAGTAATGTTTTGTGTAAGAAATGTTATTTTATTACAGATCATTATGTACTCTGATTTCAACAAATTTATAGTCAATTTGACCGGTTTGACGAGACCTAGTGATACTAAACTTGGTCAAATCATGCTTAAATTTTATGTAATATGCATGAAAATGACCCTTAACTCTGTTTCAATTGCTCGACTATAATTTGCTAAGTAACTAAAGTTCTTTATAATAATGGTTGAAAATAAATTTATATCAAGGTTGACTTTGACTGCATCATATTATTTTTATTATCTTTTTTGGGACATTGATTCTGATAAAAGTCAACTTTATAATTTGAAGATTTCTAAAAAAGCTGGTCATTCGCGAACAACTCATGTTTAGTTCGGTAAGTAATATGTGTTTGATTAGTTTGTTAAAGAAGCGAGTTGAACACGAACAATTTTTTTTATTCGAATTATAAACGAACCGAGCACGAACAAGAAGTTACTCGTTTGTGTTCAATTTTTTTTCCAAATAAATAAATAATTTAAAATGATATATTTATAATATGTTATAGAGGGATGTTATTTTCTTTTGTAATTTAATAATTAAGAATTAATTTTATTATTATGTTATTCCGTTAACTTATTTCAAATCGAATTCGATCCAAACAATTCAAACATTTGAAACATTTTGAGTAATTGAAATTAATTTCAAACAATTCGAGCAATTGAAATTAATTTCAAACAAATACAGCCGAATACGAGCAGTAATTTCACGAATAGTTTTAAACATGAGCTTATTTCAAACACATATAACTTCAGATGAACCGAACATGAACGTGTATATGAATATATATATATATATATATATATATATATATATATATATATATATATATATATATATACATAAAAATATACATAAAACTTATTTGATATATATGTAAATGCCCTTAATTTTACTCAAATCGGTCAACTACCACATGCTCTCTAACAAACCTTATCTATAACAAGGGTTGGACATAAGTTTATGTAAAAGTTGTAAAAGTTGACTTTGACCGTCGCATATGATTTTTTTATTTTTTGTCATAATGTCAACATTATAGAAAAAAAACTTATTACATGAGAAGTTCAAAAGTTTATATACATAGCTACTTGTCAAAATGTCTTGTTAATCATGAATAATTCGTGTTTGGCTCGTTAAGAAACTCGTGTTCAATTTATTCACTAAGTTAACAAGCCGAACAAGAACATTTATTTTGAGCTCGATATATGAATGAGTCGAACATGAGCAAGGATTTGTTTGTCTGTATTTGGCTCGTTTTGACTCGAAATACTACTCAACAATATATATATATATATATATATATATATATATATATATATATATATATATATATATATATATATATATATATATATATATGCTATAAACTATAAAAATTTATAATTAATTAAAATTATTAATTTAAAGAATAGAATAAAAATATATTAAATTATATTTAAATATCTTTTAAATATGATTTAAATTTTACCCCAATCTTTAACATCTTACAGTTGCACGATTAAACTAGTCAAAACAACTCTTTGTTCGCGAACAGCTTGTGTTCGGGAAGTTTTAAAAGATTTGTAACAGCTAAATTTAGAGGATTTACTTACTAAGATAGTATAAAAAATTTGGAATACTTAACTAAAGCGATCTAAAGTAAACTAATGCTTTAAATAAAGTTGATTTAAAGATTTCAGAAAAAGTATAATTCCCTTTGTTTTTAGAAAGCTTAAGTGAATGATGAATTAAATAGATTTTTTTATTGTATTGTGACGAATAGGAGCATTCACTATTCTTTACTCGCTTTAGTCCAGGTGCGAAGAACGTTAGTAGTCACTATCTTGATTACTGAATCATGGTAAAGTCTGAGGAGGATATTAGTACCACTTGAGCTCCACGTTTCCTCACTCGAGAGCTAACATCCACACTTCGACTCTCAAATAATAGGACCAAATTGAATATTTTAATCGTCACACTAAAATGTTCGATTCTACGTCCGATAAATAATATTTCCCTATTTATTTCGCACCTCCTCACGAGCACTCGACTTTTGAATATTGGATGTAGTCTTTACTATAGTTGATAATTCTTGTAAGCAAACGAGCCGAACACGAGCTGAGCCCGGGCTCCCTCGTGTTCTACTTGTTTACACCCCTACACACACACACACACACACACACGTAATTTTAACTCAATAAATAAACTATAACAAGTATGTATTTATATATCTAACAACTAAACTTTATTTTTTTATATTTATAAACCCTAAAATTTTCACATCATATAAAAAATATCATCATTTCAGCTTAAAAAAAAAAGAAATATATTAATCCACATGAGAAATTATTGCATCAGAAGTCTGCATCATGACTCCAATCAGGACTTGCCAACAGATAAGCCCTCAGTATAATGCATGGGTGGATTTGTCTATCACGTGGCAGACTCTGATTGGAGTCTTGATGCAAAACTGGATCAGATGTTTACGCACAGAAAAGGTGGTATGTTTGTAAAAATTGAAATTTAGGTTTTAGATATGTAAATACATAAAAATTGAGTGGCTTGCATGTAAATCTTCAAACTAAAAAATATTAATTGCGTTTGACCAAATTGTTTGAAAAGTGATTAATTAAAAGCAATATGTAATTCCTCTAATCGTTTTCAACCACCGACGTTTGAATTAATGAAATCCAATTTTGAGAAGCAAAGCAATTAAATATTAAAAATATATATATATCACAGTTAAAACATTTTGAAATTTATAATTAGGGTATAATCAGGGTTCAGGGTTGAAAATGTCAATCTCACTTTAATTTAAGCATAATGAAGAATTTATTGGATATTATAATATATAAATGAATCATGATATTCTAAACTAATTTGTTTATGAGTGGTATTTATATAAATTTTTCATTTACATATATACCACATAATTCTTATGTATTTACATATCTAATCTCTAAAGATTCATATTTACAATATGTATACACTAAATATGAGCATAATTATCAAAGAGAACAAACGATCAGGGTGAAATAGTCTCTTATCGAGATAAGTAATCGAACGATGATTCAAGGACGAGCATGAAGTCGTATCTCCAAACCCAGGATATGTTCAAGCTCTGAAGATGGTTTCCCGCTAGATAGTTGCAAGGCCCGTCGAAAGTGAGGTGTAAATCTTACCTGCAGCGAGTATCGTCAGATATCTTGCATGGGCTGCAACTAGATTTGTCTAAGACCTTACTAGGTTTGGAGATCCGGCTGAAGCGATGAATCAACCAGGCTGGCGAGACACAAGCCCCTGTAAGACTTGAGCTGCTGCTCACCAACGAAAAAAACCGACCGATCACAAAGGCTTACAAAATCAGGCGAAGACGATATTATTTTTTAAGACGACTAAAATTACAAAATATCTATTTTTTTTTAAGTATCGATAAAAAATATAAGCGTAGGCATAAGTAGCCTAAAATATATCAAAATTTATTATTTAAATGGAGAAATTGTAAATTACTGGCAATTACCCCACTTAGGTAGGGTTGATAATGAGACGAGTTGTGGTCGGCTCAGATAAATTGAGTTTTAGATCGAAATTTGCTTGTAACTCGTTATGTTCAATGTCAAGTCAGCTCAGATAGAAAGTTAATCGCGCATGATCAGGCTCAAGATGGAAATGAGTTGACTCAAGTTTGAGTTATTTTGTTCTGTTCCAGCTCGAAATCGGGTTCGATATGGGTCGAAATAGAAGCAAGATGGCTTAAATTCACCCATTTGGATGTGTTCCGGCTCAAAATCGGCTCACAACTCATTATATTCTATTTTATTTCGTATTATACATAATTTCTATATACAAAAAATAAATAAATAATTCATGTAGATCCCAAGCCCGTTCGAGTAGATTCGTGTATGACTCAAAATCAACTCAAAAAAAATAAAAATCGATCTAAAGTTTTGACTCATAGCTCGGCTTGTTTAATTGGATCGATTACCGATATTCAAGCTAAATTTTGCAATCCTGCCCTTAGGACGTACATAAACTCATTACATCCTTGGGTAGAAGTGTAAATATTAAATTTCAGGTGATAGATATGTAAATACATAATTATAACTTATAATGAAATTGACACACTTGAATGTAAATTTACGCGTTGTTTCTCAAGTCGTGGCCGTCTTCCTCTTGAATTAATGGTGATGATGAGAGCTCATCTTAATGACATGTTTGTTCTTTTTCTCGAATGGCATTTAATGCCTACTGTTAGTATTGTGACCACCACATTAGTCTCCATAAACGTCGCCTTTCCTTCACCTAACACGCCTCTCTCTCTATCTCTATCTCTATCTCTCTCATTCTCTCTCTATCTCTAGGCTAATCATATGAGTAATCTCATTCTCTCCCTCTAGGTAAGTTATGAGCTTGGATTTATGATTCTTTGGAGTTTTCTTTTGTTGTTACATATGGACTGGTGACCTTTGTTGGATCGATTATGAGACCACAATGTAATTAATAAATGTGTTGGGTCATCATTAATAAGTCAAAATTATTGTGGTCTAATTAAGAATAAAGTTTATGACTTTAAACACATTTGTTATGAAATTATAAGTGTGGATACCATAAATGCAAATTCCAATTTGATGAGGGCGAAATTAGAATTAAACGGTCTTATAATGCACTTGTTAGTTATATTAAATAAAGAGTGTAATGGTCCCGATCTTCATAGAGAAAAATTATTTTCTTGTACCGCATCAACGAGAGAGACTAAGGAAAACTACGGAAAATCTGCAGATTGAAAGATCATTGCTTGCAATCGATCAAATGGATTCAAGTACGCTTCCGCTATTGTATCGATTTAATTTTCTCATCAATATGAACGTGAATGAAAGATTCTGGTGGATTCCTACGATTTTGATTAAATCAAAATCTATTAGGAAATCATAATTCATGTTTTGAGAATTCCAACAACCTTATCTATTTTATATTGTTGTTCGTCTATGTGGTTTTATTCTGAGTTGTTATTTTGCAGATTGTTATGGTCTTGCCCATTTCGGAGAATGATTTTCTTTGGCTTTGGTTGGAGATGCAGATTTTATCATCGTTTACAATCGATTTGCGTTGTTGCTGCTTCTGAGTGGTTTTTGTCCTGCATCTTGATGTTGCATTGACTTGTTGACATTGTTGTCTTTTGAAGATGACATTTCGGTTTCTTGGTCGGTTAGTTGTTCGTTTGGCAGTTTTTGTTATTTGTTCGTTAGTGTGTAATTTTTCTCTTGTCGTGTTGTTCTCGTGTCTTTGAGTTGTAACTTTATCTTCTTTTTTCTAATAATACTCACTCACTCACTATAGGAATGCTGAAAATTATATTTAAAATATTAGTCGAAAAATTTTCCACTAAATTAATATCGTCTAATTTATTGCATTCGATACCCTAATAGAGCAATGATAAAGTTGATTGAGTTGTGGTTAGGAAGAATAAACCAATGAAAACTATTGAGATACACAATATTGTTGAACACATTCATTAAAAGCAAGGCTGATCAAATTTTCGTATTCAGGCTGGTTCAAATGAATAAATATTTATCCTAGAGAATACTACGGGGATTTATGAAGAAGTTCATCAAAATATGTATAACAATGATGATGACACTGAAGAAGAAATATCAAGTTCATCATCAACGGGCTTGTCTAATGAAACATAATAAAAGTGGTCTGTAAGATTGGATAATTGCTTTCTTTTACTTTTTTCAATTTTGTTATTTTTAGACATAGTTGCGACATGTGTCTTACTTTGATTTCGCACTTTCTCGTGTTTATTTTTGCTACTTATGTCACGCTTCTTCTATATTTTTAGGCGTAGTTATGTCATGTTTCCTGTTTTGGTTATGCACCTTCTTCATTTTAATGGTGCATAATGCTCATCGTTACTTTTGATGTTAGCTTTAAAATAAATGTCTTTTTTTCTTGTTATAGATGACAACCGGTGCTGATGGTGATCAGCCACCCGAGCAGCCGCATGTCCTGTGTAGTTTAGGGAGCACTCACAGGAGCAGGAAGAAAGGCCTGTTTTCTTCCACACCTGCTCCCAGACCTTTTTGACTATCAAACCCTTTCGTTGTCACCCCTCTTACTGAAACCCCACTTACTACAGGCCCTCCTGATACAGCCGCACTACCTCCCATTCAGGCTCTAGCTGCCTCCTTCAATGATTCGGGGCCCAAATCTCTCGCACCCTCCGAGGGGGGCTTGTAAGTTATCTTTAATATTAAATTAAGTTCGTCGTTCATTTTGATATCTTGTGTAACTGATATTTCTTTTTCAGATTCATCCCTCAAGAGCTGCCCATGACATGTATCACAGATCATCCGAAGCAGATAAGATCACCATATCAAGCTGTCAACGAGTTCTATTTGCTGAGAATGAAAATGAGACTTATTAGGAGTTTTATGTATTGTTCCTCTTTTGAAAATATATATATATATATATATATATATATATATATATATATATATATATATATATATATATATATATATGCGTAGTTTTAGATGTGAACTTATGATAATTTAGATTAGTATTAGTTGGATTGTGTTATTTTCCATTATTTTTATTCAATGTCATTATATTCTATGCTGTGATAATGGATTAAAAAAGTTATTATGTGATTGCATTTTATTGTGTAGATAGTACGAATCTTGAAGTTCATTTATATTTTTTATTGTACAGATCTGGATCGGATTATCGTTGGATTTTTTTGACATAAAATTGTCAATAAATTTTCGATGTAATTCGTTGCCTTTTTTTTCCGAAAAAATAATATCTTTTTCTCTTTACCGCATTGAATATAATCTACCAAATATCTATCCTAGGGCTAGGGGTGTAAACGAACAGAGCTAGTGTTCGTGTTCGAAATGTTCGAAAACTTCACTGTTCGTGTTTGGTTCGTTTGCCTATCGAACGAACACGAACTTCCTAACGAACCGAACATGAACTGTTCGCGAACAACGAGTTTTTTGACAAATTGCAAACTTTGATAGGATACTTCCTCAAAAACGAAACAAATTGATCAGTATTACGTGCACATCAGGTAACTCATACTTCCTCAAAATGAAGCTAGACTGATAAGGCTTTTAGAGTTTTGATTAGGATTTTATTTTAATATATAGTATAGTATATGAATTATAATATTATAATATTTATATTAATACAATTATTACTATCATATTATTATTGATATTAATAATTTATCATATATTATAATTTATAGAAGTTTAATTATTTAAAATATGATAAATTTTTATAATATTTAATTATTTTTAAATATCATAAATTTTTTATACATAATTATTTAAATTATTTTATATTTCGAACAATAACGAACCGAACACGAACGAACACATCACTGTTCGTGTTTGGTTCGTCTAACAAACCGAACGAAAAAAATTGTTCGTGTTCGTTTCGTTTGCTTATCGAACGAATCAAACACGAACTTTTTGGCGAACCAAACACTAACTTTTTGGCGAACCGAACACGAACTATTCTCGAACAACGAGCTTTTTTGACAGCCCTGCCTAGGGCTATTTTGGATGGAGTTATAAGAATAATTGCTCATTCTATCTCTATCTCTAGAACTTTCTCTCTCTTCTCTACCTTTGATTTTAGAGAGATATAGGAATCATTAATGATATAGAGCCATCACGTATTTATTGCATGCATGCACACGTACTAGAGCATGATAAACCAATGTGAAAGGAGTTAATATATGGGGAAGACTATATATAAAAAAAAAATGGAGTCATTAATGAATTTTTATTTAGCATTAAATAATTTTACATGCAATTAATGTTATGATAGATATATTACATGCAGAGCGAAATATTGATACTTGATGCGTGTTATAAAATTTGCAGTGGTGGAGAAATAAATAATCGTTTTTGCGTTGCATTAGAATTCAACACACACATATATAAAAAGAAAACAATCGGTAGTGACACCATAAATTTTTACATGAAAAACTTGTAAAGAGAAAAAAAACACGGGGTCTAGCATAGATGAAGAAGTCGATTATAAACTGAATTTCACATGTACGGTCCCTCGTTCCACATGCGAGAAATGGTTGAACGCTCTTCGGAGTTACAACGTCGGTGCATGAATAAACTTGCTGTAAAAAGTTGGCGGCGACCGATGACGATAAGTGACGGTCAGCAAAGTGGTGGTCGAGGGCGGTCAAAAGTGGTCAACTGCGGTCGATGGTGGTCGGTAGTGATCAATGACAGTTGACGGTGGTTTATAGTGACTTGAGTGATGCTCGACTTCAGCTTCTCAATACTTCAAGTTCTTCCAGACTTCAAGTCTTCCCCTTTTCATGAGAGGGATGAGACTCTATTTATAGTTATATTCTGGGTGCAATTAATGTAAGAATATGAACCACTTTGATTGAACGGTCCAAAAAGTTTCCTTCGATCAGATGGTGTTTGATGGACATTCAAGTGCCTTAACGATGTTGAAATTGAGCAATATTGGGCTTATTGGATTTGTCTTGCCGAGACGCTGGATTCAACTATAAGCTTACTAGATTCGACATTTGTTTGACCTTCAAAAAATTTTAGGATTTGTATGATGACTTGATATGAGCTTGAATTGACTCAGATTGAACTAATTTTGATATCATTCGGTCTGTCTCATTGAGCCAGTCAGATTGACTATACTTTTGCTAAAAATGGAGCTCAAGATGACTTTTTATCAGGATTTAAACCTTTATTGCTAAAAAGATTATCTCGAGATTCGTGTTATGACTTTAGATTCGTGCTTGTGATGAGAATTTGTCGATGCACATCAGTTGCTCTGCTATTTTTCAGACAAGTCTATTTTTATTTTTTGAAAATATCAAAATCTACAACTTTTTATTTTATCAATACTTACAAACACTCTTGCGATTTATTTTTTCTTTTTTGAAGTACACAACTAATATATTTATGTGTGTGTCATGATCAAACTATTGAGAATTTGATAAACATGAAAATATGGGTTGAGGTCTTACCATAAATTTTGATATTTGAGTGAGAATTTTAAAAATGGATGAAAGAAGGGCGTTCATTTGTAAATAACAAGTTTCGGGCGGTCTATATGTAATTGCCCCTTTTTTGTGGCATATATAGGGTATTATTAGGTATAATATAACTTCGGCGATACAATAATTTTTAATCTCATAAAAAAAAGATAAATTTACATACACGCAACATATACCATGTATTTAAATATCTAGCATCTAAATTTTGATATTTATATTTATAACATTTTTGTATTTAATAATATCACGGATTAAAATTGATTTAAAATTATAAATAAATGTTTTTAATAGATATAAGATTAATTTAATACTTTTAATAATTAGTGGAGATATTTATTTTAATTAGAATATTTAAATTATTTAATTAATTATATATCTAAATATATTGGGGAACATGTATATTTTGAAGGTATGAGAAGTCTCTCATTGTAGCGTAATGAAATTAGATAGATAAGATGCATATTTCATAAATGTGATTTGACCTTTTTCCTATGATATTTTTTAGGAAGGTGCACATACCTACCAATCAATTTTTATGCATTTAAACGTCCATCACCTAAATTTTAAATTATTTATGTATAGATATATATGACAACTATTGGCCTATTCGTTGTCATCTTCAGTGTAAGCCCCTTTGATCGCGGGTTAGATTTCAACTAACTCGAATTAGTACATATGAGATGGAGAGACATTAATGTCGTCCATTTTTAAAGAAGAAATATATATATATATATATATATATATATATATATATATATATATATATATATATATATATATATATATATATATATAGTATTGATGGGTGCTTAGAAAATTCGCGGTGGTAGAATAATTGATTATTGTCTTAGCGTTGTACGAGAATTCAACACACACACAGATGAAAAAAAAATAGATGATTGCGACTCCAGAAGTTTTTACGTGGAAAACCTGTAAAGGGAAAAACTACAGGGCGTGTCACAGTTGTGAAAATTCACTATTGATTGGTGATTACAAAAATCCCCTATCCCACAAACGATAAAGGGTGATTATATTTTTCAGATTACAGTGTCGATTGACAACGTCTAGTTGATGGTAATTGATGATGATGGTTAGCGGTGGTAGACGACGGTTGGCGGAGGTCAACAGAGATCGGTGATGGTCGATGATGGAGATCGACCGTGGTTAAAAATGATAGATGATGGTCGACGGTGGTCGGCAGTGATCAATGAAAATCGACGCTGGTTTGATGACGGTCGACGGTGAGTGCTTGAGTGCAGAACTTTCCTCATGTGACCTCGGATCTCTCTAGAGCTAGAGCTTCCTCTCACATGAGGGTTGAGGGTCTATTTATAGTGTTTTAGGTGCAATTAATGCATTTATTTTGATCGGACGATCTAGAGGGCTTCCCTTGATCAAACGATGTTTAATTGACATTTGATGGTCTTAATGATGTCAGAATTGAGTGATTTTGAACTTGTTGGATTGTCTTGTCGAGACGCTCAATTCAAGTACAGGCATGCTAGTGTCAACATTTATTTGACATTCCAAATGTGTCTGAAAAACTTCTTAAAATGGTTTAATAACTTGATGTTGGCTTGATTTGACTTGGATTAAACTAGTTTTTATATCATTAGACCCGTCTCATCGAGCCAGTCAGTTTGACTATAAGTTTGTTTAAATCGGAGCTCCGGTTGATTATTTATCAAAATTTGAAAGTTTCTTGCTCAAAAGATTGCACCGAGATTCGTGTCGGAAGATGAAAAATATTTGGTGGAGTATTAAGTGTGTGTGTGAGTGAAAAGAATGGTCGGAGGCTAAGTTACGAGCCCTAAGGCACTCTCATGCTCCTCACCACTCGATCCCACATACATTCAGGCGGGATCGAACCCTTGACCGCAGGGGATTTATGCTAGGATGCACTAGCAAAAAATGATGGTGAGCACACACGCACGTGAGCTCACACACACACACACACACCCATACAATCTCGTGCGCCTAACCACTCGATACCGCACTGTAAGACATATGCACTCAAGCGAGATCGAACCATTGACCGTAGGAGACTTTTGCTAGGCTGCACTTGCAAATAGTTGAGCATCCTGCACACACATGCACACACACATATCTTGCCTTCACATAAAAATGAGCATTTCATATTTTCAAAATGTTAAAATGATAATATTTTTTATGTGATAAAAAATATTTCGACCATGTAGATATAAAAAAATGTAAAGTATAAGTATTAGATACGTAAGTATATAAGAATTAAATTGTATGTTCGTAAATGCCTAATTCTTTAATAATAGCAGTAGAGTAATGAATTATCATCTTAATGTTGCACAAGAATTTAGCACACACTTAGATGAAAAAAAACAACCGGTAATTACACCATAAGTTTTTTTACGTGGAAAAACCCGTAAAAGGAATAAACCATGAAGCGTGTCAAACTTGTAAAAATCCGTGATTACAGAAACTCTTTGTCCCATAAACGAGAAAAATGGTTATTAGATTTTTCAAGTTACAACGTTGACTGCCAGTGTTTGGTTAGTAGTGGATGACGACGATTGGTGGTGATTGATGGTGGTCGGGGGTTGTCGACAGTGGCCGATGGTGGTCGGGGGTTGTCGACAGTGGCCGATGTCGATCGACAGGTGTCATCGATGGTCAGCGGTAGTTGACAACTGCCAGTGCTGGTCGACGAACATCAGCGCTCGTGGACGACGTTTACCGACGATCGACAATGGTAGGAATGGTCATGCATTTCAACTCATTCTCAAAGCCTCAAGTTATCTCTCAAGGCTAATTCTCTCCACTCATGTGAGTGGTCAGACTCTATTTATATTGTTCTAGGTGCAATTAATGAGGAAATATGAATCATTTTGACGATCCATAGAGCTTCCTTCGATCAAATGATATTTGATGGTCTTTTGAGTGCCTTAACGATGTTAGAATTGAGCAATTGATCACAGAAAAAATCATTAAGAAATTCATATCTATTTTTGATGAAATTGCACTTTAAAGAAATGTATTTTCTTTATTTTACTGCAGGAATGAAGATTTAAAAGTGATGGAAGCAAAAAACATGAAATGGAGTGAATTTAGATCAAAAAGGAAGAAACTCATGCAAATTAAACTAAGTCGCCGATGGCGAGATCGAGGCCGCCGACGGCGAGATCATAAGGAGAATTTCTGAAGGATTTATAACTACCTCGCCGACAGCGAGCCCGAGCCCTCCGACAGCGAGATCGTGCGGTTTGAAGACCTTCTAGAAGCTCCGCTGAAGGCGAGATCATTTCCCGCCGACGGCGAGATAGTTCAAAATGCAAATACATTGAACGTGGACACTTTTTGAAGAGGTGTTTAAGCACCCTTTGGACCTTTGCTTACCTCTATAAATAGAGGCCGAATTCTAGTGTCTTAGTGTGTGTCTCTAGAGTCTTCAGTGTGTCTGTTGTTTATCGTTAGTGAGTTTCTTTAGTTTATTTGAGTGCTATTTAGAAGTTTGTTGTACTTAGAAGGAAAAGTCGAAAGGACTTGAGGTACGCGTTAGGAGGAAATTAAGATAAGTATATTTGTTATTGTTGTTGTTAACTTTAAATGAAATACATGCTTTGTTTTATTCTCATGCATTCTGAGTAGTTTTCTTAGTTTTTCGTTGTTTATGAAAATTATGTGAATTGATAAAATTAAATAAAAGTACCTAATATATTAAAATAAATTGTGATAATTTTTACTTAAAAATTAATTTACTTTCAATCTGGCCAATTGAGTTGTTAAAATATGTTGAATTATCAACTATAGCAAAAATTACATTCAATATTTAGGGAAGTCAAAAGCCTTGGAAGGAGAGTGCAAATAAATAAGGAAATATTAATTATCGGACATAGAATTGAACATTTTAGTGTGACATACTAAAATATTCAATTTTGTCTGTCGTTTGAGAATCGAAGTGTAGATGTTAGCCTCGAGTGAGGGGAACGTGGAGCTCGAAGTGGCGGCCATTATCCTCCCGACTGACCGTGCATTCGGTAATCAAACATAGGATTAGTCGATGTTCTTCGCACTGGACGAAAGGGTAAAGAATAGGAATGCTTCCTGTTCGTGATAATACGATTTAAGAATTCTATTTAAAATCATCATTCATTTAACTTTCTAAAAACAAAGAGAATGATACTTTTTCTGAATTATTTAAATCAACTTTATTTCAAACATTAGTTTACTTTAGTTTGCTTTGGTTACTTTAAATTTCAGTCTACTATATTAGTAAGTAATTCCTTTAAATTTAGCTGATAACAAATCTGTTAAAAACTTCCCTATGGGATCGATAACCAGGACTCTACTAAGAGCCCTGTATTACTTGATACGATACATATACTTGCGTAGAATCCACATTAAACATTCAATCATATAATTAAATATATATATATATATATATATATATATATATATAAGCGGAATCAAGTTTTTGGTGTCGTTGCTATAAACATAAATTGCAAACATATTAAAAAGTGGGTCAAGTTTTTGACGCCGTTGCCGGGGAAGTTTAGAAATTATTTACTAAAGTAACGGACTATTTTAAAAATTTGTTTTATAAAATTGTATGCGAAAATTTGGAAACAAAAACTTAATGCATTACGATTCAGAATTAGAGCGTACAATTAAAAGAATTAGAAAACAAAAAAGAGAAATTATAAATTTAACACAAATGGTGAATATTCCTGAAAATGAAAATATCAATCAACAGAAGACAATTAAGAGATTATGTCGACACTACATTAGATGAAATTCATTTAACTATTCAAAACCACGATGTAGTTCTTAATTCATTTGAACTTAAACCCGCGATTATCTAAATGATACAAAATAATCAATTTAGTGGTTCACTCTATCGAAGATCCTAATTTACATCTTGCTAGTTTTTTAGAACTATGTGCTACTTTCAAATATAAAGGAGTATCTAACGATGCTATAAGACTTAGACTTTTTCATTTTTCTTTAAGGGATAAGGCTAAAATGTGTTTAAATTCGTTAGCATCTGGATCTATTAAAACTTGGGGAGAATTATCACAAAAATTTCTATCCAAATATTTTCCACCATCTAAAACTGTTAAGCTTAGAAATGATATAACTTCTTTTAGTCAGTTTGATGGAGAGTCGATATATGAAGCTTGTGAGAGATTTAAAGAACTTATTAGGAAATGCCCACATCATGCGTTTCTAGATTGGTTAATTATCCAAACTTTCTAAAATTGATTAGTAGGATCTTTAAGATCAATCATCGATGCTGCTGCTGGAGAATCATTAATGTCAAAACCATTTGATGACGCCTATACACTAATCGAAGAAAATGGAAACCAATAATTTTCAATGGCCTGCTGATAGAATGAATCCGAAAAAGATAGCTAATATTCATGAAAATGATGCAATATCTATGTTAGCTTCACAAATGCTCGTTGTATCTAAAAAATTAGATCATTTTGGAATGAATTACTCTCCAAATATATCAGAAGAAATTTCATCTGGACAACTTATAGAATCTCAATCTCAATATGAAACTATTAATGCAATTAACAACATACCCAATAATCCTTATGCAAATTATTATAATCCTGAATGGAAAAATCATCCTAATTTTAATTGGAATAATAATATAACTAATCAACCATGGATGAATAATATGACACAACCATTAAAAAATCCATCTAATCAAGGAAATCCTAATTATAAACCTAATTATCCACCGAGATTTAATAACCCACAATTTAAAGACAAGAAATTATCGATAGAAGAATTAATATTAAATATGGGTCAACATTTACAAAATCAATGAAATCGATTACAAATACAAGAAACCGATTACAAAATCGAAGACATGTATAAAAAATATTGAAACTCAAGCTTGGACATATCATTCTCTGCACTTAATAATAGAATACCTGGAACATTTCATAGTAATGTGAAAATAAATCCCAAAGACAAGGGAAATGAACAAATTAAAGCAATACAATTATGAAGTGAAAAAGAATTAGAACCTCGAATTCAAAAAGAACTTGAAAGTCAAAAAGAGGAAGTGGAAATTGAAAAGGAAAAGAATCAACAAGATCCAAACTTAGAAAATCCTTTAATAGTTTAATAGCTATGAAAATTTACGTTGAAAAACCTCCACTACCATTTCCTCAACGACTAATTCAACATAAAAAAGATAAACAATTTGCTAAATTCCTTGAAATTTTAAAAAAATTAACGATAAATACTCCTTTCGTAGAAGCTTTAGAACGTATGCCAAACTATGTAAAATTCATGAAAGATATTCTAAATAAAAAAAGAAAATTTATCGATAATGAAATGGTCGCACTTAAGTGAAGAGTGTAGTCTTATTATTCGAAAAAATTTCTGAAAAATTAAAAGATCTCGGTAGTTTCCACTATACCTGCGCTATTGGAGAAAAATTCTGTGGAAAATCTTTGTGTGACTTAGGAGCAAGCATCAATCTAATGCCTCTATCAATTTTTAAAAGATTAGGATTGAGAGAAATTTTAGCTACTTCAGTAACTCTTTAGTTAGCTGATCGTTCTGTTACATATCCTAAGGGAGTTATTGAAGATGTATTAGTAAAAGTGGACAAATTTATCTTCCCTGTAGATTTTATTGTCTTAGATATGGAAGAAGATAAAGAAATTCATATCATTTTAGGAAGACCATTTTTAGCCATTTGGAAAAGCTATGATTGATGTTCGGAAAGGAGAATTAACTATGAGGGTAAATGACCAAAAAGTTACTTTTAATATTGCTAAATCAATGAAATATCTCTGCTTAGAAAAAGATGATGAGTGTTTTCGAATGGAAGTACTCGATCATTTAAAAAAGAACATTTTAAGGAATATTATGAAGAAAAATTAGAAAAAGAAAATATTGAATTAATTGAAAAAGCCGAGATAAATGAAGAAGCTAGATTATATTCAGAGAAATTTGAATTTTTGGATAACACGAGAAAACACTTGAAAAAAATATAGTTCCATCGATTATTAAACCTCCCGAACTTGAGTTAAAAATGTTACATAATCATTTAAAGTATGCTTACTTAGGTAATTCTTCAACTCTACAGGTTATTATTTCATCCGAATTAAATAAATCTCGAGAACAAAAACTTTTAGATACATTAAAAAATATAAGAAAATTTTTTGTTGGACTTTAACGGATATTAAAGGAATTAGTCCTTCAATTTGTATGCACGGAATTATTTTAGATAATGAACATAAACCTAAAGCAGATCCACAAAGGAGATTAAATCCAATAATGAAAGAAGTAGTTAAAAATGAAATTTTAAAATAGTTAGATAATAGTATTATATATCCTATTTCTGACAGTGCTTGGGTAAACCCAATTCACTGTGTACCTAAGAAAGGAGGAGTGACCGTCAAAGCTAATGAAAATAATGATCTTATCCCTATAAGACAAGTCACTGGACGACGAATATGCATTGATTATAGAAAATTAAACACGACACGCAGGAAAGATCACTTCCCTTTACCATTTCTAGACCAGGATGTTAGATAGATTAGCCGAGACATAAATATTTTTGTTTCTTAGATGAATATACCGGTTATCATCAAATACAAATTGCTCCCGAGGATCAAGATAAAACTACATTTACTAGTCCTTATGGAACTTTCGCTTTTCGAAGAATGCCTTTTGGATTATGTAATGCACTCGCAACATTCCAAAGATGTATGATGTCTATATTTAGTAAATTAATTGATAATGTAATAGAAGTATTTATGGATGATTTCTCTGTATTTGGAGCAACATTTGACACATGCTTAAATCATCTTGAAAAAGTATTTGAAGTATGCGAGAAAACTAATTTAGTTCTTAATTGGGAGAAATGTCAATTTATGGTTACAGGCGGCATTGTATTAGGACATAAAATTTCAAAAAAAGGCATGGAACTAGACCCTGCAAAAATTCAAGTTATAGCTAAATTACCACCTCCAACTACGGTGAAAGGGGTAAGAAGTTTTCTTGGACATGCTGGATTCTACAAACGTTATATTAAAGATTTTTCAAAAATTACTAAACCTACATGCCAACTTCTTGAAAAGGACAAGAAATTTGAATTTACAATTGAATGCCTGAATGCTTTTGAATTATTAAAAGATAAATTAATTACAGACTTATAATAGTTTCACATAACTGGGAGAAACCATTTGAGGCTTATGTGTGATGCTAGTGATTATGCTTATAGGAGCAGCTCTTGGCAAATATATGATAAGATTTTCAAAGTTATATCTTATCTTTAGTAAAACTCTAAATGATCGTTGAAATAAATTATACGAGTATACGATTCTTGAAAGAGAATTATTAGCGATTGTATATGCTTTTAATAAATTTCAGCATTATCTAATAGGAACTAAATGTATTGTACATACTAATCATTCTGCTATAAAATATTTAATGCAAAAGAAAGATTCTAAACCAAGATTAATCAGATGAATATTATTAATGCAAGAATTTAATTTTGAGATCATAAACAAAAAGAGAACTGATAATCAAATTGTAGATCATTTATCAAGATTAGAAAATCATGAATTATCTAAAATTGATAATGAAATTTTAGACAGTTTTCCTGATGAACAACTTTATAATATTAATGAGTTGAAAATACCTTGGTATGCGGATATAGTAAATTATATTGTAAGTGACATTTTACCACATATGTTAACTTTGCAACAACAGAAAAAATTCATTCACGATACTAAAACATACTTTTGGGATGAACCATACTTATATAAGCAATGTAAGGATTTAATCATTAGAAGATGCGTACCTTATGAAGAAATTGAACCAATCATTCAAAAATGTCATGACTTTGATTTTGGAGAACATTTTGGGACAGATAAAACTGCGTATAAAATTCTACAATCTGGATTCTACTGGCCTACTTTATTTAGAGATGTATATAGATATATAAAAACATGCGATAAATGCTAAAGAGTAGGAAACATATCAAGAAAAAATGAAATGCCTCTGAATTTTATATTAGAAGTTGAAATTTTTAATGTTAGGGGATTAGATTTCATGGGACCTTTTATTCCTTCATTTGGAAACTTCATATATATTAGTAGATTGTTGATTATGTTTTCGAATGGATTGAAGCATGAGCTTTACCTAGGTGTGACACTAAAATTGTTTCAAAATTTTTAATGAAAAATATTTTTACTTAGATTTGGAATGCCGAGAGTGATTATCACTGACGGAGGAACTCATTTTAGAAACAAATATATTCACAAATTAGTAGAAAAATATAATATTATGCATAAGATATCAACTGCGTATAATCCACAAACTAGTGGATTAGCTGAAGTTTCTAATCGAGAGATTAAGCGTATATTAGAAAAATAAGACATGACTGCTTATATGACTGCTTATAAAACTCCGATTGGAATGACTCCTTACAGGCTTATATATAAAAAAACTTGTCACTTACCAGTTGAATTAGAACATAAAGCATATTGGGCGATTAAAGAATTTAATTATAATATAAAAGAAGCTGGTGAGAAGAGATTGTTGCAATTAAATGAATTGGAAGAATTAAGAAACGAATCATATGATAATGATAGGATTTATAAAGAAAGAATGAAATTATGACATGATCAGAAGATTAATCAGATAAATTTTGAACCAGGACAAGAAGTTTTGCATTATAATACTAGATTGAAATTATTTCATGGGAAATTGAAATCTTGATGGTTAGGACCTTTCACCATAACTCAAATATTTTCATATGGAACTATAGAAATTGAAGATCCAAAAACAGGACATAGATTTAAGGTAAACGGACATAGATTAAAACCATATTTCGAAAGTAGAAGACCAAATTTTAAAGAGATTTTAATGCTTAGTCAACCTGATTACTAACTAAATTAGGTCGGGCTGACGACGTTAAACCAACCGCTTTATGGGAGGTAACCCATAGTAGTCTTTTATTTTAAAATTAAAATTATCTACAAATTAGTGAGTCTATATTATTAAAACAAATCTTACTACTCAAATTTTTTATAAGAATCATCACAAATTTGAACCTATATGATGAGATCAGAAAATATTCGGACCAGAGCAAAATTGACAATTTTACGAAATCTCGCCGACGGTGAGGTCGATTCTCGCCGACAGCGAGATCTCATGCAAAATTTGAGTCAGTTCTATAACTAGCTCGTCGACGGCGAGAAACTTCCCGCTGATGGCGAGGTTGTTGAAAATTTGGTTGCTTAAAGATTTTTCGTGCGGTTTTGGATGGATCTAAGCCATTTCTTCGTAGGAAATTATCCCAAATCCAAATTTTCACTGTTTTCTTCCTTAGAAACGACTGGAGACCAATCTTTTCGATCGGAAATGGCCACCAAACTCTTAGAAACCATAAAAACTGAAGTTTTCAACCGAAGAAAATTCGTTAGTTCGAAGGCGCAGCGTATCTTCAACAAAGGTTTGATGAAGAAAAGACTTATTAAAGAAAGAGGATTTGTCAACAGAGGAGTAGAGAATTCCACTACAAAAATCGAAGAAATGATCGCGCGACGGCATTTGGGAGGTATTTTGTTATACGACATCCACTGTAGTTATTACGAGTAGTTAAAGAGTTTTACTCTAATTTACATGCGATCAACAATAGAAATGTCTACGTCGAAGGAAGATGGGTAACATTTACTCCTTCAAGGGTAAATGAATTATTTTCTATAGAAAATACATCTGTTTGTCATTATTCCAACTTTGTGCCTTCAAGATACAATATGAACGAGATCTATAGATACCTGACCGACGAACCTGATGATTGGGAGTTACGCAAAGACGGGTATGTCAGTTTTTCTGTATCACTTCTTAACCCTGTCTCGAAGCATTGACATTTCTTTATATCATCAAAATTATTACCTACTATGAAAGTAAATAAAGTTTCAAAGGAATGCGCTATTTTAAACTATTGTATTCAAATTGGATTACCTATCGATGTTGGATCAATAATAATAAAGTCTGCATTGGGATTGATTGTGCATGGGTCAGTGCATGGACTTGGACACCCATCAACTATATTTGCTTTATGCAGTCAGTACCAAGTTTCTTATGAGGCTTGGGAAAAAGTACTTGTACCATGGAAACCACTGGATCCTACGGATATGTTTCCAACTTTGGATAACAATGATGAGATTACCATTATTTCTGACAGAGCATCACAGAACAATCCTTTAGCAAGGCCCTTTATCGATAAAACTAATTTCATTTTGAAGAAGATTAAAGGATTGGAGAAAGAATTGCAAAATGTGATGAATTCCATCGACAATATCTCTGATATGTTTGATCACATTGACTGGAGAATGAAGGAGCACTTTGATCATACTGGACATCTGGAGGCCAGTTTTATTCATCTACTAAGACAAAAATGATGGATTAATGAAGAATCTACTGCAGAATTCCCTTTCAGGCATTTCTACAATTTATTTGTGCACCGGCGTCACATCGGAAATATCAGAGAAGGTGTTAGTTCAGACACTGAAGAGTAGGAAAGATTTCTATGTTTATGTCATATATTTGTGTATATATGTGTTAATTTGGATTTAGGTTTTATTATGAGTCGAACTTTGATTTGACCATCTCAGAATTGATGAGATTTTATGTAATTGTTATATCTCAACATTTAGAGTGTTGTGGTGTGGATTGCGATGCTGAGTATTATAGATTTGAACATTTAAGTTAAGTATGTGTTAAGTTGTTAATGTGAAGTTTGTAAGTCTCATGGATTTCATATATAAAGTTATATTATTTGTGTTGTGTGAACTTTTTGTGAGTTTAAGTATCTAATCTTTATACTATTATTAAATTAAGTGATCGGAAGATTGATTAAAGGCAAATCGAGGTTGAAAATGATTGACGAATTTCAAAAATTTAAAAATTTTGGGATCTCACCGAAGGCGAGAATTATCTCGCCGACAGCAAGAAAACCCTCTGACAGCGAGACCGATCTCGCCGACGGTGGATTTTTCTAGAAACTTTTGCCTTATCAAATTAATTAGCTCGCCGATGGCGAGAAAAATCTCGCTGACAGCGAGATCGCGAAAAGACCTATATTTGACCGGTCAACTGACACTATTCATCATCCATTTCCTTAAATTTTAAAAAAAACCGACATAGGGCTTAAGAGATCTCGGATTTGAAGTGATTTAAAGACTTTTTGACACCGGATTTCATCTTCTCTCGGTAAGAGCTTCACTCATATGCAAAACTTTTTTATTTTCACCATGGATTTCTTCTACATTGGGAAATTTTGGAAAAATTCGAAATGTGGAGAAATTACTTGGAAGAAATCCATGAAGATTGATTTAAATCGATTTTAGAAGTTGTAGGAAGCCATCTTATTAATATTTGGAAGTTTAGTTAGAAATTTTTGTGATTTTTATAGATCGAAGGAATGGCTCCTCGACAAAAACAAAGAGTGGATTATGACACTGACCGATTCATCAATGCACGAGCGAAAAATCGATATTTTGAAAATATTCAAGGAAGGAAGTGCATTGCAGATCGAGTTTTCAAGAATCCAGGAGGAGAAATGGAGCGAGTTATAAAGGAACGAGGATGGAAAAACTTCTGTTATGTTTCATATGGAGCAGCTGTAGAAGTAGTGAATGAATTTTATGCAAATTTGACGACAATCGAGGATGCACCGGTAAAGGTACGAGGATTTATGGTTGAATTCAGCGCTGCAAGAATAAACTTGTTCTATGAAGTTCGTGATCTGCATACTAGCGAGTATGATACTTTCGATTTTGCGGAAGGACCTCTGGAAAAAGTTATAGACATTCTCACTGACAGGAAAGGAGTTTGGAAGATTAAACAGCGGGAAACGGTAAATTTCTTTCTTTCTATGTTAAATGCAATCTCAAAAGCCTGACATTATTTTATTTGCTCTACATTGTTACCCACTTATCACCATAGTGAGGTAACAAGAGATAGAGCAATTCTAAATTTCTGTATTCAAAACAATAGGAGCATCAACATAGGTAACATTATTTATAGAAATATCTTAGCCATTGCTCGAAGTGAGAGTGGATGAGGATTGAGACATCCTGGTTTGATTTTTGCACTCTGCCAACTCTCTGGAGTTGAGGCAAGAGAAGATGAGGAATGGATAGAGCCCATGAAACCTATCACTCCCTCCAATATTAAGACTTATGAATCCCATGAAGGATGGAGATCAGGAACGAGGAGTTACATGCCTTCATCAAGTAGAGATATTCCCTCCACCAGTTATGATCCTCCTCAGCCCACCACCCCTACCCTTCAAAATCTGATGAATGAGTTAACCTTGAGTAGAAGAAGTTTTGAGCAATTTGGAGAGACTATGGAGAGAAGATTTGATCATCTAGATCACATGATTGATGGATTGGAAAGAAGACATGATTACGATAGTGAATATCTCCAGCGTCATTCAAAATATGAATTTGCCTACTACGAAGCTGAACGTCGCTATAGGAGTGGTGATTTAGATGTTGTCTTTCCTGAGTGCCCTCGCTATTCACAGTACCAGCCTGCTCAGCCTTCTCAGCCTGGAGATCAGGGAGATGACATAGCTTGGGATTTTAATGCAGAAGATTAGAGCCTTTATTTAGTTTATTTAGTTTGTTTAGATTTGTTGTTTTGGAAACTTTATAATTCTATGTGTAATATTTCAGTACTTTCTGTGGACTATGGACTTGGTATGTTTGTTTGTTTGCTTGAGTTGTGATATTAGACTTCTTATGTGTGTTAAATTAGTTTACAATTATATATATATATATATAGGATGTTAGTTTAAGTTTTTATAATTTATGAATGTTAACATTGTTTAGGGTGTTTTAATATGTTTTAAAATAGATTAGTTGATTGTATGTGTAGTAATAGATTAAGTTTTCAATTGTTATGTTTGATACTTATTTTAAAAATTTTCATCCCTGCACTTTCTTTTAAATACTATATGTGGAAGAATACAAACAGTACAGGTTCTGTAAGTAATAAAAAAGCCTGTAAAAATTTCAAAGAAAAGAATACCTAAAGCTCAAAGGTATGATAAATTTTACTATATACTTTCCCTTTTTCATTATTTAGTATAGATAGAAAAATTTAAGTTTGGGGGAAGGTAAAAATACAAATTTAATTATTAAAATTGTTCTCAATTTCTATTTTTAAAAATTATTATTAAATGATTTTCTATAAGTAGTTTTTCAATTCAATAAACATGAATTACTTTATTTAACTATTATATAAAGTTAAATAAAATGTTTCTAGTAATTCAATTAATTAATGGAATAAGATATTTAGATAAAAGGAATAAGAATATAATAAACTATTTAAAGTAAGGAAAACTATATTTTAAAAATTGAAAATTCTTAAGTATTTAAGTGAAAAAGAAAGGATAAAAACTCAATGAAGTAAATGCTATGAAATATATATAAGCAAGGAAATAATTTTAAGTTTCAAATTTAGGAAGAGAAATTGAAGTTCAAAATTATTAACGAGCTATCCAGGATACTGATAATCCTCAGCTAGAAAAAGAAAAAAAGAAGAAAGATGATTGAAAATCAATCCAAAAAGAAAAGAAAAAAAAAAGAAAAAAAGAAAGAAAAATATAAGTGAGGAGAGGCTTGAGGAGATGCTTATAAAAAATTGGCTTCAATGGATTCAACCTAAAAGGTAGAACTTAATTATATTTCTAAACTTATATATATAAATTAGTATTCTACTAAATAGTGTTTTCTTGAACTTACATATCATCTAAATATCTTAAGTAATTCACTCTTTTAAATATAATTATTCACGAAATAAATAAAAAGCTAGAAATCTTAGACACGATAACTAGATAATCTTATATCTATGAAGTTAATTTAATTACTTAGAAATATTTCTATTCAACTTTACTATAATATTATTTAAATTTAATTCATAGTATATCTGAATTGAAAAATTATATTACGGAAATCATTATTTTTATTTAGTATTAAAATTACTTGAGGACAAGTAATAATCAAGTTTGGGGGATTTTGATCATAGAAAAATTCATTAAGAAATTCATATCTATTTTTGATGAAATTGCACTTTAAAGAAATGTATTTTCTAACATTTTACTTTGCGGGAATGAAGATTTATAAGTGATGGAAGCAAAAAACATGAAATAGAGCGAATTTGGATCAAAAAGGAAGAAATTCATGCAAATTAAACTAAGTCGCCGACGACGAGATCGAGGCCGCCGACGATGAGATCATAAGGAGAATTTCTGAGGGATTTATAACTACCTCGCCGACAGCGAGCCCGAGCCCACCGACAGCGAGGTTGCACGGTTTGAAGACCTTCTAGAAGCCCCGCTGAAGGCGAGATTGTTTCCCGCCGACGGCGAGATAGTTCAAAATACAAATAAATTGAACCTGGACACTTTTTGAAGAGGTGTTTAAGCACCCCTTGGACCTTTGCTTACCTCTATGAATAGAGGCCGAATTCTAATGTCTTAGTGTGTGTCTCTAGAGTCTTCAGTGTGTCTGTTGTTTATCATTAGTGAGTTTCATTAGTTTATTTGAGTGTTATTTAGAAGTTTGTTGTACTAGAAGGAAAAGTCAAAGGAATTTCAAGGAGTCTGCTTGGGGAGGAAATTAAGATAAATATCTTTGTTATTGTTGTTGTTAACTTTAAATGAAATCCATGCTTTGTTTTATTCTCATGCATCCTGAGTAGTTTTCTTAGTCTTTCTCCTTGTTTATGAAAATTATGCGAATTGATGAAATTAAATAGAAGTACCTAATATATTAAAATAAATTGTGATAATTTTTACTTTCAATCTGGCCAATTGAGTTGTTAAAATATGTTGAATTATCAACTATAGTAAAAATTACATCCAATATTCAGGGAAGTCAAAAGCCTTGGAAGGAGGGTGCAAATAAATAGGGAAATATTAATTATCGGACGTAGAATTGGACATTTTAGTGTGACATACTAAAATATTCAATTTGGTCCTATTGTTCGAGAGTCGAAGTGTAGATGTTAGCCTCGGAGTGAGGGAACGTGGAGCTACGAAGTGGCGACCGATATCCTCCCGGCTTAGCGCGTGATTCGATGATCAAACATAGGATTAGTCGATATTCTTTGCACTAGACTAAAGGGTAAAGAATAGGAATGCTCCTATTTGTGACAATACGATTTAAGAATTTATTTAAAATCATCATTCATTTAATTTTCTAAAAACAAAGAGAATGATACTTTTTCCGAATTATTTAAATCAACTTTATTTCGAGCATTAGTTTACTTTAGTTTGCTTTAGTTACTTTAAATTTCCGTCTACTTATATTAGTAAGTAATTCACTTTAAATTTAGTCGATAACAAATACGTTAAAAACTTCACTATGAGATCGATAACTGGGACTCTACTTAGAGCCTTCGTATTACTTCGATACGATACATATACTTGCGTAGAATCCACATTAAACATTCGATCATATAATTAAATATATATATATATATATATATTAAAGCGGAATCAAGTTTTTGGTGCCGTTGCTATAAACATAAATTACAAACATATTAAAAAGTGGGTCAGCAATTTTGGGCTATTTAGATTCTTTTTATCGTAACTCTATTTGACTAAGTGCTCGCCAGATTCGACATCCGTTTGACCTTCCAAATACGTCAATAAATTTTTCAAGTGTGGTTTAATGACTTGATCTGAGCGATTTGACTCAAATTTGACTAATTTTTATATCATTAGATACGTTTAATCAAGCTGATCAGTTTGACCATAAGTTTACTGAAATCATAGTTCTAGATGACTCTTAATTGAAGTTTAAATATTACTCTTTCAAAAAATTACCTCGAGATTCGTGCCAGATGATGAAGATTCACTGAAAACTTATCAATAATAATAATAATAATAATAATAATTTACTTAAATTCATTCTAAATGTCCCTAATTTTATAAAATATTAATCAATTTTCTTAATATTATTGTTTTAGTTTTGGATATGCAAATGCCTTAATTTTTTAAATAATTATTATTATACCTAATTGGGTGGAATGACGTAAACGTAGGTTTTGATTCGAGCTGAAAATATTACGTACGGATATAATTAGTGCATATTACTTGTATTGTCGTGATATTTGAATGATATTAGTAATATCAGTGTGGTATCAGGAGGGTATTGAGGTGCAATACCGCCCCAATACCACAGTCGACAAATACAAGTACCACACTTAATATTCAGTCCAATTCAAGAGCTTTTAAGTAGAATTTCAGCTTGGTTCTCTTAAATTCATTATTTTTATCATTTTCATTCATTGATATTCAAGTTTTATTTGAGTTCAGCTCAAGCTTGGTCTAAAAAATTACCATTTTTTAGATAACTTGCTTTTGAACTCGGAGGAGAGGGCGAAAGAGGAAAGTGGTGAAGACAACAGATAGTCATAAAACGTATAACTCGTCTTCACCTTCATCTCCAAAACGATCAACAAGTTCTTTGACCATAATTGATCTATTTTTATTCATTATTCAAAGATGATTTGAACAATGACCAGATCATCGTCCAATCATACTCAAATGTTTATACTCGATCATATTACGACTATTGTTTGATACTTGTTCAACAATGTACCTCACAAGCAGTCCAATGTCAATTAGTAAAACCAAAAGTGTATGGAAGAGGAAAATGTGTAAAATGATGTACTCTTTTGGTTACCCGCGCGCGCACACACATATATATATATTGTGAATATGAGTGTTGAAAGTAAATACCTGAGAATTGGGGGGTATATTTGTAAAGACTCCTTAAATGTAAGAGAATTATCAAATTTAAAATATTAGACCTAAATATAAAGCAGTTAATGTGTCACATTTGCTATAGGAATAAGAGAGGAAATTATCAGCAGTGCTATTAAATGTGTCACATTTGTTACAGGAATGAAAGATAAAATTAAATTTCTTCACACATTTATAGTTCATGTTGCTAATTTTCATTAAATATGAGCTTCTTTATACAGCATATATCACTCACCTTTCACTCGATTCATTGTACTATGCCAATAATTTAATTAGGAGGGCGAATTTACATATATAACACCCATTTCCTATGTATTTACATATATAACACTTTGGCACTTTGCGCTTATTATAGCTTATAATAAGTGAAATATATATATATATATTCATTTCTTGCATAAGAAAAGTGTCCTATACGTAGAAATTAAGGCATAGGTGTTAGATATGTAAATACAATGAAATTGAGGGGTATGTATGTAAATCTTCATTTAATTAATTACAATATAACCTTCCATATTACATTAAATGCTAGGTGTAAATACACCATTAAACGTGGAAGATAGAGTGATCAAAATTAATTGCATTAATTAGAACAGTTGGGAGTGGTTAGAGATAGATATCCTAACTAATGGCAAACTGAAGAAATCCAAAGTCTTTAGCTCTGAAATAAATATTTTTTTTTAAAAAAATACAAGATGATAAATTGATGACATTTTTGAAAATAATTTATTTCAGATTAGATTAATAAAATTAATAGATAGATTATGGATAAATAATAAAAATTTGGGGCATTACATGCAGACGTCCCATGTTCTATGTATTTACATATGTAAGACCTAAATTTTATATTTTACATTTATACCATCTAACTAATTCGTAACTCATAAAAAAGAATATTCAGTATTTTTTTTTAAGAAGTGAAATATATATTATAATGTATGAATCACACCTCAACGAATAGTGTAAGAAATGAAAGAGAGATAGAGAGAGAAGAGTGAGCAGTAATGAACAACAATACATTGTGTCTATCTTCTGCATTATCATAAAATGATATCCCTTTTTACAAGAAAGAGTATAATATAGTGATATTATATTTCTATCCGTGCTTAAATGGGAGTTGTATCGGATATTCTAGACATTTTACATATATGAACCTATCGCTCGGCTGCTCACTTTTACTTGTTCGATTGAGCTTGTTTGGCTTCAACTTAGTGAGACTCGTTTGGTCAGCTAGGCTGAGTTTGCTTTGTCGGTCAGTGAAGCTTGATTGGCTTTGAGTTGACATGATTGATTTGAAATGCTTGACTTTGTCGATTTGTTGATTTAGTTTGGTTGTCGACTCTAGATTCCTAGATGAGGAGCTCTTGTAGACGAAGCAAGACTAGACTATTGGGCAGACGGTGAATCACTGTAACTCGATAGTTAACTCATTCCTCAACGAGAAGAGCGTGTGAGATGACTATAATACTGTGCAGTATTGCAAATTTTTTATCCCCAATGAGGAGTCTTGGGGGTGTCCGCAGGATGGTTGGATATAGTAAGGAACCGGGTCTTTTTATTGTGTCGAATCTATTGGTAGATGACTGACTATTGTAATGGTTGGCTCGGATACTTACATTTCTTAGTTTAGTTTGAGAAGTTAGAATTCGGATCAATCATTAATCTTTTTGTCATTCTTCTCGCTTGTTCGTCCTTCGGTTTTAGCTCGGGTGGTTGTATCCGGTCGGATAAGTAAACCACTTGGTTTTCTATCAATGGACCTGCATTTATTGTATTATCTTCCTTTTCGACAGTTAGATCTCCTCAGGATCAACACTGACACTCGATGTAAAAAATAAAAAAAATGCCAATATTTTAACTTTTAAAAGAAAGATAGACCTTTTAATACATAAGTAAGATAGCATATATAAAAAAACTGAAGTTTTGGTGGTAGATATATAAATACATAAAAATAGAGTGGGGTATGTTTGTAAAGCTTCCTCATACCAATCAAGCCTAGATAATAGGTATCTGAGGTGAGGGTAGATGCAGGAGAAGATCACCTGCCAGTATAAATAAGATGACGGCATGAAATTATACATAAAAATGAAGGCTTAGAATTTGAGTTAAATGCAGTGATGTTTGACGCATACTACGTAGAAGATATTGGCATCCTAATCTCACCCACCACAAGTCCCTAATTCAAATGGATTAAGTAATCTGTAATTAATGCGCAAGTTGCAGGTGAGACTTTTCATTAATTCATTAATTATGATTACTTTATTGTTTATTAGAGGTTTGAATTCTTATTTCATGCTTAAAACGAAAACTAATACCATATATTAATCATTCGTCAAAAAAGATTGGGAAGATTTACATAAATACCACTCAATTCCCATGTATTTATAAGAAATGCCTTTATACCTTACAAATTTTAGTACCTTAAAAATTTTAGTCATATGTCGTATAAAAAGCATATGTCTGCAATTAAAGCTATTATATGAGTCTCTTGACCAATCTCACGTGTCTAAGAATTTCATCCGGTACATATATGGGATCTATACTCTGTCAATCAAACTCGTGACCCCAATGGTCTTAAAAACTTTGACAACAAAAGAGTTATGCTATGCGGCACACACATGCGCACGCACACAAAATTAGTATCACACATTATTATGATTATTATTTAGTGGAATCCACCGAAAGTGACCTCGAAGTGTCGTAGGTATGTCACATTGTGTCATCTAGTACGGGCCAGACTATTTATCCCCTGAACCCATCCCGTGCACTATGTGTGTCCCCTTACGTGGATGATTTTCACTTAGCACGAATCACACAACCTAGCAAGCATAGCATCGCTTGACTTTTGTCGTATGCTTGTCACTTGACATGAAGACATCATGCATCACATGTTCGTGCCACTTGTATGTGCATGTTTAGCCATTTCTTGAGCAGGGTGTAATTCCCTTCGAGGTGTCTCATACCCGATGCGGCCATGCTCATTCTCATTTGTGTATGTTGGGTTTCATAGTTTGACATTTGCTTGAGCGTCCAAGTCGCCTCTAGGGCGGCGAGGTGCACTTCCCCTAGGTGTCCTATACCCGGTGTACCCGAGTTGCATGTCATATGGGCGACACATCTTGCAAATGCACCTGCACTCGTGTCACTTTTGTCATAGAGCATGCGTCATCATACGCTCTTGACAAGTGTATGGCGTTTCAGAAATGGCTACCACACTCGATGCTAGCCCTTCCCACTTTCCCCCAGTGCAGATCACAATTACTTCGTACAAGATCTACAAGGATATCCTCAGTTATACGGGTGCGGCCACTTTACCTAGTGTGATTTATATCCTCTTATAGCTTCTTATTGCTTTGTTGGGGTGCGATTGTTTACTGTGTACAATGTTGTCGAACGAGCAAGTCGTATGTATCCATATATATGATCAGGGTGAGTGTTCATTTATGACGGCATTTGTCTCCAATATCCCAGTGATGTCCCATGTGAGCTCTCACTTCCGTAAAGCGGCCACATCGAGTTAGATCTTTGACCTATCTTTTGTTAGCACTCCTACTCCAGTAGAAAGGTCACGATACACAAAATCACGCCGCATTTTTTCATGTGCATTACCTAACCTGTTTGACGATAAATTGACTTCGTTAGATGAGTGACTCATTATAGGTTGCAATGCTTTAATGAGCATTGCTTGGATGGTGTCTCGGCGAGCAATGTGATTTATTGTATCACAATCAACACACACATGCTTATGCTAAGATTCCACGAGCTCTAATACGTACCAATTCGGCTTTCTCTTTTCTTAACATATTTTGATATATATATATATATATATATATATATATATATATATATATATATATATATATATATATATATATATATATATATATAATCTTTATATTTTTATTATTAATATGCATCATAAATTTAAAAAGATTTTAAAATTAATGTATTTCAAACTTAGACCTTATGTGAGGTCAATCTTTTTAAAGGCTTTCATCCTAGCATTTGGTAGCGTGTATTAGAATTTTTGGATCCTTAGGATAGAAACGGGGACGGTGACTCCGTCGAAAGTATATATCAGCTTTAGCAATATTTTCTTCACACACTTAGATGCTTAAGTTAGGAGACCTTGTTCAAGATGTTTGTTAGAGTAGAGCAGGGTCTGGTTAGAATTTTATGGCTATTGTTGATGGCTTGTGCCTAGCTGAGCATTTTGTTTGATGCTTTGTGTGTTTAGCATGTTTGAGACATGCACATCAGTAGATTAAGTCAGTATTTTTGCAGGGAGTCATGTCCATCAAGGAGGAGCTGTAATAATTTAAAGCTAAAATTTTTTTGCAGGTGTTGTCTGGCTCTCCTCCCGCAGGGCATGGCTCACCACGTTACATGCATAAAACTCGTGCAAATCTCTTTATTGTATGCCAAGTCTTTTATTTTGAACCCTTTTATATGTATTTCTGTTTAGAGATCTTAGGAGAGTTTATAACATAAATAAAGTATGAACACAGGTTTTGAGACACTTTATATGCGAAACCTCCTTTTTTTGCTTTTCGGAGCGACACTGACCTCTTGATTGTTAATATATTACTTATTTACTTTGCGTTGTGTGTTGGCATTTTCACTTTCTTATGATGGTAGTTTGTCTGTGAAATTTAACGTAGAAGCAATATAAGCTCTTCATGGACATAAAATTTCTTTTTATAAAAATTCTAATAATAAAATATTAAGATTAATTAATATGTAGGATTAAAATATTACAACCTTTTAAAATCTAATTTACTTTTATGCATGGCTCTCAGAACGGTTTTAAAATGGATTGCATGCATGTTTATCATCCGTCATACCTAATAGGGTCTCCACATTAGGGTTGATTAAATAACTTCATCATTCCACATGTCCCCGATGAGGAACCCTCGCGCTTGGCATAAGATTTTTACTTGTGTGATTGTCTAGAACCTTTAATGTGTTAGAGGGTCCCTAACCTTGACGGAATGCAAGACCTTTATGGGGAGGTTCCAGGTTTGTAACCGGACCACTCTTTTCTCTCCATTCCTTGAACGATAGGAATGGAGAGAAAAGAGAGGTCCGACTACAAAGTTGGAACCACCCCATCTCCTCTCCACTAAAGGCTTCCTTGCCACTTTTTGACAAGTGTAAGTCTCACTTTTGTGAGTTTCTCCTATAGAGGGTCATAGGGCCTAGAAGTTTCTTTCTTTTGAATTTAGGGCTACAAGGATTCCTAAGACAACACAATTCATGGATTGCTGACAGAAGATCTCAGGTCGGGCTGGGTCGATTACCTTCATAACTAGATAGATTTATGATCTCAATATCTTGGGACGACGGATCTATGGAATCCTGACTCGGTTATCTCTACCCGATTAGGATTTTTATTTTTCTATTATTAAACCCTTTCGATCCCAGTCTCCCTTTGAAAAATCGTTCATGACGTCTGGTCGACCCCTATTATTGATAGGCTGCCGCTCGTTTGGGATATGGTGATTCACTATCTGCCCTTATGGCCCGTCAGGTCTTGAAGCATAAGGATGTTCCTATTGAGATGTCATATTTCCTAGGCCCCGCTTGTCGACAAGCCACCATCCATATGTGGATTTGAGTGATTCATCCTCTACTGGCATAATGTCTGGAGATGGTCGAATGTTCTTAGTCGAGATGATTGTGCTTCATTTGATATACCTATTTCCATTATTTATTACAAAATTGTAAGCATAGTTTTTATTACAGAGAGTTTTCTTGGATATCCCCCGATATATAATTAACCAAAAAGGCATGTTCATTTAGAAGTTGCTCTTGACCATAAAACAAAATATAAACATTTTGGTTCATTGGTTAGATGAGTTGCTTATGTAGAGAATTTCTTCGTGGATATTATTTCAGGGTCTTTTGATCTGATTTTGCTTGGGCATGCATGCTTACCGAAAAGTTTTAAGCAGTTCAAGAGAGTTATTTGGAAAAAGAAAATTTTAAGAAGATAATTAGATGACCTTGCAACTCTAAATTTTAAAAAGAACAAAAATAAAAATTACTAACTTTTTAAAAGTAAAATATAAATTTTCATAAAAAGATTTTTAACACCTGAGTGTTATAAATATATATATCAAATTTAAGTATTGGAAATTTAAATAGATAAAATTACGTGGTATGTTTATAAATTTCTCTCTTTTTATTTCAAACACATTATTTTCTGACCTCCAACCATGAATGATGTCAGATTATCTCTCTTAACAGAATCTTACAAGAATATACAATATGGTGAAATTATTTTTATGGGCTCCTCCAAATTATATTTAAGAACAATTTGATAAAACTGGTGGTAATATATATATATATATATATATATATATATATATATATATATATATATATATATATATATATATATATATATATATATATAGAAAATTTATATAAATGACACACAGTTGTTATGTATTTACATATCTAATACTAAAATTTTGATAATAACATTTGTTGTTTATCAGAAGATTAATGGTGGTAGAGTGATGATTTAACATGTTAACATTGCACGAATATCCAATACACAGACATAGGTAAAAAAAAAGTAATAGAAGGAGATACCAAAAAAATTATGCTGAATAATCTTAGGAAGGGAAAAAATCATGATGTCTAGCCCAATCAAAGTAATTCTCTATGTAATTGTAACCACATAGGTCTCCACTTCTCCTGAACTAGAGAAAATAAAATTGCAAAGCTGATAATCACAATTGTATAATAGTAATTTAGGTATAATAGTCATAATTGTTGAAAAGTGTCATAATTGCTATAACTGGGCTATCAAAATGTGCTTATTGACTATAATAATAATAGTTTGTCATAAATGTTGTGGTTGGCTGCAATAAAAGTAGTGGTTGGTCATAAAAAATATAGCATATAGCTGCAATAACGATAATTGGCCACAAATACAATTGCTGGAAGCTCTAACAATAGTAATTGATCATAAAGATTGTAGTTAGTTGCAACAAAGACAATAATTGGTCATAAAAGATGTAGTCCATGACTACAATAGCTACAATTGACCACAGAGGCCGTAGTTGGCAGCGGTAACAGTAGTAGTTGGCTACAAAAGTCTTAATTAATTGTTATAAAGACAATAGTTGGTTATAAAGACTGTAGTCGATTGATGTCTGCGCTAGAAGTAGTTAGTTATAAATGTCATAATTAAAAGTTATAAAAATTAATAGTAGTTTGTCAAAAATGTCGTAGGTAGTTACTACAAAGAAAGTAGTTGGTCATAAAAGCTGTAATTGATGGCTGCAATAATAATAGTTGACTGCTGTAGTTGAAAGTTGTAACAATAGTGGTTGGTCACAAAGATTGTATTTTATTGTCAATAGTTGGTGATACATGTTGTGTAGTCAGTGACTAGAATAGTAGAAATTAATCACAAAAATTGTAGTTGAAAGTTGTAATAGTAATAATTAACCACAAAGAAAGTAGTTGGTTGCCACAAAGACAATAATTTACCATAAATGTTGTAGTCAGTGACTATAATAACAACAATTGATCATATAGACCTTAAATTTACTCTAATGGTTGTAAGTAGTGATCATTAATGGCGGGCAATTGGGGCGTGGTCGACGATCGCCGGCGACTACCAAGGTTAGTTGTTACTTGGGGTCTTCTCCAAAACATGCTTCCCCCCACCCCCCCCCCCCCCCACCCCACGAAGGGTTTATTTATAGCCTCTTAGGAGGGGTATTTTGGTATTTTGGAACATAACTTTCTTAACAATTTGATTAACGATCGACACTGATTTTGAGGGTTAGAGTGCCTCAATTACCTCATAATTTAGCGATCTTAAGATGGTTGAATTCCGCTCATCAACACACTTAATTTGACCATAAAAATATCAAATTTGGATTTCATTTGAATATTCAATTGATGATCCAAAACGTCTAATTATATTTTAATGGACTAATTTGGGCTTGATTGGACCTGAATTGAATTACTTTTGACATCACTGGGTTTGGCTTATTGAGATGTTTAATTTGATTATAAACTTGCTAAAATCAAATCCTGAATGATCACGAATTTAAATTGAGATGATCTCTCATTAAAATGCATCGAGATTCATGTTGTATAAAAATTTTTTGATAGCCCATCAAATCTAATAAAATAATGGAGTGATGAATCTATGAATGAAAAAGTACACATCGCTTTTAAAAACATAGTGATAATGATATTTTTGATATAATGTTAAGGATTTGAATGATATGGATAAAAATTTTAATGTCAAGGTGTTAGATGTGTAATTTTATAAGAATTTAGTGATGTATATATCTTATATATATGCATATGCAAATAAACTTACAAACAATAAAGTTAAAATATGTTATCTCCAGTTTCTAAACGATGATAATGATGAATTCCAATACTAACATGTCAACATCTCTCATTAATTCGGCAATTTAAGTATCAGATTACCAAAAAACTCTCGCTTTGGGGGGGAGGCGGATTCCTAATAGAGCTGAAAATTTAATGGCCCATGTTTAGGTCCTTAATTACCATGCTTAATAACGTGGGCCCCGCCTCCAACGACCATATTTATAAAGCATAAAAGCTCACCTTCGATGTAATTAACTAATCATATTTATTGATTCCTGAACCATAGAATTTCTAAAATCACGTTAATGAACATTGGATAAAACGAAGCGTTAAACTCTTATTATGTCAAGCCATAATGTCAATGAAGCGTCCGATGCACGTATATTTATCTATATCTATATATATATAAATATATAAATATAGGGGGATGAAATGTGCACAAGATTGCCAAATTATGGCATGATTAAGACACTTGATAAATATAATTAAAGAGATTAACATAGACAATCTGATGAAATATTTAAACTTGAAGTCATCGTCATAATGATAATCCAGTGAGCTTAAGCTCGTAAAGATAATTTTGTTTAACACAAATATAAGTTGACATGCTCTATTACTCTATCAAAATTTAGTGCATAAGTGAGCTTTATTGTTTAGATTTTAGTTCAAAGCATAAAATTGCAAATCAAGATTGCAAATTATACTAAAATAAACCCAACAATCAAGAAGAGATCAATCTTCAAAAGAAAAATATTTATTTACATATATATGTTATAAATTTATTAGTGGTCAAATGTGTTTATGTTTTACAAATGCCAAGATCATATGTATATAGATTGTGGTAATCCAAAATAGTGCCTCAACATGGTGCATTTACACCTACTCTATATGGTAACTTGAAAGAATCCAGATGCAATAATCTTTCAATGAAACACCACCTTGTTAGTTATAAATCATGATCAACACTCTACCTTGCAGTGATGATCATGAGTAGGGTCGTTAAAATGGTTTGTTGTTCGCAAACAGTTCATGTTCGGCTCATTAAGCAGTTCGTGTTTGATTCATTCGCTAAGTTAACAAGTCAAACAAATAAGTTTTGTTAGTTTGTGTTCCACTCATTTTAGCTCAAAATAATTATATATATATTCAAATGATGAGTACTATTAAAAAATATAATTGACTACTTATAACCGTCGTACTCATAATAAAATGGCCTTATCTGAACCCCTAAGTCCTGAAGTTCTCTCTTCACAACTCCCCACGACGGCCTAAAACTTACATGTTTAACTGCACTGTTTCCCCTTATTATGAGTTTAGCGACCAAGTGACGCTATTACAACTCCCCACTACGACCTATGTGGCCAACTACGACATATATGGCTCACCATTCATACATCTCATAACCCCCCGCCTCTACTGCCTACGAATGTTATTGCAACTCACAATTATGATCGATGTGACCAACTACAACCTACGTGGTTCATAGCTCATGCAAACCCCAAATCTGATCTCTATGACCTTCATAAGTTATTGTGACTCACCACTACAACATTTGTGTCGAATACAACCTATGCGATTCACAAATCGTGCAGCTCCCAACTCTGGACTGTATAGCCTATGAAAGTTATTACAGCTCACCACTCCGGCCTATGTGAATAACTACAACCTACGTGGTTCACCGCTCATGCCTCTGTTAATTTCAACATATGGCGCCTATGAATATTATTGCATCTCATCACAACGACCTATGCGACCAACTATGACATGCATGTTCAACACTTCATGCAGCTCCCAACTCCGATGTCTGTGGCATACGAACGTTATTGCAGGTCACTATTATTTCCTACATAACCAACTACGACGTAGACGACTCACTCCTCATACAACCCCTAACATCGGCCCTTGTGGCCTACAGACATTGTGGCTCACCACTACGGCTCACCTAATCAACTACGGCCTATGTGATTCACAACTCCCGTAGCTCTCTACTACAACCTATATGATCAATTGACTCACCCGAAGCAACCGCATATGACCTACATGACAAACTATTATCATAACTTTCAACTACGACTTTTACAATAAATTAGCGCTACAACCACCATCTACAACATTCAAGACGAACTACTGCCACCATAACAAACGATTATGGTTTTCACAGTTCGTTATAGCTATTATTGTTAAACTACTATAGTACATCAACTTTGTAATTCCATATTCTCTAATTTAAGAGGAGAGTAGGCATATGTACTTATAACTATATAGTGAATTACTTCGACTGAGTCAAATGTCATATTTTTTTTCATTTTCTAGAATTTTTCATTTAAAAAACATGGTGTCTCCTTGCACTAGTCTTCACTTATCTGCATGTGTTATGAATTATGATATTGCTGAGACGATAGTTTATTACTCAACCACCGCGGATCTTCCGACATGCATCAACATTTAAAATGGATGTTAGGAGTGTAGACTGGCTTAAGATAGATTCTTCGTGAAGATTTCGAATAATATTTACGTCGCTTCACATTAAATATTTGAAATGACCATAAAATCTTTTCTTCATAAAAAATTAGGGTAAACAAGAAGTAGCTTTTTCATGAAGATTCTTAAAGTGGGGAGATTAAAAATGAAAAATGAAAAATGAAAAATATCTTATTTCATGTAATTATGTGAAAGTCCATGATTGTGACTTTTTGTAAACTCGTGTGAACTTTGATACTATTATAGCTTTTCATAATTTTGATTTTTCAATTTTATTTTAATGGTTAGTTGAATCGTTTATTTCTTTGATGAGATAATACACTTTATTTGATGAGAAAAGGATGATTATCATATTAATTTTGTGTTACTTTTCTTCACTTCTTTATTTTACATTTATTTATTTTGCCCGTTTTCTACCCATGTTCACTTCAAGTGTTATGAAACTTCTCTCTAATATATAATACTTCTCTCTTATTGTTTTTCTAAGGTTGAGATATCATCTTTATTCAACTCTGCACGACAAAACTTATTTATGTCAACCCAAAAACTCTTGCATTGGTTTCCCTAACATCATAAGCTATCCATAGAATACCTAACCTCAACATATATCTATCTATAAACCCTTTGAAGCTCCAAATACAAACAGCCAATTGAAAATTGATCAACTCCAATCCCACTAATATTTATCATATCCATCAAACAATAATAACCCACTAAATAATTATTATGGCTCTCTCTAATTTCTAAACTGTGGTTAGAGGCAAAGGTTAGTGATTGAAAATTAAAGATAAAGTGATTTCAAGCTCTTCAAGTACACTTGCACTTAGAAGGAGCAGTATGATTCGGTGTTCCATCACTTTCATTTCATAAAGTGGGTATGTAAATTTTACATCTTCTCATCATTATTTGTTAATAATGCATTTGACTTTATCCAAATATCTTTTTTCTCGAAAAAAAAAATACTTCAATCATCAACAATAGCATTAATGGAGTAAATAAAAACAAACATACAAGAATTGAGCAAACTATTGATCAAATATAAAAAAAAGATGTAATTACATATAGGGCACCAATATTTCTATTACAAATCAAATATTAAATTCTCACTCAAATATCAATCTATAATAAAACCCCACACCACATTATTAATTTTTATCATATTCTCAACGGTTTGATTGTGACATGCGTGAATGCATTGATTTGGTAGTACAAAAAATCATCGGAGTGCTTGATTTATAAATAACAATATTTCGGATGTTTTGTATGTAATCATCCCAAAAGAAAATTAATTAATTTAGAGAAGATATCGATCAAAATAAATTTTCTTCTAACAATTTAAAATTTTTCTTTAACCACTGTCTCTAGGGAATTTCTCAAGAACAAAAGCATATTCAAGCCGAATTGAAAATTTTATTCTCATCCCCACTCTAATTTTATAAAATCCAATTATCTCTCCTTAATATCTTAATATTTTCATTCATATTACCCCGTCCGCTCGTCTCCCCACTTTTGCCGCCCGATGTCGATGGTAGTCCCATGCCGTAGTTAGTCAACATCACCCGACAAACACCGACTTCCAGCTGCGAGTAATGCCTTATTGTTAAATCCCAAATTGTTTTTCGAAAATATGTCTTAAGAGTTAGAGCCGAGAGAAGGTGGAGAGAGAGGGTAGAGCAGTTAGAAAATTCTTAGGTAGAGAAGTCAAGGGAAAAGTCTCTTTATTCATCTTCTGACCCCTATTTATAGAGACTAATTTGTACAATTACAGAAACGAGAGAATAATTATGGAAACCACCCTTAATGCAATTAATGCATTGATTTAATATCAGATTTATGTTGCAATTTGAGTATAATACAACAACTATCAGTCGGTCGACGTAATTCAATTTGGTTGACTGAGGTGACTGATCTCGTGACAATTGCTCTTGCTGAAGTAAAGCCGGTCAGTCAACTAGTTGTTATTGGATGTCCTTTGGAGAAGTTTAGATAGCTGGGACAACAAGTGTGGTATGCCGACTGGATCAACTGAAATTGCATGTCGACCGACTTGGTCGAGCGGTCGGTCGCCGGATGGCTGGTTCAGATCATACTCCTTTAGTCAGACGCTTCAATTGTTCGACCAACATCCTTGTCCTTTTGATCGCTCGAGATTCATGCTAACAGTATGGTGCATACACTATATATTTTGAATATATTTTTTCAACCTACTTCAAATGAAACAAAAAAATATAAAATCCTTCGTTTTGTTTTATAGTGAATCAAATAGCATCAAGAATGATACACCACCAACAAAGTTTCATCATCAGACACAAATCCCAAGGCATGACACGAATCACAATGTAATCTTCTGAACAATAAACATTCAAACTTCAATTAAGAGTCAACTAGAGCTCCAATTTCAGCAAATTTATAGTCAAACTGATTAGCTCGATGAGACGGACCCAATGATACCAAAATAAATCCAACACGAACCAAATCAAAATAAGATCAAACCATTAAACCACTTTTAAAAGCCTTCTGGTCATATTTGAAAGGTCAAACATATGCTAAATTTGCTGAACTTATGATCAAAATGAGCGTATCGACAAGACGAATCCAACGAGTCCAATGTCACTGAACTCTGACATTGATAACACAATCAAACGTCTATCAAATGTCATCTAATTGAAGAAAACTCTTCATACTCTTTGATCAAAGTGGTTCATATTCTAGCATTAATTGCACCAGAACACTATAAATAGAGCCTCACCCCTCTCATGAAGGGTGAGCTTAAAGCCCCAACGAAAGATTGAAGCTTGGAGAAGAGCTTGAAGTTCTAAGAAGTTGAAGTCCAGCATCACTCCAGTCACCGTCGACCACAACTGTCGATTATTGTCGACTACAGTACACTGCCATTAAGCACCGCCGACCGCCACCGACCACCACCTGCCAGCCTCCACCGATTGTCATTGGCCGCCACCTGCTTCTTTTAACAAGTTTATTCATGCACCGACGTTGTAACTTCGAAGAGTGTTTAAAACTTTCCAGCCTATGGAATGAGGAACTGTACATGTAATATACAGTTTAACATGAATTTCTTTAGCTGAAACATGCCTCATGATTTTTCTCTCTTTATAGGTTTTCCATGTAAAAATATTTGATGTCATTGTTGGTTGTTTTCTTTTGTTTGAGAGTGTGCTAAATTCTTATACAACACTAAGATGATAGCAAATTTCCTAGCACACATAAAAAATATTATAAATAATTTAGGAGTGAATTATTTTCTAACACACTAAGATGATAGCAAACTTCACTGCAATCATTTTGTAGTGAATTATTTTTTTAGACGTTTCTAATAATTCCTAAGATATGATCCATGCTGAAAATCATGGAGCCTGACTTTAATGGCAAGAAGGACCACTAATCAGTCTTAATTGCTTTAAGAGCTTGTACTTTTCCTAGCGCAATAAATGAACCGATTGTCCCCACACGCATCGGATTCCAATGACCAAATTAACTTCGCTAATAATAACAAACTGCTGTTTTAATAAACCTATTAATTACTCATCAGCCTCCTCTACTGAAAGTCCCCTGCTGCAATAATATCTACGCCGCACATTAATTGCCTCCAGGACCCCACATAACCCCCTATTTATGCCCTCCCCCTTCAATGCTCGCTCGCCCCAGGCTCATCTTCTTCCTCCCCCCTTCTCCTATCTCTATCTGTAGCCTTTCATAGCTTCCTGGGAACGCCGAAACCCTGCGCGACGACTTTGATTCCAGGCTCATGGCGACCGAGGTGACCTTCGCTTTGCGGATTATCGAGGAAGCTGAGAGCAAGCAGCGGGATTTGTTTACCCGTGACCTCCTCGGTGGCGGCGGCGCCGGCGCCGGCGACCCCGCCACCGATGAATCCGCGGTGGATCTTGACCTCCAGGTTCCATCAGGCTGGGAACGGCATCTGGATCTAATGGTAACTTCGTCACCTTCTCAATTCGATATGTGCTTCCGATACACCCAATCAATAATTCTATGCTCAAATTTGTTTTGGGGCTAGATTTCTTTCTTAATTTAAATAATTTTAATTTTCAACAGTTTTTTTAAATTTAACATACAATTCAATAACTTTTTTAAGAGATTGGCCTTTGAATTTGATCAATTGTTAATTTATTTATGAGAAGTTGAATTATTGTGTGTTTTAATTTGTATATTCTTTAGAATTATATCAATACTGTATATCCAATTTAATAAATTACGTGTTAAAATGTATAATTTTACTAAACTAAATAATAAAATTATACTATAAAAAATATTAGGATGCCTAGCTTGAAAATAATTTGATAATCCGATTAATATTCCGAAGATTTTGGATGAGATAGACGAAAATTTTAATGGCTATGACAAGTTATCTGAAGTTATTAAGATATACTTTGATCAAAATCGATCTTAATAAATTGTGTTCTTATGCATTTACAATTATGAATTCAAAACTGATCGAAATCTGAAGTTATCCGAAAATTTAACTGGTTTCTAATCTTCATATCGGTATATGTATTTGCATCAACAGATTTTTAATTCAGGAATTTGTTATTTACCTCGATGAATTCTACCCCGTCGCACAAATTTTCTCCACAAAACCCTGACCCTAATCTTACTTGCAGTCGGGAAAGACATACCTCCACAAGATGGATTCCGATCGCTCGCTTCAAGGACTGCACGACCTCAATCTCCCTCCTCCATCTTCCTCCTCGATCTGCCTCCCGGAGAACTCCTCCCTGCTCGATCTCAAGCTCTCCGGCGCGGGTTTCGGCTACGGAGGACGAAATCGGAGCGATTTCCAGAGCGTTTGCACGCTGGAGAAAGTGAAGTCCGCACTCGAACGTGCAGGTCGAGCCGATGCGGCATCTTCCCGGTCGGCTTCGCCGTCATCTTCGACAACTTCGACGTCGATGAAGCGGCGGTCAGCGGCGGAGGAGGACGACGGTGGATCCGAATCGACAGGCGGGATGCTGGCCGCTGCGTGCCCTAGCTGCCTTTTATACGTGCTGGTATCGAAGGCGAACCCACGGTGCCCTCGGTGCGACTCGCTCGTACCGCTGGATTTTATTCCCAAGAAACTCAAAATTGATCTCAACTCTTGTTATTGATTGATACATGATTTCACTTTTGTAATTCTTGTGTTTTTTATTAAAAATATAGTTAAAAAAGGATTTATTTATCAATTTATAGAATGTTATAATTTTTTAATATATTTTTGGGGTTTTTACATGTAAAATATGAAGTAATAATTATATGAATATCATGGTTTTTTTTTTTTTGATGAATTTCATATGATTCCTTGCTTTCCATGTTTTATATATATATATATATATATATATATATATATATATATATATATATATATATATATTTTTTTTTTTTTTTGCATGCTAAAAATTATAAATTATATGCAAATATGAGTGATATTTTTAGCTTAATTTTTTGTCAAAGTTAAATTTATAATTGAAATTTGTTTTAAGGTGACTAAGGGCCCGTTTGGGGCAGTTTATTTGGTGCGGTAGCATTTTGAAAATGCGCAGTATGCTTGTTTGGGTAAACTGTGTTTTGGCAGCTTATGCGTTTTCAAAATGCTGAAAACTGCATTTTCGCACTGCTCCTACCTAAGTGCGGTGATAACTTTCTGGTTGCGGTCTAACTTTTGTAAAAAGATAAAAATTTGTAGTAGCTACCGTACCTAGCTTATCAGCAGATTATTTTTAATCAGATTATCAGCAAATTATTCAATAAGCTGCAGGTGCTCCAAACATACTCTAAAAGTTCGTTTGCAAGGGCACCACACTACAGTTTTGTTTGTTTTGGTAAACTGTATTGTAACAATTTTTTCAAAAAGTTGCTGTTATAATATGTATTTTCACATCAGTCCTTGTTATGTGAGTGACAACTTTGTTTCTGTGATCTGACTTTTTCAAAATAAAAAGAAATGTAATAGCAACCGCAGTTTTTTTAATATCAAATTATTTTTCTACAGTATCACAACTATTTTTTAGTAAGTTGCAGCTGACACAAACAAATCTTAATACAACAAAAGTAAGAAAATTGGATAATATACAACTGATTAATTAATTATTACACAAACTTAAATGCAAAATAAATAGATGGAAAATATACTCAAACTAAAGTTGCATGGTGATATTATGGTCCAATTTTTTCTCTAATAAATTATTTGATGAAAATTAGGGTTGAAAAATAAAAACATGAAAAGTTTAATTAAACTTGCCAAATGTACTAATATTTAAATTAGCTTCCAAGCTTTACCAAAATAATTTCCTAAAAAGCAAACCTCAATAAAGGTTTAAAAATAGTATAATAATTGTTTAAGATATAATTGAATATTCACTATTGTTCTTGTTTATTTCTTAATTTAATAATCATGAAATATCATTTTTCTCGTCTAAAAATAAGATATTCGTTGAAATATCATATTACCAATTAGAAAGAAAAATATATATATTTTTTATTTTGAAAATAATTTATTTTGTTTGAAATGATTGATTTTTTACGCCTTTCTTCTCCGCTCGAAGATGAGGGCTGGAGGAGTGGACGAGAGCTTCGATCGCGTCTGAAGAAGAAATCGAGAGCTTCAATCGCCTTTCCTCCCTGCTCGAAGACTATGGCTGGCGAGGGCGAGGGCGAGCAAGGGTACGAAGGAATTTCTTCAATCGAACGTCAGGACGCGGCTCCCTCCCTGCTTCTCCATCTTTTAAGAGAACTTGCAAGCGCGTTAAGAGCTGCAGGAATAAGTTGGTCCGAACGATTTTTTCAAAAAGGATAACGACTTTTTCATGCTGCCACCGCACCTCAATAAGCTGCCTCAAACGGATTAGTTAATACATAAAATAATAATCCAATGCAATGAACTTTCTTTCTAGAATACCATGATTTTGACTTAGATAAATACAGTAGGAAAATTTCCAGAAATATCTTTAAATAATTCAAGTAAATTCTGTGAGTAAAAGGATCTAGTCATCAAGTCTAAGAGTTCTAACCTTCTATTCATTTCAAAAATGACTGTAGATTGTCGTGTTAAGGCACTTAAAAGTATTACATGAAAAGAAGTTTATGATAACACTACTAGTAATCTATACATATAAGTTCAGAAAATTAATTAAGTTTTTTCTTTTAGGTAGATCCAAGTGAAACCAATTTTTTATTATATATCTCATAAAGCGTCTCCTCATTTTTTTTTTCTTCTTTTTTTTTTCTTTCTTTTTTTTTCTTTTTTGCTTTTTGAAGTGAGGAATACTATATTTGGATAGTCTTTAATTATTTTGAACTTCACCATTCCCACACTAAATTTGAAACTTACCAAGATCTTTTACCTTATAGGCATTTCTTTAGGTTATTATTGATTCATCATAGAGTGCCGATCATTTCCTTTCAAATAAAGATTTAAGATTCTTAATATTTCAAACATACAGTTTTTCTTATTTTGAATAGTTGATTATAGTCATATTCTCTTATATCAAATATATTATTCTACAAAATTACTTTTCATTACAAAAAACTTTCATTCAAGTCCATTAAAGTACTCAAATAAAATCAAAATACAGTTATCTGAAATTAAGCTCTATCACAGGAAATCATGTTAATAATTTTGAAAATACTTTTAAATGAGAGCAACTAACAGTTAATTCTTTCTCTCCCCCAAACATAATATTTTAAATATTTTGCAATTAATTTCATAAAATGTGGCAGGAAGAAAAAGTAATTGAATTTACTAGCTACTACAACATTCTATCAAATTCATATACATGTATAATCAGGATAAAATGATTGCAGAAGAAAGTAAATCTAGCCTAAATCATGCTTGCAATAAAATTACACTAAAAGGAAGTATTCTCACTTAAAAATTTTATTTTTCTTCCTACCCCCAAACTTAATTTTTAAAGTATATAGCATTTAGTACAAAAAATATAAGCACGAAAAAGAACAATTTAGAATTTTATCTACCACAAATGTCTATAAAAACATATTCAATTATTCATCAAGACAGAACAATATGCAGCAGAAAGTAAATCTAAACTAATTATATCAGAATGAAATTCACTAAATAAAAGTTTAATTGACATAACACGTATCAGCAAGGGAATATAAAAATGTTCTTCAAGCTTTATATAAAGTTGTAACACAAACACAAACACACATAATAAATGAGGTCAATTTATCCTTTAACTCATCACATCTCACTAACTTACATCCAATTTCTAACGAATTACTACACGAATAAATTAGGTACTTTCAAATAATTTTATAAATTATAATCCCAAAAATAATATTATCCCTGATGTATTGGTTTCATGACACCAATCTCAGACATCATCTAATCCCCTTAATCAAGCACCTTAACAGTTATAAATTGTAGTGTAAGATCATCCACAAGTTATTATCAAATAGGTTCGTGACTCCTACCAAATGAAAGCAGAGTTAGAGAAAGGAAGTAACAAAATTGAGATGGAACTGTCATTGTTCAATCATGATATCTCTTGTTAAACTCAAGCCCGGATGAGACCCGAGTTGTAGTGGACTCGTCAATCCAACTACTACAAGAGAACATACAAATCTAATCATAATATGAAGTTAAGGAATCACCTCCCTCATGACACACAAAAATCAAATCAAACAACCAACAATCCAAATATTCATTGATCATTAATTAAGCTAATTAATCCACACTAAAGCAAACACAATACAATACTAACAATCATGACTCTCAAGCATACTAAATCAAAGCACATAGATAACTATGAGTTGCCTCCCATAAAGCGCTTGATTTAACATTGCTAGCCCGACAAAGATTCCTCGTGGATCAAAATTTCAATTAAGTAATCCTCGATCAATCGCCCAATCTTTTTCAGATCCATAGATTCCTATTGATACACCTAAAATATATAGTATTTTTATGCACATTTTTATATCTATTTTTGATGATATTGCACTTTAATGGAAGGTATTTTGTGTTTTTTTTGCAGGTATGATGAAAATGATTAGTTACGATGAAAGGAGGAAAAAAGAGTCAAATTTGGAGCAAAATTATGAAATTTGAAAATTTTGGCCTTTGGCGCCAAAGTGCCGGCGCTTAAGCGCCATAGTTAAAAATCGAATTTTAATCAAATTTTGTGTCATTCTCAAGGGGTGTTTGAAGTAACTTTTGGTTATAACTTTCTTAACTTCTTTTGAGCGGCAGATGTGATTGATGGGATGCATCTTTTTGTGGATTGTCGGCATATTTTTAGGTTGTGTGTTTTATTCGAAAAGGGGTCGCTAACGAAATTGTCGGTGAATTTTTAATTTAATTTAAATAAATAATTTGAAAAGTAATATTTGATTTTGAAAATAATTTTAAATTTGAAAATTTTAAGATATGAAATCGAACCGATCTCACATCCCGAATAGTTTATATAAACGAGCACCGCACCACTAATCGTATATCTATCCCCGAGAGTAGACACCGTTGCTTGATGATGGGGCTCGGTTAAATAAACTAGAAGATTTGTGACATCCATTTGGTCTGCGAACCAATTTTATAAGCCGACAAATTCCTCGCTTAATATAAATGAATTAAGCGAGGGTTTATATTACCAGGTTCTTAAAATTCCTATAAGGGCGAAGCCACTATAGTTAATTACATCTTAAATGACGGAAATCATTTAAGAAAACTCTCGATAATGATCGGTGATTTTGCTCTCAAGAATTTCAAAGTTTAAGGTTTTCGAAAAGATTGGATTTTTGGAAATTTCGATAGGGAATAACTCGAAATTTGGAACAATTATTTTCGGGAGTCCGATGGAAGAGAAGCGAGGAGAAGCCGAGGATCTAAGAAGAATCTTGCAACTTCCCGAACTATCCTATTGTTTGGCTTAGATTTAAGAAAATCCTAATATTATCCGATATTTCAATCTTGCCAATTTTAATTAATTAGGACTTATATTCGTATGATATAATCATACGAATAGCACTTGAAGATGTGAGGGTTTATGTCGTACCGAAAGACTACCTCGGAGTCCTAAGACTGGTTAGGGCTTGATTTGCATAACATGATTATACAAACGCCTAACGAAGAGTTGAGGATTTATGTTGCACTAAGCAAACTACCTCGAAATCCTATGGCTTTGTTGTTTAAAACTAGGAAAGGTTTTGTTGAAGTAGACCCGAGTTTTGTTGATGACGATGGCCGTGATGCCCACCATGCTCCAGAGCTCCTTGTTGTTGCGGAGGTTTAGTTTTAGAAGTCGTAAATCGGGAGATGAGAGAAGTGTTTTGGTTTAGAAATCTTAAAATCCAAGTGTTTTTAATATTTTAATTAAAACAAATCTTAAAGTTGATTATAACGGAACCGATTAAGATCCCACGGTTCCGTCATCCCGGCATCAGTTATTTTCATTGAATTCACTTAGTCCGGATGAATTTCGTTGAACTCAACTAGCTCGAGTTCCACACTTTCATTTAGGCACGTGGGAAATCCTGTTAGCAACACGTGGGTTACATCATCCGAGGTATTCCCGATCATTCAACGAGACATTTTAATTTAGTTGCAATTGTAGTTTTGTTGTTCTGTTTGTGATTAAATTTTGAGTTGTTTTATGTTTTGAAATGTTGTGGCGGTAAATTTTATCTTGCAGTGATTTTTAATTTAGTTTTGGTTTCAGTTTTAGGGACTACCCTAAAGGTTTTGGTTTTCATGCAACGGTTGTTTATCATGCAAGAAAAGTAAAGTGCATTGCGATTAATTAAATTGCGAGAAGGTAAATTGCGATAAAATAAAAGCGTACTCGGAGGGTCTTCCCATCATCCCAAGTCGCACTTAAAACACATGTTAAGGCATTTAAATACTTCAACAAGTACCTAGGTAAAGCTAAGGGAAAGGTTTTGGTTGTCTATCAAAGTCCTAATCCTATAGCTAGTCATCTCCTATGACGTACTAGGTTCTTGTATTTTGGTTTAAGGACGATTTTCTTCATCGAAGAACAACTAAGTTCGATTGTTCTTATAAACATCCTATCATATTGAGGAAGTGCTTAAGACGAGTGCTTAAACATCTTTTCGATATTGCTATGATTGTTTTAAGTCCGAATGGACTTAATTAATCAGGTGAAGTAATCATCTGAGGTTTAATTAAGTTTTGTTCTTTTGCTCAGTGAACTAGGATATTTGAATTTCCTATGAATGAAGTGACACTTCACTTAATGCTCCATCTAGAAGTTATCATAACAAGAGCTTTTAAGGGCAAATTGATGTTTTAGTGATTTGTGATTTAATTTAATTTTTTATTATTGGATTTAAGTTTGGAATAGTGTTCAAGTTGTTTTAGATTTATTTTGAATTCTTTATGTCTTAAGTGATGTTATATTTAATTCAATTTAATTTAATTTAATTTAATTTAATTTAATTTAATTTAGTTTAGTTTTAATTTTAATTTTATTTTAATTTTTAATTTAATTTTAATTTTATTTTAATTTGATTTTATTTTTTATTTAATTTAATTTAATTTAATATGTTTCAAATTAATTTAATTTAATTTAATTTAATTTAATTTAATTTTAATTTTAATTTAATTTAAATTTTAAATTAAATTTATTTTTTTAATTTTAATTCAATATTTTATTTTTTATGTTTTAAAGATGATTTAATTTAATTATTAAAGTATTAATTTAATTGAAATTTTGATTTAATTTAGTTTGAATATTTTAATTTTAATTTAATTTAATGATTAAGTCTTTTAGTATTTTAAATCTTGAGTTTGAATTATCATTTTAATTGGGAATTAAATATTATTGAGGTGAATAATTTAGGGATTCTTAAATTATAGAACAAATGTCTTCTAAATAATATCCCTATTTTAATAATTTCAATTTTTACTAATCTTCCAAATTTAATTAATTAATTGATTAAGGTTTATTCTTAAAAATGATTGATGGGTTTCTACCCTTTAGTTATTTAAACTACAATCATCCAAATCAGATTAGAATCAAATATTTTACTCTTTCATTTTATTAAGCCTAAAATTTTAATTAAAGGTTGTAAATTTTAATTACCATTTTGCCCTTCAAGCTTAATAATTTCATAACTCACCAAATTGAGCTTAAATGAATTTGAAATTTTTATGTGACTTCACTCACATGTCAATTAAGACATTAGAGGAGAAAATATGATTTTTCTATATTTAATTTATTTATATAATTATTTTTTGTAGAAAATAGAGATTTCCAAGGAAAATTCAATAAGATGACAAAGGGAATTTTTTTGTTCTTAAGAAAATTATGGGGTACTCCTAATGACCATAGGACCATTTGGACAAATTTTGGTGATTTTTTGAATTTTATTTTATTTATTATAATTATTTTGAGTTTTGGAGCATTAATTAATTTAAAAATAAAATAAAGATTGAAAAATGAATTTTATATTTTTCAAAAATCTTTCTGATATCAAAGAAACCAGAAACCAATTTTTATAATTTTTTGATTTTTTTTATTTATTAGAATTATTTTAGTGAAAAAGTTGAAAAATACATTTTTAATATATAAAAAAAACATTGAACCTTTAAAATTCAATATCTTATCCTAGGGACTTAAGAAAAAATTTTGGTTTATTCATAAGTGTTTAGAATTCAAAATATGACATTTTGGTGATTTTTAATATTTTGTGATTTTTATTATTTTTAATTATTAAAAATATTAAAATAATGATAAAAATCAACTTTTTTAGAAAATTATAATTTTAATTTTCCTAAGTTCCTCCGATATCGGAGAAGCTCCAAAACCAATTTTCTGAATTTTTGAAAAGTATTTTGTGAGTTATGAATTTTTAAAGTTTGATTTCATTCATGGGGCTTAATTAACCCATTTGGTGAGGCTAACTAAGTCGATTGAGCTCGAATTTTTATGTGGTGTTCTCTTATCCCTAGAGGACGAGTGGAGAACTGTTTTTAAGTTAATTTGATGAATGGTTAACCCTAATTAATTAAAGTTTAATTTTGGGTGTTTAAGCCGATTAGGGTTGTTCAAAGTGAATTAGCTCGAAAATTATTTTCCTAGGTCACTCTAGTCGTAAGAAACATCACCAAATTTTCCTAGAATTTATTTCTCGACATGCTAATTATTGGAATTAAAACACTCAAAACAGTAACATGCACTTGAAAAATCAATAACTTCTCATAGGGATGGCCTCTGACCTTGGAAAATTCGGGGAATGTTCCCAAGTTCAGAGGCTTCAAAAGCCCTATGGTCTCATGCCATGGTGAATTTTCTATATGCATGGAGAATTGAAATAGTAAATGAGAGTAAATAAATCATTAAAAATAAAATACTTAATGAAATTACTTGATTTCTTTTCCACATTATTCTCCTCTGTTCACTGAGCAAGAGGGTATTTTTATTTTATTTTTATGATTTTTCTATACAAAGTTTTGAATTTTTGAAGTTCTGGGTATTTAATAAATGAGAAAAATCCCTATTTTTCTACTTATCCACGCGGCGTTGCGTCAACCTCGGCAGCTCCGAAGCTCCACGCGTCGTCTCCTGATTCGGCGCCGCCATCCGACTCAGCGCTCCAGGGGCCCACGGTTCATGTCCCATTACTCTGTCCGGCGCGATCCTGGCCTTCCGCTCAATACACGCGCGATCCAGCGGTTCCCGGTCATCGTCTACGGCCGGTGTGAACCCGTGACCGTCGACCTTCTAACCCTAATTTCTCACTCAATTCTCAGCGGATTTTCGAGTTCTTATGCTCTATGGATTCGTCTTGAAGAGACAAACACATCCATACGGTAAACATGTATTGAAATTGACCCAAACTAAATTGAGAATCTCTGGAAGCTCGGGAGGAAGAGTGAGTCCATACCTTTGCTCAGAGAAGTGAAGCTTCGATCTGAGAGTTGTGTCACGTTCGATTGGGTCCAAGCAAGCTCCAGATGAAGTCCCTTGGCCTGGTGAATTGTCTAGGTATGATTTCGACCAAGCCCGATCATAAAGCTTGGAGGCTGGAAGCAATGACTAGCCTGGTGAGGGGGCTTTTGCTGGAAAACTTCTCCTCTTGGTCTGGTGAAGGTGTAGGACCAATCAATTTGGAGATTGGATCACTGTGGTGAAGTGTCCTGGTTTTGGGCTTGAATTTCGACTACGAAATTGAGCTCGCGAGAGGAAATGGCGAGGGAGATTTCGGTGGGGATCAAGTTCTCTATGTGTAGAGAGTAGTCTGGGATGATTTTGGCAGGGTTTCAGTAAGGTTTGGTTCAACACCTCCCATGGCCGAGAGGAGGTGGTGTTTAAATAGGAGAGGCTGGAGGGCCTCCCAGGGGGAGTTAGGGCTTGGGATCAGCTGCTTAGGTCAAGGGAAGAACATCCATGGTGTTCAATTGGGCTGGGACAACTCGACGAGGCGGGAGTGAAAAGTTTGGCTCCTCCCGAGGTCTCGGCCATGGTGTTTTCGGGCGATCCGGGCATCCGGCCGGCGGGCATGGGTCACCCTCGGAGTCCGGGTGGGTCGGGGGTCGGAGGTTTGTGCGAGCGATTGAGCTTTGCCATGTGTAAAGTGTTATAATCGAAGTAGAATGGGGTAAGGGTGTATTTTGGCTAAGTTTGGTCAAATGCATGGATTGGGCTAGGTGCACCTTCCCATGGCTAGTTTGGGCTGAAGATAAAGTGGTTTAGGTCAGCTTAATTAGTGGGGAAGGGTCACCATCCAAGTACAATTAAGATTAAGCAAGGTTTAGTGGAGTCATGGGAGTGGCTAATCCCCTTAAGGGAATATGGAAAGGGCCTCCTCCTCTTGCCATCTTGGGTATGGTGAGGTGGAAAGTAGATTCCATGGCTCTCATGGCTTCCATGTGGCTCATGCATGGCTTCATGGCTCATATATGCTTGGGAAAAGTTGTCTCACTTGCATGAGAAAGGGTGTTGGAATTTTTCATGGATTTAAGGGGAATTGTTATAAGGCTTGATTTGGGTTTATTTGGTGATGTATTTTAGAACTTAGGAAGTGTTTTAAATCAAAGGGATGATGAGAGGAATTTCATGTGGGCTTTGTCATGGACTTTGGGCTTTTAGGAAGGCTTAAGGGAATGAGCCTTTAGGTTTAAGAATGAATTCATGGATGGGAATTTTGTAGAATTTTGTGCCAAATAATTGTTGGGTTTGGTTTAGGGATGTGTCATGAGTGATTTGAAATGAATTTGAGGTGGTTTGGGTTTGAATTGGGTTGAATTTGGGTTGATTTGGTAAATGGGCCAATGTAGGTCAAATTGGGCTAATTTGGGCCAATGTTGGGCTAAGGTTGAAATTGATGTAAAATTAATGTTGGGAAATGTTTATGGGAGTGTTTCAAAGAGGTTTCAACTTTGGTTGGGTTTTGGTTTTGGGACTTGGGCTTATTTGGGTTAGGTTTGAGTTTAGGTCAAAATTGGGCTTTTTGGTTTTGGGTTGAATTTGAGTGGGGTTTGGGTCCAAATTTTGGGCAAATTATGTTAGTTTTTTATTTGTGGGGATGTTAGGGAAGGTTTTGAAAAGGTTTGGGGTCAATTGGAGTTGAATTGGTTTGGTTTGGGCTAAGTTTGGGTCATGGGTCCAAATTAGGCCTTAAGGTCAAAAGTAAGATTGGATTCAAATGTTAATCAAATTGGACTTGGATTTGGTCTAGATTGATATTTTGGATGTTAAATTGAAGTTTAGAATTGAATTGTACCAAAATTGGGGTCAATTGGGTAGATTTGGTTTGACATTGGGTTCACTTGGGTTAAGAATGAGCTAATTTGGGGGTTTTGGTAAAAGTGGGGTAAATTGACCAAATTGGCCCATGGTGTAGTTGGACAAAATGAAATTGGGAATATTTTGGATTTTATGGAATTTTCTAGGAATTTTTTGAAATTTTGGATTTTTTGGCTAAGAGGGGCATTTTGGGTATTTGGAGGGTATTGGGGGGTATTTTTGGAATTTTTGGTATTTTTGGCTATGTATGATCAATTTGAGTGGAGGGAAATGTTTAGGAATGGTTTTGGGGAATTTTGGGTAATTTAGGTGATTTTGCAAATTTTGGGTAGTTTCAAGGGCATTTGGTAGGTTTGGTGGGGCCGGAGCCCCGGGGTCAAAAATTGAAATTTTGAAAAAAAGAAGATTGATCAAATATGAGTGAATAGAAGCACTTTGGTTGAGCCATGAAGCTATGTTAAGCCTATATGAGCCATGAGAGGACTCATTTGAGGCATTCACTATGTTGTTCCTAACCCTAGTAGCCAGGGCTTAGGGGTTAAGGTTCATCCATATGAATTACCTACATGAGTCAAGGAGTCAAGTTGGGTATGGGTGTGGTTTTAGGATTTGGATTGTGTGTGTGAGAGTGTAGAGTGTAGTGAGTGTGTAAGTCGACCCTCACTGGACCGAGCCACCCGAGGTGGTCTAAGGCCGGAGAGTCCTACGGGGAACTCATCCTTTAAACCTTCACATTTGATTTCAACCCTCTAAGTGATTAGGGGTCTACAATCAAGCTTGTGGGGTTTGCAGTGAGTCAAGAGGTGTTTGGACTTCTAAAGGGTGGGTTCCACTTCTAGTCCTCTAAGATGGTCAAAGGAAAAGCCTAAGGCTAGATCCTAAGCACTAAAGAGGGAAGAGAAGACCTCATTAAAAATGAGGTCAACATGGATACATTGAATCAGGACATGATTTGAAGAGACACCAAGACACCTTTTGGAAAATTATTAAAATGAAGCCTCATAATTTTCAAGAGAGTTCTCTTTTTAGAGAGTTCCTTTAGAGAGCTTTTTTTAGACTCTTTTTTGAGAGTCTTTTGAAGTCTGAAGAGTGTGTGAAATTAGTGTAGTGTAGTTCTATAGTTGTTAGTAGAGTGTAAAGAGTATGAAAGGAAAAAGGGGATGGTGTAAAGCCTTCTTCTCACCAATTTTCTTTCATCATTGTATCTAATTTTTATTGAAGTCCAAAGTTTGCATTTGAGTCATCAGAGTTGGGCGTCAACCTCGGTAGAGTTTTATTGTGGAAAGCAAAATTTTAGAGGAACTTCCAGAGTCTTGTAGAGAGGATTTTTATATAAGTATTTATCTTTGCTTTTACACTTTATTTTTAAGTAAGATTTATTGTGTTTTCATTATAGTTTATGCTTTCAAATCAAGTTTGTTTGTGTTTTCTCTATGAAATCTGAGTAGTTTACTTTATCTTTTTTTTTCTTAGATGATGAAGTAATTAAATTATGGAAGTATGTTGTGGAAAGTATAAGTGTTTAATGCTGAAAGAATTTGTGATGATTCAATTCCTTGTACTTAATTTACTTTTTAATGTGGACAATTAAGATGTTAAGTTTTGTTGGGAGATTATGTAAGAACCAATGCGACATTGTCTCAATCAATAATTGGAAAGAATCACATGCAATTATATGAGTGAGATTTGTAGTCCATATGATTGAATGCAAATATATAGACAGATATGTTCTATTGGGGAGTAAAATTATAGGATTTTAGAGTGACAGGCTAATCCCCCTAATTTGGTTTGTTTTTTTTAAATCTTGTTATGAGATGTTAGCCTCCAGGTGGAGGGAATAGAGGGAACTAGAGTGGGGATTGGTATCTTCCCTGTCTAACCCATCTACAAAATTTCAAAATTTTAAATTAATCAATTTTCTTTATAGAACCAAGTAAGGGTAAAGAATATAATTGCTTCTATTTGGCACTATACATTTAAATACTTCCACAACAAAAATATCCATAATTATTACTGATTCATTGAAGAAGGAAAAAATATTTGATTCTTATAGCTTTTATATCGTGTTTAGAGTATTGATAATTTTAATTTCCTGCTTAACTTTTTATTAAAAATATCAAAAACAACTTTTCAAACTTTGTATCTTAAAACATACTTTACAAAAATCATTTGAAAAAGTAAAAAGTTATTTTTCTTATTTCTTTAAAGTTTTAGACATTTCCCTGTGGGTTCGATATCTCGGGGCTTAATCAGAAAGTCCTATATTACTTGATAAACGATACGTATACTTGCGTAGTATCCCATATTATAAATCATAAATATTCTATCTAAATCGTAAGCATAAATATTCGGGGATCACCTACAAAATCCTCAAATTTTAATTTTTCATTCAGGTCTAACTTTTCAGATTGATTTATATCATTGTTCCTCATATTTCTTTCTAGATCCAATATTCTTCTATTGATTTTCTGAATTTGCATATTAATATCGTCCTTGAAATTTATAAGAAATGAATCTTTATATGATAATTCAAGATCTCCCAAATTTGGATCGAATTCTCTCTAGATAATTCAGATTCAAGATCAAAATGTTCTATGTCACTCTTTTGTTTCAAGTCATCTTTCAATTCTTCCTCTTGGTAATTATTAAATGATGGATGCAGTCTTTCCATATTTATCTTAGTTAAGGAAATAAGTTTTTCTAATTCCATATGAATTTCTTCCAATGGTCTTTCAATATCCTTATCCTCTTTTCTCAACTCAAAGTTCTTTTGAAATATATCATCAAAATCTCTTCCAAGTCTTAGTTCAATAACTTGATTTTGTTCATCATTCAATTCAAGTTTTTTTTGTGATTGAGTCCAATATAAAGATATCAAGACTAGTGGTGTAGATGAATTCCTTAAAAAGGTAGGTTTTAAAATTGAACGGGGTACATCCATCTTAAGTTCATGAGATTTTTCAACAAATAAAATTACAAGTTCACTATTTTTGGTAGCGTCCATCATTTTACATCTCTCCTTAACATACATACAGTCTTTTTTAGATAACGTTTCAACTCATCATGAAAATTAATTCCAACCTCATTTGTTAACTTACTTTCAAAACATTTTTGGAAATGTTCTTTACTTAAATAAATAATTTCATCCATCCAAAAATAATCATCACCTTTTCTCTCAGCTGGATCATTATTGTTCTCTTTAGGTTTGATCTCAGTGTTGTCAGGAATTTTTCCTTGGGGTCTAGTGCTAAGTGAATTAGCAATTTGTCCCAGCTAATTCTCTATGTTTCTAATCGCAGCTTTTTGACTTTGCAACTGGTTTCCTATTTGCAGTACCACTTCTTCTATAGACATATTCTTATCCTCAAACTGTTGATCAGTGTTAGTGTCCAGTGGATATGAAGGTCTATAGCTTGTGTTGCCCTAACTATTCCAACCTCCATTAGGATTTGCATGATTATTTTCCCATTTTTGGTTTCCACCCCCTAGTAGTATGATTCTAGTTAAAATTAGGATGGTTCTTTCAATCTGGATTGTACAAGTTAGAATACGAGTTGTTTGTGGTATTTAAAGCCTCATATAATAAGTTGGATTCAATCTTATGTTTTAATGAACTTTCCTCACTTACAGGAGTAAATTGAGGCTAGTTCATTTCAAATTGGTCCAACTTCCTTGATATTGCAGCAACCTGAGATGCAAGAATTGCAATCGCATCTATATCATGAACACTAGCTACATTTTTAGGATTTACCCTTGTACAGGGCCATTGAAATTCATTTGCAGCCATTTTTTCAATTAATACATATGTTTCATCAAATGATTTTGACATTAACGAACCACCACCAGCAACATCAATAATGGACCTGAGGGATCATACTAACCCATTATAAAAAGTTTGAATGATTAACCAATCTGGCAGAACATGGTATAGACACTTTTTTAAGTGTTCCATAAAACTTTCTCAGGCTTCGTATATTGATTCTCCTTCATACTGACAAATGAGATAATATCGTTTCTAAGTTTAATAGTCATTGAAGGTGAAAAATACTTAGCTAGGAATTTTTGAGTTATCTCCTCCCAAGTTTTAATAGAACCAGGTGTTAATGAATATAATCACATTTTATCCTTATTCCTTAGTGAGAAAGGAAAAAGCCTTAGCCTAACATCATCGTCTGACATGTCATTATAATGAAATGTAGCATAAAGTTCTATAAAACTAAATAAGTGTAAATAGGGATCCTCCGAATGAGTTTCCCCGAACTGGTTGTTCTACACTAGTTGAATAATCGCTGAATTTAGTTCAAACGAGTCAGCTTCTACGACAGGGTTTTGTATACTTGAGTGAATTTCATCTATTGTAGGATTTTCATAATCCCTTAATGATTTACGTTGATTTTCCATGTTATTATTTTGAATGCTTTACATTTCCATTTATAATTTTTCAAGTCCTTTTTGTTTTTTTTTATTTTCTTTCGTTTTTCTAACTCGGGACCATAAGGGACAAGTCCTACAGATCATTTATTTTGCATACATAATACAACAAATAATACATTAACAATATAACAAATAAAATGAAAATTATATTCAACACAACAAAACATTTTCACAAACACCTCATTTTTCACACAAACAGTTTTTTCACAACATTTTTTCATACTAAAACACTTTTCATATAAAATAATTTTACGACACTAAAGTTTTCTAATTCCAAGCCTAATTACTTCAACTAAAATTCTCCTAAAATTCTTACCGAAGCTTCCCCAGCAACGACGCCAAAAACTCAACGCGACCTTTTTATATGCAAGAATTTATGAACCCAGATTAATATATTTATAATGATTTTGTAAAGTCACAATTTCAAAAGCAAGTATATGTATTGCTCAAGTAATACAGAGCTCTAGTGGAGTCCCGTTTATCAATCCCACAGGGAAGCGAGGTAAGAGGTTCTTAGTCAAATTTTAGTCTACTATTATCATACATTATATTGAAGGGTCGATATAAGTGGTGTTTTATATAACAACTACTCTTAAATACAGATATTACTTCTAAAGATAACTTTTTTGGATGAGTTGATTTAGTGAATTTTGAAATAATAAAATCTAATATTTTTATGTAGTGAATTGGATAATGTAAATAAATGAGGTGTATTAAATATTGTATGTGTTAAATATGAGCAATTATTTTCTTTACCCTCTTCCGAGTACATAAAGAACATTGGTTAATCCTAGGTTTAGTCCTCAAATCCGTGGTTAGGCTGGGAGGATACTGACTGTCACTCCAGAGCTCTCACTTCACTTCACCTGAAGGCTAACTCTCGCTTTAGTTTCCAAACACAAGGCCAATTTGAGGATTTTAGTCTGTCACCCTAAAATCTCCAATTTTAAGCCTATCAAAATATATTTCCCTATTATTTGCATTCAACCCCCATAAACTTCACCTACCATGGAATTTGAATGTAATTCTACTTTGTCTCGAATTACACCGCCCTCTCAGATCATAGCGCAATTACAACAAATTTTAATACTATAACGAGTTCTTTTTGTAATGTAAATGAAGTGCAAGTAAAAACCATCACATTTATAATTAAATCTACTTCTAATATGCATCACAATATCCTAAACATGAGTCCTACTGACCCACAGAAAATATATATGGTTTTTGCTATATGATTTTACTCATTTTTGGTGATATTGCACTTTAAAGAAAGATATTTTGTATGTTTTTTAGTTTTAGGTATAAGAAATGATGATTGAAATAAAAGGAAGCAAAAATGGTGCAATTTCGAGCAAAAACGAGTAAGAAATGAAATTTTGCTCTAACACCTTTCGATAAGTCTTTCAATGTTTAATCTCTTTTATAATTATTGCATATTTTTGAATGAGATTACATTTTAAAGAAAGGTTGTTTTTATGCTTATTTTGTAGGGCTATCTATTAGGAACGCAACACAACTGAAACATGACGAATCAGAGCTAAAACGGAGCCAAACGGAGTAAAACGGTGGAGCTGCGCAGCAGTCTGCTCTCCGTCGGCACCCTCGAGCTCGCCGACGGTGAGATTTTCCCGAGAAGGCCGAAAAATGACAGAAAAGCTCAACGACAGCGCCCCGGACGACTATGAACCGACTTTTGGTGGTTATGGGTCGAAATTCAACGTATTTTGAAGCTTTTTTGAAGGGGTGCTTAAGAGAACTCTTAGAAATTCGTCCATACTCTTTAAAATGGCGAATTAAGGTTAGAAAAGTGTAGAGAAACAAAAGAGAAAAGTTAGAAAAGTGAAGAGGAATGTTAGGAAAAGCTTGGAGAATGTTTAGGATTCTTATATGAGAAGTAAAAATATCGATTTCTACAATTTTAGAGAGATTGGAGAGAAGATTTTCAGAGAATTTGTAAGGGATTACACAAGCATTGCATTGATCGACGGTAGACTTTGTGGGAGAGATCTTCATCTTTCTTCCAAAGGGAAAAAACTAAGTATTGTTCTTCATTATCTTATGATTTCGTAAACACTTACCTAGTAGATTTGCGTTGAATAGATGAAGTTTTCATTATGTTTTCTTCGTGCTTTGTGACATATCCTCTTACTCTTTATTATTCTTTGGAAATAGTGGCATGAGAAGATTATGTCGTTCTTTTCTTTTTACTTTTTTTTTGTAATGAGTAAAATTCATGTGTAGGATGTTGAGATACATGTTAGAAGAAGTTTTATATATAAATGTGATGGTTTTTACTTGCACTTCATTTACATTGCAATTAAGGTCTGTTGTAATGTTAAAATTCATTGTGAAAACATACAATCCGAGAGGGTTATGCTTTCTACAACTAAGTACGAACCACATTCAAATTCTATGGATGGTGAAGTTCATGGGGATTGAATGCAAATAAATGGGGAAATATAATTGTTGGACGTAGAAGTGGAGATTTTAGAGTGACAGACTAAAAGCCCCAATTCGGTCCTATTGTTTGAGTACTGAAGCGGAGATGTTAGCCCTCGGCGAGGGAACGTGGGAGCTCCGAAGTGAGAACCAGTATCCTTACAGCCTAGCCACGGATTCAGTAAAAAAGCATGTGATTAATCAATGTTCTTTTTGTCTGGACCAAAGGGTAAAGAATAAGATTGCTCCTATTTGGCATATACAATATTTAATGCATCTCATTCTTATACATTATCCATTTCATTACATAAGAATAGTAGTTTTTAGTATCTCAAATTTCTTCAGACCAATTCATACAAAAAGGGTTATCTTTAGAATTAATATTTACATTTAGTTATAGTTACTATCTTTACATTTAACACTTGCATTTAGAAGTAATTGTTAGATAAAACATCATTTTAATCGACATTTCAAACTAAAAAGTAATTGTAGTAAACTAGAATTTGACTAAGGACATTTTATCTCGCTTCCCTGTTGAATCGATAACCGGGACTCCACTAAAGCTCTGTATTACTTGAACGATACATATACTTGCGTTGATATAAGTGACTTTATTATTAATCAATTACACTTATTTTTTATCACCTCGAAAGTCGTGATCAAGTTTTTGGCACTGTTGCGGGGGAATCTTTGGTAAGAACTTTAGAAGAATTTTAGTTAAAGTAATTAGACTTAGACTTGGAAAACTGTAGTGTCGTAAAAACTGTTTTGTGTGAAAAGTATTTTTTTTTTTGAAAAAGTGTTGAAAAAAAAATTGTTTATATGAAAAATAAGGTGTTCGTGAAAATGTCTTGTTATGTTAAATATATTTCATCTATTATTTGTTTAATAGTTAATGTAGTGTTTGTTGTGTTACGTATGCGAAACAAAGGATCTGCAGGACTTGTGCCTTATGATCCCGAGTTTAAAAAAAATAAAAAAAAATACAAAAAAGACTCAAAAAGCTAGAAATGTAAATGAAAAACTTTCAAGATAATTACTTGAAAAATCATCAAACTTCATTGAGGGATTACCTAAATCCTACGACAGATGAAATTCACTTAAGTATACAAATCTTATCGCAGAAACTGATTCGTTTGAAATAAATCCCGAGATTATCCAACTAGTGAAAAACAAAAAGTTTAGGGAAACTCCTTTGGATGATCCCTATTTACACTTATCAAAATTTATAGAACTCTATGCTATATTTCGTTATAACGGTATGTCAGACGATGCTGTTAGACTATGACTTTTTCCTTTCTCACTAAGAGATAAGGTGACCCGACCCTCAATGACGCAGTAAATTAACTTCTAAAAGATGGCCAAAAACTTGACCCGATTTCTAAATAGCAGCTAGTGTGCAAAGTCTTAAATGATATAAAAATTAGAAAATATTTTACACACTAGGGGTACTACGCAAGTATACATATCGTTTCAAGTAATATAGAGTTTTCTTTAAAAACCCCAGTATCGATCCCACGAGGAAGTGAAGTAAGAGGTCTTTAGTCAAATTCTAGTCTACTACTAATAGTCCTTAGTTTGGAATGTCGATTGAAAGACTATGTGAAAAAAGAGTTCATGCAAACTTTATCAAAATGTAGGCCAATACTTTAAATATAAATTCATAAATGAAATCAAGTTCTCCCTTTAGAGTGACTCAAGTGAAGCCAATTTTTTTATTAGGTATCTCCTCAAGTTTCTCCTCATAAATATTTTTCTTTCTCTTTTGTTTTTTTTCTTTCGGGATCACTTTCAATCCCTTTTTTTTTCACTCTCTTTTTTTTATTATTTTTTTATGAGGATTACTGTATCTGGAGAGCCTGTAATGATTTTGAATTTCACTCTCCTCTTTCTAAAGTTCAAACTTAAAACATATTCTTACTTTATAATTATGTATGAGCTTTATTATTCATCATAAAGTCACAATCTCTTCTTAACACATAATACTTTAAGTATCTTAATATTTCAAAAATACAGTTTTTTTACTTTAAATAGTTAACTATAATCAAATTCTTTCCTACAAAATATCTTACCCTTATAAAATTAACTTTTATTACTAAAATAATTTCATCCAATCCTTCCATAATATTCAATTAAAATAAAAAGTTTTAGTTATCTCAAGCGAGGTACAATTGCCAGAAGTTATGTTAATATATATATATTTTTTTTTGAAAATATAACAATTGAGAACAAATAAGAGTTAATATTTTTCTTCCCCCCAAACTTAAATTGTAAAATATTTTGCAATTAATTTCATAAAATATAGCGGGAAGAAAAAGTAAAGATTGAACATACTTACTACTACAACATTACTATCAAATTCATATTCATGTATAATCGGGATAAAATGATCTGCAGGAGAAAGTAAATCTAGCTTAAAATATACTTGTAATAAAATTACACTAAAAGGAAGTATTTCATATCAAAATTTTATTTTTCTTCCTACCTCCAAACTTAATTTTTAACATATATAGCATTTAGTACAGAAAATATAAACAGGAAGAAAATAATTTAGAAATTCTATCTACCACAAATGTCTATCAAAACCATTTACAAGTATTCATTAGGACAAAACAATATGCGGCGAAAAGTAAATCTAAACTAATCATGCCAGAATGAAATTAACTAAACCAAAGTCTAATTAGCATAGCAGGTTTCAGCAAGGGAATATAAAATGTTCTTCAAGACCTAAATAAAGTTGTAACCTAAACATAAACACAAACACACAATTCAAATACAAACACAAATGATAAATGAGGTCAACTCTTCCTTTAACTCATCCAATCTCATTATGTTACCTTCAATTTTTAACGGAATCACTACACTAGTAAATTAGGTACTTTAAAATGATTTTATAGATTATAATCCCAAAGATAAGATTACCCCTGATAAATTAGTTTCCGGACACCAATCTCAAGTATCATCTAATTCTTATAATCAAGCACCTATAACAGTTATAAAGATAGTGTAAGATCATCCATATGGTATTCATCAAATAGGTTCGCGACTCCTACCTAATGAAAATAAAGTTGTAGAAAGGAAGTAACAAATTAAGATGAAACTATAATAAGAAGTTAAGGAATCACCTCCCACAAGACACACAAAGATCAAACTACTAACAATCTAAACATCTACCAATCATCAATCAAACTTATCAATACATTATAAAGCAAACATCATACAACACTAACAATCATGACTCTCAAAACATACTAAATCAAAACACACTGATAACTATGGGTTGCCTCCCATAAAGCGCTTGGTTTAACGTCATTAGCTCGACATATGATTCCACTCGGATCAAAATTCCATTTAAGTAATCCTCGATCAATCGCTCTAATCATTTCCGGATCCGAGGATTCCTATAAAATCCTCAAATTTTAATTTTTCATTTAGCTCTTCAATTTCAGTTGGATTTATATCATTGTTCCTCATATTTCCTTCTAGATCCAATATTCTTCTATTGATTTTCTGAAATTGCATATTAATATCATCCTTAAAATTTATTAGAAATGGATCTTTATAAGATAATTCAATATCTCCCAAATTTTGGATAAGATTCTCTTTAGATAATTCAGATTCAAGATCAAATTCTTCTATATAACTCTTATGATTCAAGTTATCTTCCAATTCTTCCCCTTTATAATTATTAAATGATGGAGGATCTATCTTAGTTGAGAAAATAGGTTTTTTTAATTCCTTAGGAATTTCTTCCAGTGGTTTTTCAATATTCTTATCCTCTTTTCTCAACTCAAAGTTCTTTAGAAATATATCCTCAAATTCTCTTCCAAGTCTTAGTTCAATAATTTTATCTTGTTCATCATCCAATTCAGGTTTTTCTTGTGATTGAGTCGCAACTAAAGATATTAAGACTGGTTGTGTAGATGAATTCCCTAAATAGATAGGCTTTAAAATTGTATGGGGTACATCCATCTTAAGTTCATGAGATTTTTCAAGAGATGGAACTAAAAGTTTACTATTTTTGGTATTGTCCATCATTTCACACCTCTCCTGAACATACATACAGTCTTCTTTACATAACATTTTTGACTCATCATGAAAGTCTATTTCAATCTCATTTGTTAACTTACTCTCAAAACTTTCTTGGAAATGTTCTTTACTTAGATAATCAATTTTATCCATCCAAAAACAATCATCATCTTTTCTCTCAGCTGGAAATTTCATAGTCTTTAATACATCAAAAGTAACTTCTTGGTCACTAATATTCATAGTCAACTCTCCTTTTTGCGCATCTATCATAGCTTGTCCAGTAACAAGGGAAGGTCTCCCTAAAATATTTGGAATTTCTTTATCTTCCTCCATATTTAATACAATAAAGTCCAAAGGAAAGATAACTTTGTCCACTTTAACTAGCACGTCTTCTATAACTCCTTTTGGATAAATGATAGATCGATCGGCTAACATAAGGGTTACAGTAGTAGGAGAAATAACGATTGAACCTAACCTTTTAAATATAGATAGAGGTATCAAATTAATTCTTACTCCTAAATCACATAAAGCTTTTCCACATAATCTTTTTCCAATTGCACAAGGAATGATAAAGCTACAAGGATCTTTAAGTTTCCGAGGAAAATTTTTCTGAAGTATAGCGCTGCACTCCTCACTTAGTGAAACTGTCTCGTAATCCCCAAATTTCCTTTTCTTATTTAATATATCCTTTATAAACTTTGCATAACTTGGCATCTGTTCCAAAGCTTCAGTGAAAGGAATATTTATCGTTAACTTCTTAAGTACCTTCATGAACTTTGAAAATTTTTTATCCAACTCATGTCTGTCTAAGTTTTTGAGGAAATGGAGGTGGTGGTTTTTCCAAACTGATTTTAGTTGGAGATATTAATTTTTCCGAGATCCTTAGAAACATGTTCTTCGAAGCCTTTTAGTTTCCTTTGTTTCTCTCACAACATCTTTTTCTTTTCTAACCACGTCCTCTATCTCTCTTCCATTTTTTAATTGGACGGCTTCATTTGTTCATTAGTGTTCTCTTTAGGGTTGATCTCATTGTTGCTAAGAAGTGTTCCTTGTTGTCTATTGCTAAGTGAATTAGCAATTTGTCCCAGTTGATTCTTTATGTTTCTAATCACATCATTTTGATTTTGCAATATCACTTCTTCCATAGATATTTTCTTACCCTCAAATTGTTGATCATTGTTAGAGTCTGGTGGATATGAAAGTCTATAGTTTATGTTCCCGTAATTATTCCAACTTCCATTAGAATTTGCATGATTATTTTCCCATTATTGGTTTCCATCGTCAGTAGTAGTATTCCAGTTAAATTTAGGATGGTTCTCCCAACCTGGATTGTAAAAGTTAGAGTACAGGTTGTTTATGGTATTTAAAGTCTCATATGATAATTTAGAATCAATTATAGGCCCTAATGAACTTTCCTCACTTACAGGAGTAAATTGAGGTTGGTTCATTCCAAATTGGTCCAACTTCCTTGATATTGCGGCAATACGAGATGCAAGAATTGTAATCGTATCTGTATCATGAACACTAGCTACATTTTTATGATTTACCCTTGTAGAGGGCTATTGAAATTCATTTGTAGCCATTTCTTCAATTAATGCATACGCTTCATCAAATGATTTTGAAATTAATGATCCACTAGCGGCAGCATCAATTATAGACCTATGGGATCCTACTAACCCATTATAAAAAGTTTGAATGATTAACCAATCGGGCGAGCATGGTGTGGACACTTTTTAGGAGTTCCTTAAATCTTTCCCGGGATTCGTATATTGATTCCCCTTCATATCGACAAAATGAGATAATATTGTTTCTAAGTTTAGTAGTCATTGAAGGTGGAAAATACTTAGTAGGAATTTCGACTTAACTCATCCGATTTTTAATAGAGCGGAGTCTTAATGAATATAACCATATTTTAGCCTTATCCCTTAGTGAGAAAGGAAAAAACCTTAGTCTAACGACGATCGTCCGACATACCGTTATAATGAAATGTAGCACGAAAGTTCTAGAAAATTTGATAAGTGTAAATAGGGTTCCTCGAAAGGAGTTCCTCTAAGCGATTGTTACGCACCGGTTGGATAATCTCGAATTTATTTCAAATGAGTCGACTTCTATGACGAGGTATTGTATACTTAAGTGAATTTCATCTGTCGTAGGATTTATGCAATCTCTCAATAATTTATGATGATTTTCCAATTTATTATCTTGAAAGTTTTCCATTTCCACTTCTAATTTTTTGAGTCCTTTCTGAATTTTTATTTTTTTATTTTCTTCAAACTCGGGATAATAAGACACAAGTCCTACAGATCCTTTGTTTCGCATACGTAACACAACAAATAATATATTAACAATTAAACAAATAAAAAATGAAATATATTCAACACAACAAAATATTTTTACGAACACCATATTTTTCACACAAACACTTTTTTCACAACAATGTTTCATACAACAAAAAAATTTTTCACACAAAAATAGTTTTTACTACACTACAGTTTTCCAAATCTAAGCCTAATTGCTTCAACTAAAATTCTTCTAAAGTTCTTACCGAAGCTTCCCCGACAACGACGCCAAAAACTTGACCCGACCCGCAATAATGCAGAAAATTAACTTCTAAAAGATGACCAAAAACTTTACCCGATTTCTAAATAGCGGCTAGTGTGCAAAGTCTTAAATGATATAAAAATTAGAAAATATTTTACACACTAGGGGTACTACGCAAGTATACGTATCGTTTCGAAGTAATATAGAGTTTTCTTTAAAAACCCCGAGTATCGATCCCACGAGGAAGTGAAGTAAGAGGTCTTTAGTCGAATTCTAGTCCATTACTAATAGTCCTTAGTTTGGAATGTCGATTGAAATTGTGTTTTATCTAGCAACTATTCCTAAATGCAAGTGTTAAATTTAAAGATAGTAACTATATCTAAATGCAAATAACAATTCTAAATATAACCCTTTTTGGATGAATTGGTTTGGAGAATTTTGAGATATTAAAAACTACTTATTCTTATGTAATGAAATAGATAATGTATAGGATTGAGATGCATTTAATATTGTATGTGCCAAATATGAGCAATCTTATTATTTACCCTTTGGTCCAGGCATAAAGAACATTGACTAATCCTATGCTCGAGTTACTGAATCCGTGGCTAAGTCTGGGAGGATACGCTGCCACTTCGGAGCTCCCACGTTCCCCTCGCCTGATGGCTAACATCTACACTTCGACACCCAAACGATAGGACCAAATTAAGGATTTTAGCTTCGTCACTCTAAAATCTCCATTTACACGCCCGATTAATATTATTTCCCTATTTATTTGCATTCGACTTCTATGAACTTCACCATTCATGGAATTTAAATGTGGTTCGTACTTAGTTGTAGAAAGCATAGCCCTCTTGGATCGTATGTTTTCTCAACAAATTTTAACATTACAACGAGCCTTAATTGCAATGTAAATGAAGTGCGAAGTAAAAACCATCACATTTATATCTAAATTAACTTCTAACATGCATCACAAAATCCTAAGCATGAATTCTACTCATTAGAAAAGAAAAGTAAATTGAAAACAATGGCATAATCATCTCATGCCACTATTTCCAAAGAAGAAGAAAGAATAAGAGAGATACGTCACAAAGCACGAAGAAAACGCAAAGGAAACATCATTTAAACAAAGCAGATCCACTACATAAATGTTTACAAAATCATAAGATAATGAAGAACAATACTTAGCTTTTTCCCTTTGAAAGAAAGAGGAAGATCTCTCCCACAAAGTCTCCCGTCGATCCATGCAATACTCGTACAATCCCTTACAAATTATCTCAAAAATCTCCTCTTCAATCTCTCCAAAAGGGTAGAAATCTACATTTCTACTATTAATCTAAGAATCCTAAACATTCCACTAAGTTTTTCTCCAATTTTTCTCTCTAATCTTCTCTTAATCTCGCCTTTTTCTAACCTATATTCGCCATTTTTAAAGAGTTTGGACGAATTCCCAAGAGTTTCCTTACGCACCCCTTCGAAAAAGTGTCCAAATACGTCGAATATTGGCCCAAAACCGCCAAAAGTCGGTTCGTGGTCGTCCGGGCAGCTGTCGGCGAGCTTTTCGGCCACTTTTCGGTGGTCTCGGGAAAATCTCACCGTCGGCGAGATGGCTCTGAGCAGCTCCACCGTTTCACTCCGTTTGGCCCTGTTTTAGCTCCGTTTCGCCCCGTTTCAGTTGCGTTGCGTTCGTAAGAGATAGCCCTACAAAATAAACATAAAAACAACCTTTCTTTAAAGTGTAATCTCATTCAAAAAATATGCAAAAAGTATAAAAGAGATTAAGCATCGAAAGACTTATCGAAAGGTGTCGGGCGAAATTTCATTTCTTGCTCGTTTTTGCTCCAAATTGCACTCGTTTTGTTTCCTTTTGCTCCAATAGCCATTTCTTGTACCTAAAACCAAAAAACATACAAAATACATTCCTTTAAAGTGTAATATCATCAAAAAATAAGTAAAATGATATAGCAAAAAACATATATATTTTAGGCGTGTCATAAGGCTAAAATATGGTTATACTCATTAGCACCTGAATCTATTAAAAATTGGGAGGAGTTAACTCAGAAATTCCTAATTAAGTATTTTTCACCTTCAATGACTACTAAAGTTAGAAACAATATTATTTTATTTTGTTAGTATGAAGGGGAATCAACATACGAAGCCTGAGAAATATTTAAGGAACTCCTATGAAAGTGTCCACAACATGCTCTGCCCGATTGGTTAATCATTCAAACTTTTTATAATGGGTTAGTAGGATCCCTTAGGTCGATTATTGATGTTGCTGCTGGTGGTTCATTAATGTCAAAATCATTCATTGAAACGTATGCATTAATTGAAGAAATGACTACAAATGAATTTCAATGGCCCTTTACATGGATAAATCATAAATATGTAGCCAGTGTTCATATTATAGATGTGATTACAGTTCTTACATCTCAATTTGCTGTAATATTAAGGAAGTTTAACCAATTTGGAATGAACCAGCCTTAACTCACTTCAGTAAGTGAGGAAAGTTCATTAGGGCATTGTTGACCTCATTTTTGATGAGGTCTTCCCTTCTTCTTTTTAGTGCTTAGGATCTAGCCTTAGGCTTTTCCTTTGACTATCTTAGAGGACTAGAATTGGGACCCACCTTTTAGAAATTCAAACCACTTCTAAACTCCACGCAAACTCCACAAGCTTGACTATAGACCCCTAATCACCTAGAGGGTTGAAATCGAATGTGGAAATTTAAAGGATGAGTTCATATAGGACTCTTTGGCCTTAGGACGCCTATGCAGTGGCTCAGTGCAGTGAAGGGGCTGACTTACACTCTGCACTTACACACTACATTTCCACACACTTCCTAAAACCACACCCATACCCAACTTAACCTCCTGACTCATGTAGGTGATTCACATGGATGGTCCTTAACCCCTAAGCCCTTGGTAAGAGGGTTAGGAACAACATAGTGAATGCCTCGAATGAGTCCTTTCATGGCTCATATGGGCTTGAAATGGCTTCATGGCTCAACCAAAATGATTTCACCCCACTCAAATTCACCCGATCTTCAATTCTCCAAATTTTCGATTTTTGACCCCGGGACCCTACACCTACTTAAGCCTACCCAGAAACCGTAGAAATTACCGAATTTTTGCAAAATTTCCAAATTACCTAAAATTTTCCAAAATCAATCCCAAACACCTCCACATCACTCAAATTGATCGTCCATACCCAAAAATACCAAAAATTCCAAGAAAACCTCCCGATACCCTCCGAATAACCCAAAATACCCTTCTTGGCCTAAAAATCCAAAAATTCAAAAAAATTCCTAGAAAATTCCAGGAAATCCCAAATATTCCCAATTTCATTTTATCCAACTACACCATGGGCCAATTTTATCAATTTACCCTACTTTTGTCGAAAACCCCCAAATTGACCGATTTTAACCCAAAGTGAACCCGATGTTAAACCAAACCTATCCAATTGACCCAAATTCTGGTCCAATTCAATTATAAACTTCAATTCAACATTCCCAATACCAATTTAGACCAAATCCAAGTCAATTTGATTGACATTTGGATCAATTTCACTTTGGGCCTTAGAGCCCGAATTTGGACCCATGACCCAAACTTAGCCCAAACTAACCCAATTCAACTCCAATTAACCCCAAATCTTTTCTAAACCTTCCTTAACATCCTCATAAACAAAACACTAACATGATTTGCCCAAGATTTTGACCCAAACCCCACTCGAATTCAACCCCAAAATCAAAAAGCCCGATTTTGACCTAAACCCAGAATCTAACCCGAATAGGCCCAAACCTCGAAATTAAAACCCAACCAAAGCCAAAACCTCTTTGAAACACTCCCATAAACATTTCTTAACATTTATTTTACATCAATTTCAACCCTAGCCCAACATTGGCCCAAGTTAGCTCTAATTTGACCTACATTGGCCCATTTACCAAATAAACCCGAATTCGACCCAATTCAAACCCAAACCACCTTAAATCTATTTCAAATTATTCATGAAACATCCCTAAACCAAAACCAACAACTATTTGGCCCAAACTTCTACAAAAATTCTCATCCATGAACACATCCTTAAACTTAAAAGCCCACTTCCCTTAAACCTTCTTAAAAGCCATTTCCTTGAAATTCAAAAGCCCAAATCTACCCTAAAGCCCACATGACATCTCCATTTGTCATCCATTTAATTAAATCCATTACCTAAGTCCTAAAATCATCATTGAATTATCCCAAATGAAGCTTCATCCAAATTCCCATCAAATTACCAAAAAATTTCTTAAAACCCTTTTCATGAAACAAATCAACCTTTTCCCGAAGCCAAATGAAGCCATGAACAAGCCATTCTCGAAGCCACATGAAGCCATGAGGGCTTTGACTTGTCATTAGTCCATTTATGGCAAGAAGAGGGGGTTCTTTCTTAAACCTCCTTTAACCCTTTTTTACCTTAATCATGTCACACACTAAACCATGTTTAGCCACCTCATCATGGATGGAGACTTCACCACTCCTTCTAGGCTGACCTAAATGATTCCCTCAGCTCAAAATCAGAGCTTGGAAGGGTGCACCAAGCCCAAAATGGTGGGTTGACCCAAACCGAGCCAAAGTGAGCCTTCTCCCATTCCATTTAAATCAAACTCCTTTACACATGTCGAACCTCGATTGCTACACTAAACCCAGCCACGACACACCTGACAAGATGGTGACCATTGCACAGCCGGCCGGCCACCGAGCCGCGGGAAAACACCATGGCCGAGAGCTCGCATGTGAGCCGACATTGAAATTCTCACTTGCTGAGCCGCCCCGTGCCAGTGGTCACCATGGCCGATCTTCTCCTCACCGAGGCAGGTGATCCGAAGCCCAACTCCCTGCGAGAGGCCTTCCGCCCTCTCTATTTAAACTCCACCCCTCTCGGCCATGAGAGGTGCTGAAACAAAAACCTTAAGGAAACTGCGCCAAAATCACTCCGGATCACTCTCTACACATAGAGCACCTGATCCCGCGCTGAATTCCGGCCCGATTCCTTCTAGGCGAGCCCGATTTTGAGCTCGAGCTTTAGCGAAAAACCGGGACACTTCTCGACGGTGAGCCGATTCCCGAATTGATTGGCTCTACACCTTCACGAGACGAGGGAAGGTGTCCAGCACCAAAAGCCCCATCTCCGAGGCCACCCGGTTGCTCCGGCCTCCGAAGCTTTGTGATCGGGCTTGGTCGAAATCATATCCGGACGATTCACCGGACCGGGAGACTTCATGCGGAGCTTCTTTGGGACCCGATCGAAGGTGCGACAACTCTCGGATTGAAGCCGCACTTCTACGAGCCAAGGTATGAGCTAACTCTTCATCCCGAGCTTTTGAAGATTCTCTATTTCAAATGCCTTAGTTCCGATGCATGTTAGCCGTATAGATGTGTTCGTCTCTTCGAGACGAATCCATAGAGCATAAGAACATAAAAATCCATTGAGTATCGAGTGAGATATTAGGGATTTAGTGTGGACGGCTATCGGGTGAGGACACTTGGGGACGATGAACGGATGCCGTCCATTCGATACACGCGCGCACGAACGGCTCGGATGGCGTCGGACCGGGAAACGGTGCGAGAACCGCGGGGCCGGGCTGCGCGACTCGAGTGGCGGCGTCGAATGGGAGCGCGCCGCGTGGCCTTTCGGAGGCTGAGGGATGCGGCGGCGCCGCGTGGATAAATAGAAAATTAGGGTATTTTCTTATTTATTTAATTCCCTAAACTTCAAAAATCCATATCTTTGTGTAGAAAAATCACAAAAATAAAATAAAAATACCCTCTTGCTCGGTGAACGAGAGGAGAATAATGTGGAAAAGAAATCATTTAATTTCATTAAGTATTTTATTTTTTATAATTTATTTACTCTCTGCATACATTTAATTCTCCATGCATGTATACAATTCACCATGGCATGAGACCATAGAGACTTTTGAAGCCTCTGAACTTGGGAACATTCACTGAATTTTCCGAGGTCGGAGGCACATCTCGTGAAAAGTTATTTATTTTTCAAATGCATATTCTTGTTTTGAGTATTTTAATTCCAAAAATTAGCATGTTGTGAAATAAATTCTAGAAATATTTGGTGATGTTCCTTATGACCGGAGAACTACAGGAAAAATAGGACTTGAGTTAATTCACTCAGATTAACCCTAATTGGCTTAAACACCCAAAATAGGTCTTTAATTAATTAGAGTTAACCAGGCATCAAATTGACTTAAAATCAATTCTCCACTGACCTTTAGGATCAGAGGAATCCACCATAAAAATTTGAGGTCAATTGGACTTGGTTAACCCCACTAATTGGGTTAATTAAGCCACTTAGCCATTTTAAACTTTAAAAATTCATAACTTTTAAAATACTTTTTAAAAATTCACCAAATTGGTTTTGGAGCCTCTCTGATATCAGGGGAACCTAAGAAAATTAAAATTTCAATTTTCTAAAAAAGTTGATTTTTAATAATATTTTAATATTTTTAATAATTAAAAAATAATAAAAATCACAAAAATAATAAAATTCACCAAAATGTCACATTTTGAATTTTAATCACTTAGGAGCAAATCCCACATTTTTCCTAGGTCTATTTAGTGAGATATTGAATTTTAAAGCCCTAAGGTAATTTTAAAAATTAAAAAATGTATTTTCTAGCATTTTCACTAAAATAATTACAATAAATCATAGAAAAATCAGAAAATTGCAAAATTTGCTTCTCTGGTTTCCTTGATATCAGAGAGATTTTTGAAAAATATAAAATCCATTTTTCAACATTTATTTTATTTTTAAATTAATTAACACTCCAAAACTCAAAATAATTATAATAAAAATAATATAATTCAAAAAATCACCAAAATTGGTCCAAGTGCTTCTCTGGTCATTAGGAATGTCCCCTAATTTTCTTAAGGACAGAAACTTTCTTTTGGTCATGTTATCAAATTTTCCTTGAAAATCTCTATTTTCTACCAAAAATAATTATATAAATAAATTAAATACAGAAAAATCACTTTTTCTCCTCTCATGTCTTTATTGACATATGAGTGAAGTCACATAAAAATTTCAAGTTCATTTGAATTCAATTTAGTGAGTTATGAAATTATTAAGCTTAAAGGGTAAAATGGTAATTAGATTTTAATCCTTAATTAAAACTTTAGGTTTAATAAAAATTTAACAAGTAAAATATTTGATCCTAATCTGATTTGGATGATTGAAATTTAAATAATTAAAGGGTAGAAACCCATTAAACAATTTCAAAATGATTAAACCTTAATTAAATAATTGATTAAATTTGGAAGAATAATAAAATTGGAATCATTAAAATAAGGGATATTTATTAGGAAGAGATTTATTCTTTAATTTAAAAATCCCTAAATTAATCATCTCATTAATATTCAACTCTTAATTAAAATGATAATTCAAATTCAAAATATTAAAAGACTTAATCATTAAAGCTAAAAATCAAATTATTAAACTCTTTCAAAAATTTCAATTAAAATTAAAAATAAAGTAAATTAAAGATAAATTAAATTAAAATTAAATTAAATTTAATAATTAAATTAAATTAAGACAAATTAAATTAAATTAAATTAAATTAAAATTAAATTAAATTAAATTAAACAATTAAATTAAATTAAATTAAATTAAATTAAAATTAAATTAAATTAAATTAAACAATTAAATTAAATTAAATTAAATAATTAAAATTAAATTAAATTAAATTAAACAATTAAATTAAATTAAATTAAGTAATTAAATTAGATTAAATCAAATCAAATTAATTAAATACCGAAATCAAATTAAATTGAACTATGTTAAATTAAATCAAACTCAATTAAATTAAATTAAATTAAATATAAAACAACTTGAACACTTATTCCAAATTTAAACCCTTTAACTTAAATCAAATCATTTGAATACCAATTTACCCTCGAAAGTTTTAGTTATCGTAACTCTCAAACGAACATTAAATGAAATGTTACTTCACTTATAGGATATTCGAATGTCACAGTTCACTTGACGAAGATAACGATAAAACTTGAAATTCTTGGACGATTAATTCATTTGTATAATTAAATTCATTTGGACTTAAAACAATCCTAGAAATATTGAAAAGATGTTTAAGATTCCTCTTAAGCACTTCCTCGATATGATAGGACATTTATAAGAACGATTGGGGTTAACTATTCTTTGATGAAGAAAATCGTCCTTAAACCAAAACACAAAGAACCTAGACGTCATAGGAAATGACTAAGTATAGGATTAGGAATTTGGTAGAAAACCATAACCTTTCCCTTAGCTTTACTAGGAACTTGCTTAAATATGCTTAATTGTGTTTTAAGTGCGGTTTGGGATGACGGGAAGACCCTCAGGGTACGCATTTGTATTATTGCGATTTACTTTCACTGCAATTTATTTTCCAACGAATTTACATTATTGCAATTTACTTTATTGCATATTGCGTTTATTTTTCTTGCATGATAAAACAAGCTGTTGCATGAAAACCCACACCTTTAGGATAGCCCTTAAAGCTGAAACCAAAATTAAGTTAAAAGTCATTGCAAGATAAAATTCACCGCCACAACATTTCAAAATATAAAACAACTCGAAATTTAATCACAAACAGAACACAAAACTACAATTACAACTAAATTAAAACGTCTCGTTGGATGATCGGGAATACCTCGGATGATGTAACCTACGTGTTGCTAACGGGATTTCCCGTAGTGCAAATGAAAGTGTGGAACTCATTCGAGTTGAGTTTAGCAAATTCATACGGACTAAGTGAATCCGATAAAAATAATGATGCCGGAAGGATGGAACCGTGGGATCTTAACAGGTGTCGTTATAATCGACTTTAAGATTTGTTTTAAATAAAACATAAAAAACACACTGGAAATTAAGATTTTCTCTAAACCAAAACACTTTTCTCGACTCTCCGATTTATGATTTCTAAAACTAAACCTCTGCGACAACGAGGAGCTCGGAGCATGGTGGGCGGCACGACCATCGTCATCAAGCAAAACCTAAGTCTACTTCAACGAAAACTTTCATAGAATTAAACAACCAAGCCATAGGACTTCGAGGTAGCTTGCACTAGTGCAACATAAATCCTCGACTCTTCGTTAGGCATTTGCATTGCAAATTAAGCCCTAACCGGTCTTAGGATTCCGAGGTAGTCGTCCGATACGACAATAAACCCTCACATCTTCTAAAGTTTATTTGTTTGATTTTATCATACAAATATAAGCCCTAATTAATTGAAATTGGCGAGATTGAAATATCAAATAAACATTAGGACTTTCCTAAATTCAAGACAAACAATAGGATAGTCGGGAAATTATCGAAGTTCACTTCGAATCGGTGATTTCTCCTATCTCTCTTCCTTTGGATTCACAAAACAAAATGTTCCAAAATTTGATCCATTCCTCATTGAAATTCCAAAATTCGATCTTTGAAAACCTTAAACTTTGAAATTCTTGAGAGCGGATTTATTGGTTATTATCGAGAGTTTTCTTAGGTGATTCCCGTCACTTAAGATGTAATTAACTATAGGGGCTTGCCCTTATAGGGAATTTTAAAGAACCCGAGGTAATATAAACCCTGTTTAATGTTTTCATATTAAGCGAGGGAAACTTGTCGGCTTATAAAATTGGTTCGCGGACCAAACGGATGTCACTTAATCTTCTAGTTTATTTAATCAAGCCCCACCATCGAGCAATGTGTCTATCCTTAGGGATAGATACACGGTTTGTGGTGCGGTGCTCGTTTATATAAACTATTTGGGATGTGAGGTCGGTTTAATCTCATATCTTAAAACCTTCAAATTTAAAATTATTTTCAAAATCAAATACTACTTTTCAAATTATTTATTTTAATTAAATTAAAAATTCGCCGACAGATTTCTGTTAGGCGACCCCTCTTCAAAATAAAACACGACCTAAAAATATGCCGACAGGCATATAATTGATTCTAACTTATCATATGATGCTTTAAATACCATAAACAACCCGTACTCTAACTTTTACAACCCAGGTTGGGAGAACCATCCTAATTTTAACTGGAATCATACTACTGATGGTGGAAACCAAAAATGTGAAAATAATCATGCAAATCCTAATGAAAGTTGGCATAATCAAGGGAACACAAACTATAGACTTTCATATCCACCGGACTCTAACAATGATCAACAATTTGAGGATAAGAAGATGTCTATGGAATAAGTGGTATTGCAAATGGGAAACCAGTTGCAAAGTTAAAATGTTGCGATTAGAAAAATAGATAATCAACCGGGACAAATTGCTAATTCACTTAGCAATAGACTCCAAGGATCACTTTCTAGCAATATTAAGATCAACCCTAAAGAGAACACTAATGAACAAGTAAAAGCTATTCAATTAAAAATTGGAAGAGAGATAGAGGATGTGGTTAGAAAAGAGAAAGATGTTGTGAAAGAAACAAAGGAAATTAAAAGACCTGAAGAACATATTTCTAAGGATCTGAAAAAATTAATATCTCCAACTAAAATCAATTTGGAAATACTACCACCCCCATTTCCTCAAAGACTTAGACAACATGAGTTGAATAAAAAATTTTCAAAGTTTATGAAACTACTTAAGAAGTTAACGATAAATATTCTTTTCACTGAAGCTTTGGAGCAGATGTCAAGTTATGCAAAGTTTATGTAAGAGATATTAAATAAGAAAAGAAAATTTGGGAATTAAGAGACAGATGCACTAAGTTAAGAGTGTAGTGCTATACTTCATAAAAATTTTCCTCGGAAACTTAAAGATCCTTGTAGCTTTATAATTCCTTGTGCAATTGAAAAAAAATTATGTGGAAAAACTTTATGTGATTTAGGAGTTGTTGACCTCATTTTTGATGAGGTCTTCTCTTCTTCTTTTAGTACTTAGGATCTAGCCTTAGGCTTTTCCTTTGATTATCTTAGAGGACTAGAATTGGGATCCACCACCTTTTAGAAATTCAAACCACTTATTAACTCCCTGCAAACTCCACAAACTTGACTGTAGACCCCTAATCACCTAGAGGGTTGAAATCAAATGTGGAAGTTTAAAGGATGGGTTCCTATAGGACTCTTTGGTCTTAGGACCGCCACAGGTGGCACGGTCCAGTGAAGGGCCGACTTACACACACACTACACTCATACACTACACTTGCACACACCTCCTAAAACCACACCTATACTCGGCTTGACCTCCCGACTCATGTAGGTGATTCACATGGATGGTCCTTAACCCTAAGCCCTCGCGCAAGAGGGTTAGGAACAACATATTGGATGCCTCAAATGAGTCCCTTCATGGCTCATGTGGGCTTGATATGGCTTCATGGCTCAAACAAAATGATTTTATTCCACTTATATTCACCAAATCTTCAATTTTTCAAATTTTCAATTTTTGACCCCCGGGACCCTACACCCGCTTAAATCTACCCAAAACCCTTGAAACTACCCAAATTTCTCAAAAATTTTCAAATCACCCAAAATTCTCCAAAATCATTCATAAACATTTCTCTCCACTCAAATTGACCATCCATACCCAAAAATATCAAAAATTCCAAAAATACCTCCCAATACCCTCCAAATACCCAAAATACCCCTCTTGACCCAAAAATCCAAAAATTCAGAAAATTCCCAGAAAATTTCAGAAAATCCCAAATATTCCAAATTTCATTTTGTTCAACTACACCATGGGCCAATTTTGTCAATTTACCCCACTTTTATCAAAACCCCCAATTTGACCCATTTTAACCCAAAGTGAACCCAATGTCAAACCAAGCCTACCCAATTGACCCAAATTCTGGTCCAATTCAATTCTAAACTTCAGTTCAACATTCCCAACACCAATCTAGACCAAATCCAAGTTCAATTTGATTGACATTTGGAGCCAATTTTACTTTTGGCCTTAAAGCCCAATTTGGACCCATGACCCAAACCTAACCCAAACTCACCCAATTCAACCAATTAACCCCAAATCTTTTCTAAACCTTCCTTAACATCCCTACAAACAAAAAAGTAACATGATTTGCCCAAAATTTAAGCCCAAACCCCACTTAAATTCAACCCAAACCAAAAAGCCCAATTTTGACCTAAACCCAAACCTAACCCAAATAAGCCCAAACCCCAAAATCAAAGCCCAACCAAAGTCAAAACCTCTTTTAAACACTCCCATAAACATTTCCCAACATTAATTTTACATCAATTTCAACCCTAGCCCAACATTGGCCCAAGTTAGCCCAATTTGACCTATATTGGCTCATTCACCAAAGAAGCCCGAATTCAACCCAATTCAAACCCAAATCACTCCCAATTTGCTCCAAGTCACTCATGATACATCCATGAGCTAAACCCAACAATTATTTGGCCCAAGCCTTTACTAAAATTCCATCCTAAAATCCATTTTAAAATCCAAAAGCTCACTTCCCTAAACCTTCCTAAAAGCCCATTTCCACCAAATACAAAAGCCCAAAATTGGCCCTAAAGCCCACATGACATTTCCATTTGCCATCCATTTAATCAAAGCCATTCCCTAAGTTATAATCCCATCATCAAATAATTTCAAATCAAGCCTCATGCCAAATCACCCCTAAATACCAAAATTTTTCTTAAATCCATTTCCATGAAATCGACTCGACTTTTCCCAAGCCAAAGGTGAGCCATGAAGCCATGCATGAGCCATATGGAAGCCATGAGAGCCTCTTTACATGTCACCATGACATTTTGGGCAAAAGGAGGAGACTCTTTCCTTAATTCCTAAAGGTGATTAACCACTCCCATGATTCCACTAAATCTTGCTTAAGCTTAATTGTACTTGGATGGTGACCATTCCCCATCGATTAAGCCGACCTAAATCACTTTCTATTCAGCCTAAACCAAGCCTTGGGTGGTGCACCTAGCCCAAATGGAGGGGTTGACCAATTTGAGCCAAAATGAGCCCTCTCCCATTCCATTCTAATCCAAGCCTTTTACACATGACATTTGCCAATCGCCTACACTAAACCCCGACCCCGACCCACCCGAACAAGATGGTGACCAATGCTCGGCCGGCCAGCCACCGTGTCGCCGGAAAACACCATGGCCGAGAGCTCACATGTTAGCCAACTTTGGAATTCTCCCTCGCCGAGCCGGCCTATGCCCAATGGCCACCATGGTCGTTCTTCCCATGCACAGAGCAGCCGATCTCAAGCCCTAACTCTCCCCGGAGGCCTCCACCCTCTCCTATTTAAACACCACCCCCTCACGGCCATGAGAGGAGAGTTGCACAAACATTGCCGAAACTCGCCAAAATTGTTCCAAACCCTTCTCCACCCTTAGAGCGGTTGATCCCAGGTGTCAATTTGTCCTAATCCCCATTGACAAAATCCAATTTCTCAACTGAAATTCCACCCAAAACCAGGACACTTCTCCACAGTGGATCAATCCTCAAATTGATTGGTCCTACACCTTCACCAGACCAAGAGAAGGTGTCCACCAGCAAAAGCCCCATCTCCAGGCCACCCAGTTGCTCCAGCCTCCAAGCTTTGTGATCGGCTGTGGTCGAAATCCTACCTAGGCAATTCACCAGACCAAGAGACTTCATCTGGAGCTTGCTGGGACGCAATCGAAGGTGACACAACCCTCAGATTGAAGCCACACTTCTCCGAGCAAAGGTATGAGCTAATTCTTCATCCCGAGCTTCGGAGATTCTCCATTTCAAATGCTTTAATTTCAATGCATGATCACCATATAGATGTATTCGTCTCTTCAAGACGAATCCATAGAGCATAAGAACACGAAAATCCATTGAGTATCGAGTGAGATATTAGGGATTTAGTGTGGACGGCTCTCGGGTGAGGACACTTGGGGATGATGAATAGATGTCGTCCATTTAATACACGCGCGGACGGACGGCTCAGATTAGGTCGGATCGGCAGATGATACGCGGAAGGCAGGACCCGGGCCGCTGACTCAAGCGGCGGCGTCGAATATGAGCGCGCCACGCAGCACTTCGGAGATGCTAAGGTTGACGCGGCGCCGACTCGGATAAATAGAAAATTAGAGATTTTGTGATTTATATAATTCCTTAAACTTCAAAAATCCATAACTTTGTGTAGGAAAATCAGAAAAATAAAATAAAAATACTCCCTTGCTCAGTGAACAGAGGAGAATAATGTGGAAAAGAAATCATTTAATTTCATCAGGTATTTTACTTTTAATAATTTATTTATCGTCCGCATTATTTTAATTCTCCATGCATATAGGAAATTCACCATGACATGTGACCATAGGGCTTTTGAAGCCTCCGAATTTAGGAACATTTCCTGAATTTTCCAAAGTCGGAGGCCATCCCTATGAGAAGTTATTGATTTTTCAAATTCATGTTACTCGTTTTGAGTATTTTAATTCCAATAATTAGCATGTTGTGAAATAAATTCTAGGAAAATTTGGTGATGTCTCTTATGATCAGAGGACCCTAGGAAAAATAGGTTTTGAGTTAACTCATTTAAAATAACCCTAATTGGCTTAAACACCCAAAATAGATCTCTAATTAATTAGAGCTAACCATACATAAAATTGACTTGAAATCAATTCTCCACTGACCTTTAGGATCAGAGGAACCCACCATAAAAATTTGAAGTCAATTGGACTTGGTTAGCCCTACTAAATGGGTTGATTAAGCCATTTAGGCAATTTGAACTTTAAAAATTTATAACTTTCAAAATACTTTTTAAAAATTCACTAAATTGGTTTTGGAGCCTCTCTGATATCAGGGGAATTTAAGAAAATTAAAATTTCAATTTTAAAAAAAAGTTGATTTTTTGTATTATTTTAATATTTTAATAATTAAAAAAATAATAAAAATCATAAAAATAATAAAATTCACCAAAATATCACATTTTGAATTTTAATCACTTAGGAACAAACCCCATATTTTTCTTAGGTCTATTTAATGAGATATTAAATTTTAAAGCCCTAAGGTAATTTAAAAATTAAAAAATACATTGTTTTTGGCATTTTCACTAAAATAATTATAATAAATCATAGAAAAATCAGAAAATTACAAAAATTGATTCTTTGATTTCCTTGATATCAGAGAGATTTTTGAAAAATATAAATTTCATTTATTCAACCTTTATTTTATTTTTTAAATTAATTAATACTCCAAAACTTAAAATAATTATAATAAAAATAATATAATTCAAAAAAACACCAAAATTGGTCCAAGTGGTCCTCTGGTCATTAGGAATGTCCCATAATTTTCTTAAGGACAGAAACTTTCCCTTGGTCATATTATTAAATTTCCCTTGGAAATTCCTATTTTCCACTAAAAATAATTATATAAATAAATTAAATACAGAAAAATCACATTTTCTCCTCTCATGTCTTTATTGACATATGAGTGAAGTCACATAAAAATTTCAAGTTTATTTGAGCTCAATTTAGTGAGTTATGAAATTATTAAGCTTGAAGGGTAAAATAGTAATTAAAAACTTTAACCCCTAATTAAAACTTTAGGTTTAATAAAAATTAACAAGTAAAATATTTGATCCTAATATGATTTGGATGATTGAAATTTAAATAATTAAAGGGTAGAAACCCATTAAACAATTTAAAATAATTGAAATAAACCTTAATTAAATAATTGATTAAATTTGGAAGAATAATAAAATTAGAATTATTAAATAGGGATATTATTATTAGGAAGAGATTTATTCTTTAATTTAAAAAATCCCTAGATTAATCATTTCAATAATATTTAATTCCTAATTAAAAATGATAACTCAAATTTAAATTTTAAAATGTTAAAGGACTAATCATTAAATTAAATTAAAAAGTTAAATTATTAAACTCTTTTTAAATTTTCAATTAAATTAAAATTAAAAATAAAATTAAATTAAAGATTAAATTAAATTAAATCAAATAAATTAAATTAAATTAAATTAAATTAAATAAATTAAATTAAATAAATTAATTAAATTAAATTAAATTAAACTAAATTAAATTAAAAAATATTAAATTAAAGATTAAATTAAATTAAATCAAACAAATTAAATCAAATTAAATTAAATTAAATTAAATTAAATTAAATTAAATTAAATTAAAATTAAATAAAATTAAATAAAATTAAAGGAAATTAAATTAAATTAAACTAAATTAATTTAACATCAAATCAAACTAAATTGAATTAAATTAAATTAAATTAAATTAAATTAAATTAAATTAAAGTTAAATGAAATTGAATTAAAAAACATTACCTAAGACATAAAGAAATTAAATATAAAAGCAACTTGAACACTATTCCAAATTTAAACTCTTTAACCGAAGTTAAAACTAAATCATAAACCATTTGAACACCGATTCGCTCTCGAGAGCTTTGGTTATCATAACTCCTAAACGAACGTTAAATGAAATGCTACTTCACTTATAGGATATTCAAATGTCCTAGATTCACTGAGCAAGATGACAAAACTTGAATCCCCTGGACGATTAATTCATTTATATAATTAAATTCATTTGGACTTAAAACAATCCTAGAAATATTGAAAAGATGTTTAAGATTTGTCTTAAGCACTTCCTCGATATGATAGGATGTTCATAAGAACAATTGAACTTAATTATTCTTTGATGAGGAAAATCGTCCTCAAACCAAAACACAAGAACCTAGACGTCATAGGAAATGACTAGTTATAGGATTAGGAACTCGATAGAAAACCATAACCCTTCCTTACTCTACTAGGAACTTGCTTAAATATCCTAATTGTGTTTTAAGTGCGGCTTGGGATGACGGGAAGACCCTCCAGGTACGCTTTTATTTTATTGCAATTTACATTATTGCAATTTCTTTAATTGCATCACACTTACTTTTTTTGCATGATAAACAATTCGTTGCATGAAAACCCACACCTTTAGGATAGTCCTAAAACCGAAACCAAAACTAAGTTAAAAGTCATTACAAGATAAAATTCACCGCCACAACATTTCGAAATATAAAACAACTCAAAATTTAAACACAAACGAACACAAAGCTGCAATTACAACTAAATTAAAACGTCCCGTTGGATGATCGGGAATACCTCGGACGATGTAACCTACGTGTTGCTAACGGGATTTCCCACGGTGCTAAATGAAAGTGTGGAACTCATTCAGTTGAGTTTAGCAAATTCATCTGGACTAAGTGAATCCGATAAAAATAACGATGCCGGAAGGATGGAACCGTGGGATCTTAACCGGTGTCGTTATAATCAACTTTAAGATTTGTTTTAATTAAAACACAAAAACACTTGGTAATTAAGAAGTTCTCTAAACCAAAACACTTCTCTCATCTCCTGATTTATGACTTCTAAAACTAAACCTCTGCAACAACAAGGAGCTTGGAGCATGGTGGGCAGCACGGCCATCATCGTCAGCAAAACTTGAATCTACATCGGCAAAACTTTCCTAGAATTAAACAACAAAACCATAGGACTTCGAGGTAGTTTGCCTAGTGCAACATAAATCCTCAACCTTTTGTTAGGCATTTGCATTGCAAATTAAGCCCTAACCGGTCTTAGGATTCCGAGGTAGTCGTCCGATACGACATAAACCCTCACATCTTCCAGGCCATTTGTATGATCATGTCATACGGATATAAGTTCTAATTAACTAAAACTGGCAAGATCAAAACATTAAATAAACATTAGGACTTTCCTAAATCCAAACCAAACAATAGGATAGTCGGGAAATTATCGAAGTTCGCTTCGAATCTGTAATTTCTCCTACCTTTCTTCCTTTGAATTCCCAAAACAAAATGTTCCAAACTTGATCCATTCCCTGTTGAAATTCTAAAATTCAATCCTTTGAGAACTTAAACTTTGAAATTCTTGAGAGCAGAACTACTGATTATTATCGAGAGTTTTCTTAGGTGATTCCCGTCACTTAATATGTAATTAACTATAGGGGCTTGCCCTTATAGGGAATTTTAAAGAACCTGAGTAATATAAACCTCGTTTAATGTTTTTCATATTAAGCGAGGAATTTGTCGAGCACATAAAATTAGTTCGCGGACCAAACGGATGTCACAAATCTTTTAGTTTATTTAATCGAGCCCCACCATCAAGCGAGTGTGTCTATCCTTAGGGATATATACACGGTTTAGTAGTGCGGTGCTCGTTTATATAAACTATTTGGGATGTGAGATCGGTTTGATTTCATATCTTAAAATTTTCAAATTTAAAATTATTTTCAAAATCAAATGCTACTTTTAAAATTATATATATTTAAACTAAATTTAAAATCTTAAAATTCGCCGACAATTTCTGTTAGGCGACCCCTTTTCTAAATACAACACACCCTAAAAATAATGTCAACAGGAGTGAGCATTAATGTGATGTCTCTATCTATATTTAGAAGGTTAGGTTTAGTAGATATTTCTCCCACTATTGTAACCCTTCTATTAGTTGATCGATCTATCATTTATCCAAAAGGAATTATAGAAGACGTGCTTATTAACGTGGATAAATTTATCTTTCTTTTGGACTTTATTGTATTAGATATGGAGGAAGATAAAAAAATTTCAATTATTTTAGGGAGACCTTTCCTTGTTACTGGATAAGTTATGATAGATGTGCAAAAAAGAGAGTTGACTATGAATATTAATGACCATAAAGTCACTTTTGATGTATTAAAGACTGAAATATCCAGCTGAGAGAAAATATGATAATTGTTTTTAGATAGATGAAATTGATTATCTAAGTAAATACCATTTTCAAGAAAGTATTGAGAGTAAGTTTATAGATGAGATTGAAATAGACTTTCATGATGATTCAAAAACGTTATTTAAAGAAGACTATATGTATGATCATGAGAGGTGTGAGAAGATGGACGCTACCAAAAATAGTAAACTTTTAATTTCATCTATTGAAAAATCTCATGAGCTTAAGATGGATGTACCCCCATACAATTTTAAAGCCTATCTATTTAGGGAATTCATCTACATAACCAGTCATTATATCTTTAGACGCGACTTAATCACAAGAAAAACCTAAATTGAATGTTGAACAAGATAAATTTATTGAACTAAGACTTAGAAGAGAATTTGAGGATATATTTTAAAAAAAGTTTGAGTTGAGAAAAGAGGATAAGTTTATTGGAAGACCATTGGAAAAAATTCCTAAGGAATTAGAAAAACCTATTTCCTCAACTAAGATAGATATAGAAAGACCACCTCCACCATTTACTCAGTATCGAGGGGAAGAATTGAAAAATAATTTGAAACAAAAGAGTAAAATAGAAGATATTGATCCAGAATCTGAATTAGCTAAAGAGAATCTGATCCAAAATTTGAGAGATATTGAAGTATCTTATAAAGATCAATTTATTATAAATTTCAAGGATGATATTAATATGCAATTTCAAAAAATCAATAGAAGAATATTGAATCTAGAAAGAAATATGAGGAATTATGATATATATCAAACTGAAAATGAAGAGCTGAATGAAAAATTAAAATTTAAGGATTTTATAGGAATCCTTGGATCTGAAAATGATTGGGCGATTGGGCGATTGATCGAAGATTACTTAATTGGAATTTTGATCAAGGTGGAATCATTTGTCGAGCTAACGACGTTAAACCAAGCCCTTTATGAGAGGCAACCCATAGTTATCAGTGTGCTTTGATTTTGGTGTGCTTGAGAGTTATGATTGTAAGTGTTGTATTGTATTTACTTTATAGTGGATTGATTGGTTTGATTGATGATTGGTAGATGTTTGAATTATTAGTGCTTTGATCTGATCTATGTCTGTTTCTAGAGGGAGGTGATTCCTTGACTTCTTATTATGAGTAGACTTGATCTCTTGTAGTAGTTGGATTAACGAGTCCACTATGACTTGAGTCTCACTCAGACTTGAGTTTTACAAGAGATATCATGAATTTCGAACAATGACAATTTCATCTCAATTTTGTTACATCCTTTCTCTAACTTTGTTTTCATTTGATAGGAGTCGTGAACCTATTTGATGAATACCATGTGGATGATCTTACACTATCTTTATAACTGTTAGAGGTGCTTGATTATAAGTGATTAGATGATACCTGAGATTGGTCTCTAGAAACTAATTTATAAGGGATAATCTTATCTTTGGGATTATAATTTATAAAATCATTTTAAATATACTTAATTTATTAGTGTAGTGATTCCGTTAGAAACTGGAAGAAAATTAGTGAGATGTGATGAGTTAATGGAAGAATTGACATCATTTATCTTATGTGTGTTTATTTTTGTGTTTCAATTTTATATAATAATTGAAGAACATTTTTTATATTCCCATGCTAATACCTGCTATGCTAGTTAAACTTTTATTTAGTGAATTTCATTATGACATGATTAGTTTAGATTTATTTTTTGTTGCATATTGTTCCGTCCTAATGAATACTTGTAAATGGTTTTGATAGACATTTGTGGTAGATAGAATTTCTATTTTTTTTCTTCCTTCTTATATTTTTTGTACTGAATGCTATATATGTTAAAAAATAAGTTTGTGTAGGAAGAAAAATAAAACTTTAATGTGAAGGTACTTCCTTTTAGTGTAATTTTATTATAAGCATGTTTTAGGTTAGATTTACTTTCTCGTACAGTCATTCTATCCTGATTATGCATGTATATGAATTTAATTGGATGTTATAGTAGTAAATAGATTCAACATTTACTTTTTTCTTCCTGCAACATTTTATGGAATTTATTGCAAAATATTTTAAAATTTAAGTTTGGGGGGAAGAAAAATTTTTAAAATGTAACTTTATTTGTCCTCAGTACACTGTATTTAATTTGATATCACTTTTAAAATGACTTGTGGTATGTGGTGTTACCTTTAGGTTACTATAATTTCAATTTTAGGAATGTTAGAAAAATAACTTAGTTGAAATTCTATGTGAAGAAACTGTTTTAGAGTTAAGATATTTTGTAGGAAACATTGGAAAAATGATTTTTCTATATATGGTAGAAAGGAGTTGAATATTTGAAAAACTAAAATTCTTAGATTTATACTTAATGATAATTGAGCTTTACTGAAAACTTTTTTCGAACTAATACATACACTTATAAAAAGTGAGGGAAAGTTTTAAGTTTTGGATTTTTGAGAGAGGATAGTAAAATTCAAAATTATTAAATGTCTATGCAGATATAATAATCCTCACATTAAAAAAAGAAAGAAAAAAAAGTGAAAAAAAGGGATTGAAAGTTATCCTGAAAGAAAAGGAAAAAAAAGAAAATAAGTGAGAAGAAGCTTAAGGTGAAGTCTAATAAAAAATTAATTTCACTTGATTATTTTTAAACGAAAAGACTTAAAAACAATCCTAAGCTTATTCTTATTTCAAAAGGTATTGGTTAAATTGGTATAAATAAGGTGCTTAAATTTTGTTTTTATACTTTCTATGAATCTTTAGTTTGACAATTTTCAATAACTTTTGAAGTAAATATAAAATTAAGATTCCTAAGTTGAATATGAGATATTCTTACACTCTAGTCATAGGTTGATTTGCTAGAATTTCGCCTAAGTTACACTGTAATATTTCTGAGATGAAATTATAGGAAACTCTATTGAAACCCACAACAACAAGTCAACATATTTCATTTTTAAATTTATAGTGTTACTTGAGGACAAGTAACAGTTAAGTTTGGGGAATTTTGACCCACTGAAAATATATATGATTTTTTCTATATGATTTTACTCATTTTTTGTGATATTGCACTTTAAAGGAAGGTATTTTGTATTTTTTTGGTTTTAGGTACAAGAAATGGTGATTGGAGCAAAAGGAAGCTAAAACGGTGCAATTTGGAGCAAAAACGAGCAAGAATTGAAATTTTGCCTTGACACCTTTCGATATGTCTTTATATGTTTAATCTCTTTTACACTTCTTGCATATTTTTGAATGAGATTACACTTTAAAGAAATATTATTTTTATGCTTATATTGTAGGGCTATCTCTTAGGAACACAAAGCAACTGAAACGGGGTGAATCAGAGCTAAAACGAAGCCAAACGAAGCAAAATGGTGGAGTTGCGCAGCAGTCTGCTCGCCAGCGGCGCCCTCGAGCTCGCCGATGGCGAGATTTTCCTGAGAAGGCCGAAAATTAACATAAAAGCTCATTGACAGTGCCCTCGAGCCCGTCGACAGCGCCCCGTAAGACTATGAACCGACTTTTTGCAGTTATGGGCTGAAATTCAACGTATTTGGATGCTTTTTAGAATGGGTGCTTAAGGGAACTCTTAGAAATTCATCCATACTCATTAAATGACAAATTAAGGTTATAAAAGCGTAGAGAAACAAAATAGGAAGGTTAGAAAAGAGAAGAGGAATGTTAGGAAAAACTTAGAGAATGTTTAAGATTCTTAGATTAGGAGTATAAATATAGATTTCTACCCTTTTGGAGAGGTTGGAGAGGAGATTTTGAGAGAATTTGTAAGGAATTGCACTAGCATTGCATGGATCGATGGGAGACTTTGTGGGAGAGATATTCTTCTTTCTTTCAAAGGGAAAAAACTAAGTATTGTTCTTCATTATCTTATGATTTTGTAAACACTTACCTAGTAGATTTGTTTTGGTTAAATAAAGTTTCCATTGTGTTTTCTTTGTACTTTGTGACGTATCTCTCTTACTCTTTATTCTTCTTTGGAAATAGTGGCATGAGAAGGTTATGTCATTCTTTTCTTTTTTACTTTTCTTTTTACTTTTCTTTTGCAATGAGTAGAATTCATGTGCATGATGTTGAGATGCATGCTATAAGAAGTTTTATATATAAATGTGATGGTTTTTATTTGCACTTCATTTACATTACAATTAAGGCCTGCTGTAATTTTAAAATTCATTGTGAAAACATACAATTCGAGAGGGTTATGCTTTCTACAACTATGTATGAACCACATTCAAATTCCATGGATGGTGAAGTTCATGGAGATTGAATGCAAATAAATGAGGAAATATAATTATTGGACGTATAAGTGGAGATTTTATAGTGACAAACTAAAATCTCCAATTCGGTCCTATTGCTTGAGTACTGAAGCAGAGATGTTAGCCCTCGGATGTTAGCCCTCGTTTTTAGATACCTGGCTAGGGCAACCAATCCATCAAAGAACAATAGTCAGGCATCAAAAAGACTACCTAGCTACCTAAGACCTAGCCTAACACACCATCTAACGAAAGTGCACAAACCTAGTGCCTAAGTGCAGGGTAAGTCTGGGTATAGTATGACTTTGACAAGGTAGCCATACCGGCCCCATCCTAAAGATCTGAATAGTCTAAAGGGCGTCACGAAGATGGGTGACACAAGTTAGATCCAATGGATCCTTAACACAATCATACTTGTGCCGATCCCGATGACTTAATTCGCATTGCTCATTGGGATCAACCCAACAAGCAATGCTCGTTAAGGCATCGCGACCGACATGGGGTCACTCTCCTAACGAGTAGGACAAGCCATCGAGGAATGGGTAAGGAAACAGTCATGCAAGAAGCCCACATTGTGATTGCTCGACTGAAGTACGAAACAATCACAACGGGCGCCCAAAGGGCAAGCACACACATCATGCAAAATGCGAGGATGCTACATGCAAAGAGAATGCACCAAAGTGGTGATGGTTAGTATACCATAAAGGCAGTGACTCGAAAAGAGCAGGCATGCCGTGAAGGCAGCGGCCTAAAGGATGGGTATGCCAAGGAGGCAGTGACCCGAAAGTGGGCATGCCGTAGTGGCAGGGGCCCAAAAGGATGGGTATGCCGGGGAGGCAGTGACCCGAAGGTGGAATAAATTTCACCAGGGAGAATCATAAAAGTGCGGTGCAAATGGAAATGCAAATACAGAATAAGGTGCAACATGCAACCAGACCAACATGCACAAACATACAAACATGCAATATAATGCAATAAGTGGTCACATGCAAAATGCAACAAGATGGAGCATGCACATGCAACACAACCCCAACACTCGACGGCATGTCGAACTCGTCCTAACGACCTCACATAGGTACCTAGGGTTGACGCTCTTGGATGTGCGGCATCGCCGCCTCCAGCTTTAGCGTGGCTACGTGGAGGGCTTCCCCCTCCGATTTCTCGTGGGGGAAACTCGCCACTGTTCGTAGGGCGGACTAGCTACAAAGCTTTTTTCGCTCTACGAACGCCCCGATCATATAGGACGGACTAGCTACAAAGCTTTTCCCGTCCTCTAAGATCGAACTCAACTAATCCCTCCAAGGGAGATTAGGAGCGCCAAAACCGTGGGAAATTAGGATTCCAACCCAGCAGGATTAAGATCTAAAGCTCAGAACAGGGAATCGCTAGGCTACGAATAGGGATTGGCCAACGCATAGGATTCCTAACCGATGGCTCACTCTAGGTAAATCAACGATCCATCACATAGGCAGCTCGACCGGTCGACACAAGTCGTCCGACACCTCCACCCCACGGGGGCGATCGAACTCACGTTCCTAGATCGGACTAAACCTAGGGTCGGCTAAGGGATAAGAAAATCTCACCGCCGCGAAGGTTGAAGACGCGTTCTCTTTATGCTGAAGAAGAGCCCTCGATTCCGGCGAACCGCCGGTATTTGATCCAAGTCCCGACACGCCTCACAATATGTACCTCGTCGAGCATGCAGGGAACGAGAAAAAGACTCAATGAGGTATGCAAAGCACCCAAAAATAAATAATTTAACACATAAAAATCCGCACCCAAAAATGTACCTCCAAAAGAAGTTGGATGCGTCAAAGTATGCTCAAATTACCCCGCTAGGCACCACGAAGACTTTGCACAAGGATTTGAAGCGACAAGCTCATCTACATTGTCCAAAAAAAATAGAAAAGCTTATGACATTTTAGCCCCTCTTCCAAGTGCTTTTAGATAACAAAAAAAAAAAGAAAACTACACCTGTGTAATTGCAAATCACAAAACATCCAGATTTACTTAATCAAAGCAGGACAAACCCAAACAAAAATAATTTTGGTATAGCATAAGCCTCACTGCTTTGGAATTTCACAAATTAAAACATTAACATGAAAAGAATCTGCACATATGAATCAAATTTATGACACATAATAGTGGATTTGGAGCAATGTTCAACTTAAATCTACCTGCATATGTCAAACCAAGGAGGAATGAGGTCGCCGACAATATATAGCCGGAGAGAGTTTCGGTGCCGACGTCGAAAAGGTTGGTGGAGCGTCGCCGGTGAGAAAATAAGGCCGCCGGCCCCGAAGGAGGAGCGGCTCAGAATGACCGCCGGCTGAAGATCTCGAATAAGGTGGCCAGCAGCGTCATTCTTCACCGGCGACGAGTAAGACCTGGTGAGGTGCTCCGGAGAGGGAGCTCGGGCAGGCCTTCTCGCCAAAAATCAAAGGGGAATCAAAGCAGCAGGCTCGCGAATCCAAAGGGAGGCGGCTTCGGCAGTCTTCACCTGCATCAGAGAGAGGGAGGCAGCAGGCAAACTCGCCGGCGAGGGTCGCTGGCAGAGGGGAGGCGGCGCGAGTGGGATCTAGTAAGAGGAGTCGCAAAATGTCGGCTAGGGTAGGGCTCATGTGCGAATTTTCTTGCTGAGAGAGGGAGAGATGCGATATATTAAATGATAATATAATATATTATATAATATAATAATAATATTATTATTATCATAATTATCATTCTCGTATTTTAAACATGTATCCGTCCTCGCAGTGAGGTGGATGTTCCTCTTAGCTAAAATCGACGTTCCGGACGCACTCGCGTGGTCCGTTTCATCGTTCGAGGTCGTTCAGGGCAGTTTGGGTCACTTTTTGAGCAATTTGATCAAAAAGGATAATTCACATATTTTAAGCCCGCTCGCGATGTCGTAGCAAAATGAACATCCTCCGTAGGTAAAATCGACGTCCCAGACACAATCGTGTGATATGTTTCGTCATCCGGAGTCGTTCGAGTGACTTTCAGACGATCGCGCTAAAAACGATAATTTGCACAATTTTTACCCCGCCCGCAAAGCCGTAGCAAAATAAATGTCCTTCCTAGCTAATATCGATGTTCCCGACACACTCGCGTGGTCCGTTTCATCGTTCGAGGTCATCTGAACAAGCTCACAGGTGGATGGGCCAATTTGAGCTAATTTCCCGCGCGACGCGTCGAGTAACACCTTTCGGCCCCGGTATGCTCGAATGGACATCCCATGCATGTAATATATATAAAAAATGATGCCAACAAAGGACCCCCAACAAGTGTGGTGTGCCGCTGAGACACAGTGCACTTGTTGGAAGCATCCTGGAAGCAGAGTATCCCTTGGTAGTCGAGGTGACATCCCAAGAAAAGAGTAAAGGAAAGCTCGACCGGGCCAGATAAACTGGGCATGGTATGGTCGAGGGTGTGGCTAACTTGTCGTGACTGGTCAATCACCAAAAATAGATTCAGAGGCCGTAAAGGCATAACCTGAAAGGGTGGTTCAGATGCCGTAATGGCATAACCACAAAAATAGGTTCAGAGGCCGTAGAGGCATAACCACGAAAATAGGTTCAGAGGCCGTAGAGGCATAACCTTGGGGGTGGTTCAGAGGCTGTAGAGGCATAACCACGAAAAATCCCAACCAGGCCAGAAAAACTGGGCAGGGTATGGTTGGGGATGGTGGTCGATAATCGAGCTAATCGTCCACCGAAGAGCTCGACCGAGCCGGATAAACTGGACATGGTATGACTGAGAAAAGATTTGCCTGACCTCATTCGAAACGGTAATGTCGATCTGTCTGACCTCATTCGAAACAACAGAATCAATGAAAATCCCGTACCTGACCACATTCGAAATGGTAGGAGAGAAGGACCCAACCAGGCCAAATAAGCTGGACATGTTTGGTTGGGGTTTGCCTGACCTCATTCGAAACGGCAATATTGATCTGTTTGACCTCATTCGAAACAACAGAATCGATGAAAATCCCGTACCTGACCACATTCAAAATGGTAAGGGAGAAAACCCAGTCATCTCGTGTGACCAAATCTCATGTTGTGTTTCCTCTGAAAGAGACCCTGATTGCGAGTCTACTGATCTCCTTGAGACGAAACACCCATCACTTTAATCAGGTGGCTATAAAGCACAACATATCCTGATCAGAGGTGGCGATCAAACCAATGAGTATAAAATATGGTTGACCCAAAAGGAAAAAGGGAGGTGGTTCAGAGGCCGTGAAGGCATGACCAAACATAGTGGTTCAGTGGCCATAAAGGCATAACCACAAAAAAAGGTTCAGAGGCCTTAAAGGCATAACCTAGGGGTGGGTTTAGAGGTCGTAGAGGCATGACCCAAGGAAAGTCTGAAGAAGAGATACTCTCATAAATGAACCGGCCCAAAAGGGACATATGGTCGTATCGAAAGGCTAATGAGTCGGATATGACAATATGTCCTCATAAGAGCTGACTAGAGCGCCATATAGCTCGAGATGTGTCGTATCAAACGACTACGGGGCCAAAATGTCAAAGGACGAGATGACCTCATAACAGAGCCGACTAAAGTTTCATATGGCTCGAGGAACATGGCTAGAAAGCCGAAAGTGTCCGGAGACGAGATACTCTCGTAAATGAACCGGCCCAAAAGGAACATGTGGTTCGGGAAGTATCGAAAGGCTAATGAGCCTGATACGACAATATGTCCTCATAAAAGAGCTGACTTGAACGTCATATAGCTCGAGAGGTGTCGTATCAAACGACTACGGGGCCAAAATGTCAAAAGACGAGATGTACTTGTACAGAGCCGACTAAAGTGTCACATGGCTCAAGAAACATCAAGGTATATGGCTATGCAAAGCCGAAAAATGCTTTCATAAGAGAACCAGTCGAAATGGGCATGCGGTTCGAGAGACCTCAAAGCCAAATGGCTACGAAACCCGACGTGCCTCATAATAAGATCTTATCATCAAGGGTCGGCCAAGTGAAGGCAATAGTGCCGTTGATCGGAACATCAAATGATTAGGAAGGTGTATATCCCGATCGAGGTAGTCTATGAAGTATGTATCCTGACTACACATCAAGTAAAGTAGGAGGTATGTACCCTACTTCACATATCAAATGGCACAAAAGGCATGTATTCTGGCCAAGCATCAGAAAGGACAAGAGTTATGAATCTTGCCAACAAATCAAACGAGCAGTCATATGGCGCAACAGTCTGAGGCAACATGCTCAAAGTATAGTCGGACGTCAACGTACTCCAAAAAAACATGGATCGATGGTAAAAATCGATAAAATATGTGACTCGACATGGCGGATAGAACCAACCAAAGTAGTCGAAAATATCAAATAGGATAGGGGAGGTATCCTGCCTATGCATCAAATGAGCGACCATATGACTAAAATAGCCCGAGGTATCATGCTCAGAGTTATGCTGGATGCATGGAGTGATCCGGCCAAACATGGATCAGTGGTAAGACCGATGCAACATGTTACTCGATGTGGCAGAAACAACTAACCAAATAATCGAAAGAATTAATGGGGTTAACTAACCGAAATGGTCTAACCACGAAAGTGCTTTCTATGCAAGCACTAGTGAGTCAAATCTCGCAGGGGATTCTCCCATTTAGCAAAATAATTATGTTGGGGAGGCATCAAATATCCCGGTGTAGACATGGATCAACTGAGCGACTGATACAACATATCTTTCGATGGAGCGGACCAAACCAACCAAGTCAATCGAAATATCATCGAGGTGGACTCACAAGTCCAAATGTAGGGTGCTTTAAGCAAGCATTAGCGAAGTAAGTCTCGCTAAAAGAGCCCTCAGAACTAGCGAAGTAGCTGTCGCTGAGGAGAGCTCAACTGATATTTCCTGCAAGAACTAGCTAAGGCAATTCTCGTCAGGGAAAATACTGAGGCAAACGTCATGCATCAAAAGTGCAATTGACTAAAAACATGGATCGAATAGAGAATAAACGAAGTCTAAATTCGATACGACATGTGACTCTGACGAGGCAATGAAAATTGACCGAGTCAAGAATATCAAAGAGGGTGGATGATCAAAACATACCAACCCTATATGAAACTACTACCGAAAATTTGGTAGAATGAATTCCGATGGGGAATTACCACAGTATCCAAGTGGTAAAAAAATATAGCATTCCAACCGCATGGGTGCATGGATCTCAGACCAACCCAAAAACATCCTCCTAAGAGGGAAAATGCCGCACTCATTTGAAATAAGCGGGAGACTCTAATTCGGACCCACACAGGTTGCTCGACCGAATAGAGGAGTCAAGGAAAGAAGTATAGCTTTCCCGCACAAAAGTGGCATCAATCGAACTTGACCTCAGTCAGTCGAGACACCTTAGAAAGGTTGGGCAAAATAGAGCGAACCAACCAAATGATATTTAGCCGGAAGACCAAAACATATCCCTTAAGAGGGAATACACCACACTCATCTGAAGTGAGTGGGCCGAGGTATATCCGTAAAAAGGTGCTCAGTTCGGACCCTATGTAGAATGGGTAACCAAACAAGAATGCTAGAAAATGGCATGACTTTCCTGCATAAGGCAAATATCAATTGAAATTGACTCATGTCAATTGAGATATTTTGAAAGTTAGCTAAGCAAGGTATGCTAACCAAAACTGCTTAATCATAAAGCTAGGCTCAAATCCTCCAAAAAGAGGGTATCTTCCACTCTCACTGTGACGAGAGGGAAAAATGTATCTACCACACTCATTTATGATGGGTGGGACACACTTGCTCGAACCCACTCCAAGCGAGGAGCCAAAGAGAAAAGATAAGAGAAGTACTTGGCTTCTCTTACACCGATACTCGGCCGCACTGTGTATAAGCCACTCGTAAGACTTCCACTTTATATGTTTAGCAATTCAGCAATCAGTTTTAAGAGATGCACAAGACCTCTCTTACTTGCAATGAAGCAAAGGAATGGGTGGGTCTACAGTGTCGTACAACATACCCACAAAGAAGGCTAGTCAACTTCCGAAGGAAGGACTCGCCAGAACCCGAAGGTCAACGGATAAAGTGTACAAGAAGGTGGGTAAAAAGCCCACAAGATGGCAAGCCTTTCTTCCGAAGGAAGGGCCACCGGACCCAGAGGGTCGCCACATAGTTGTACGGCTTATTTTCAGGTTGTGTGTTTTATTTTGAAAATGGGTCGCCTAACAGAAGTTGTCGGCGAATTTTTAATTTAATTTAAATAAATAATTTGAAAAGTAGTATTTGATTTTAAAAATAATTTTTAGATTTGAAGATTTTAAGATATGAAATCAAACCGATCTCACATCCCAAATAGTTTATATAAACGAGCTCTGTACCACAAACCGTGTATCTATCCCTAAGGATAGACACACTGCTTGATGGTGGGGCTCGATTAAATAAATTAGAAGATTTGTGACATCCGTTTGGTCTGCGAACCAATTTTATAAGCCGACAAATTCCACTGCTTAATATGAAAGCATTAAACGTGGTTTATATTACCTGGGTTCTTTAAAATTCCCTATAAGGGCAAGCCCCTATAGTTAATTACATCTTAAGTGACGGGAATCACCTAAGAAAACTCTCGATAATAATCAATAATTCTCGCTCTCAAGAATTTCAAAGTTTAAGTTTTCAAGGGATTGAATTTTGGAATTTCGATAGGGAATGAATCAAATTTGGAACATTTTATTTCGAGAATTCAAAGGAAGAAAAGTAGGAGAAATTACGGATTCGAAGCAAACTTCGGTAATCTCCCAACTATCCTATTGTTTCGCTTGGATTTAGGAAAGCCCTAATGTTTATTTAAATGTTTTCGATCTCGCTAATTTTAATTAATTGTGGCTTATATTTGTATGATAAAATCAAACAAATAACTTCGAAGATGTGAGGGTTTATTGTCGTACCGTACGACTACCTCGGAATCTTAAGACCTAAGCAGGCTTAATTTGCAATGCAAGTGCCTAACGAAGAGTCGAGGATTTATGTTGCACTAGGCAAACTACCCCGAAGTCCTATGGCTTTGTTATTTAATTCTAGGAAAGTTTTGCTGATGTAGATTCAAGTTTTGCCGACGACGATGGCCGTGCCGCCACCATGCTCCGAGCTCCTCGTTGTCGCAGAGGTTTAGTTTTAGAAGTCATAAATCGAGGGATGAGAAAAGTGTTTTGGTTTAGAGAAGTCTTAATTTCCAAGTGTTTTTTTTTTGTGTTTTAATTAAAACAAATCTTAAAGTTGATTATAACGACACCGGTTAAGATCCCACGGTTCCATCCTTCCGGCATCATTATTTTTATCGGATTCACTTAGTCCGTATGAATTTGCTAAACTCAACCGAATGAGTTCCACACTTTCATTTAGACCGTGGAAATCCCGTTAAGCAACACGTAGGTTACATCATCCGAGGTATTTCCGATCATCCAACATGACGTTTTAATTTAATTGTAATTGTAGTTTTCGTGTTCTCGTTTGTGATTAAATTTTGAGTTGTTTTATATTTTGAAATGTTGTGGCGGTGAATTTTATCTTGCAATGACTTTTAACTTAGTTTTGGTTTCAGCTTTAGGGACTATCCAAAAGGTGTGGGTTTTCATGCAACAGCTTGTTTATCATGCAAGAAAAGTAAGTGCGATGCGATTAATGAAATTGCAATAATGTAAATTGCAAGAAAGTAAATTGCAATAAAATAAAAGCGTACTCGGAGGGTCTTCCCGTCATCCCAAGCCGCACTTAAAACACAATTAGAATACTTAAACAAGTTCCTAGGTAAATCTTAGGGAAGGGTTATGGTTTTCTACCAAATTCTTAATCCTATAGCTAGTCATTTCCTATGACGTCTAGGTCTTTGTATTTTGGTTTGAGGACGATTTTCTTCATCAAAGAACAATTAAGTCCAATTGTTCTTATAAATGTCCTATCATATCGAGGAAGTGCTTAAGAATAATCTTAAACATCTTTTCAATATTTCTAGGATTGTTTTAAGTCCAAATGGGTTTAATTATATAAATGAATTAATCGTCCAGGGATTCAAGTTTTGTTAACTCGCTCAGTGAACTAGGACATTTGAATATCCTATAAATGAAGTAACATTTCATTTAATGTTCGTTTAGGAGTTATGATAACTAAAGCTTTTGAGAGTAAATCGGTGTTCAAATGATTTCGCGATTTAGTTTAATTTCCATTAATCGGTTTAAATTTGGAATAGTGTTCAAATTATTTTAGATTTATTTTGAATTCTTTATGTCTTTGGTGATGTTATATTTAATTCAACTTAATTTAATTTAATTTAATTTAATCGAGTTTTAATTTAATTTAATTCAATTTAACTCAATTTAACTTGATTTGATGTTACATTAAATTAATTTGATTTGATTTAGTTTTAATTTAATTTGATTTAATTTAATTTAATTTAATTTAATTTGATTTAATTTAATTTAATTTTTAATTTGGTTTAACTTAATTTAATTTGGTTTTATTAATTTAATTTAATTTAATTTATTCATTCAATTTAATTTGATTTGTTTATTTAATTTAATTTAATTTAATTTTTAATTTAATTCAACTTTTAATTTTAATTTAATTTAATTTAACTTAATCCAATTTAATTTACTTAATTTAATTTAATTTTTAATTTAATTTTATTTTTTAATTTTAATTGAAATTTTTAAAAGAGTTTAATAATTTAATTTTAGTTTAATGATTAAGTCTTTTAATGTTTTGAATTTGAGTTATCATTTTAATTAAGAATTAAATATTAATGAAATGATTAATTTAGGGATTTTTAAATTAAAGAACAAATCTCTTCCTAAAAATATCCCTATTTTAATAATTCCAATTTCATTATTCTTCCAAATTTAATCAATTATTTAATTAAAGTTTAATCATTTTAAATTGCTTAATGGGTTTCTACCCTTTAATTATTTAAATTTCAATCATCCAAATCAGATTAGGATCAAAGATTTTACTTGTTAATTTTTATTAAACCTAAAGTTTTAATTAAGGATTAAGATTTTTAATTACCATTTTTACCCTTTAAGCTTAATAATTTCATAACTCACTAAATTGAACTCAAATGAACTTGAAATTTTCATGTGACTTCACTCATATGTCAATAAAGACATGAGAGGAGAAAATGTGATTTTTCTGTATTTAATTTATTTATATGATTATTTTTGGTAGAAAATAGAGATTTTCAAGGAAAATTTAATAACATGACCAAGGGAAAGTTTCTATCCTTAAGAAAATTAGGGGACATTCCTAATGACCAAAGGACCACTTGGACCAATTTTGATGATTTTTTGAATTATATTATTTTTATTATAATTATTTTAAGTTTTGGAGTGTTAATTAATTTAAAAATAAAATAAATGTTGAAAAATGAATTTTATATTTTTCAAAAATCTCTCTGATATCAGGGAAATCAGAGAAGCAAATTTTGCAATTTTCTGATTTTTCTATGATTTATTATAATTATTTTAGTGAAAATGCTAGAAAACACATTTTTTTTAATTTTAAAATTACCCTAGAGCTTTAAAATTCAATATCTCACTAAATAGACCTAAGAAAAATATGGGGTTTGTTTCTAAGTGATTAAAATTCAAAATGTGACATTTTGGTGAATTTTATTATTTTTGTGATTTTTATTATTTTTTAATTATTAAAAATATTAAAATAATATTAAAAATCAACTTTTTTAGAAAATTGAAATTTTAATTTTCTTAGATTCCCCTAATATCAGAGAGGCTCCAAAACCAATTTGGTGAATTTTTGAAAGGTATTTTGAAAGTTATGAATTTTTAAAGTTTAGAATGACTAAGTGGCTTAATCAACCCAATTAGTGGGGCTAACCGAGTCCAATTGACCTCAAATTTTTATGGTAGGTTCCTCTGATCCTAAAGGTCAATGGAGAATTGATTTGAAGTCAATTTAATGTATGGTTAGCTCTAATTAATTAGAGACCTATTTTGAGTGTTTAGGCCAATTAGGGTTGTTTTAAATGAACTAACTCAAAACCTATTTTTCCTAGGGTTCTCTGGTCATAAGGAACATCATCAAATTTTCCTAGAATTTATTTCACAACATGCTATTTATTGGAATTAAAATACTCAAAAAAGTAACATGAATTTGAAAAATCAATAACTCTTCATAGGGATGGCCTCTGACTTTGGAAAATTCAGGGAATGTTCCCAAATTCGAGGCTTCAAAAGCCCTATGGTCTCATGCCATGGTGAATTGTATACATGCATGGAGAATTAAATGTATGCAGAGAGTAAATAAATTATAAAAAAATAAAATACTTAATGAAATTAAATGATTTCTTTTCCACATTATCCTCCTCTGTTCACTGAGCAAGAGGGTATTTTTATTTTATTTTTCTCGATTTTTCTACACAAAGTTATGAATTTTTGAAGTTTAGGGAATTAAATAAATCGAAAAAATCCCTAATTTTCTATTTATCCACGCGGCGCTGCGTCAACCTCGGCAGCTCCGAAACGCCGCGTGGCGCGCTCCCATTCGACGCTGCCTTCTGACTCAGCGCTCCCGGGGCCCGCTGTATCGTTCCGTCTTCTGATCTGACTCGATCCTGGTCGTCTGTCCGCGCGTGTATTAAATGGACGGCATCCGTTCATTGTCCCCAAGTGTCCTCACCCGAGAGCCGTCCACACAAAATCCCTAATATCTCACTCGATACTCAATGGATTTTCATGTTCTTATGCTCTATGGATTCGTTTTGAAGAGACGAACACATCTATATGGTTATCATGCATTGAAAATAAAGCATTTGAAATGGAGAATCTCCAGAAGCTCGGGATGAAGAATTAGCTCATACCTTTGCTCCGAGAAGTGTGGCTTCGATCTGAGAGTTGTTGCACCTTCGATCGGATCCTAGCAAGCTCCGCATGAAGTCTCCCGGTCCGTGAATCGTCTGCAGTTGGATTTCGACCACAGCCCGATCACAAAGCTTCGGAGGCCGGAGCAACTGTGAAGCCCGGAGATGGGGCTTTTGTCGGTGGACACCTTCCCTCGGTCCGGTGAAGGTGTAGAACCAATCAATTTGGGGATTGGCTCACCGTGGAGAAGTGTCCCGGTTTTGGGTGGAATTTCGGCTGAGAAATCGGGTTTTGTCGATGGGGATTAGGGCAAATCGACACCTGGGATCAACCGCTCTAAGGGTGGAGAAGAGTTTGAAACAATTTTGGCGCAGTTTCGGCAAGGTTTGTGCAACTCTCCTCTCATGGCCGTGAGGGGGTCGGCTTTAAATCGAGGTGGCTAGAGAGCCTCACGAGGATGGCCAAGGGTCGGGATCGACTGCCTCGGTCATCGGAAGAACAGCCATGGTGGCCATCTGGGCATGCGGCGGCTCGATGAAGGTGGAATTCCAAAGTTCGGCTCCTCCCAAGGTATCGGCCATGGTGTTTTCCGGCGATCCGGGCGGGCCGGCGGCAGCATGGGTCACCTTCGTGGTCGTGGAGTCCGTGGCTTCGAAGTTGGTGAAGTCAATCGGAGTTTGACATGTGTAAAGGCTTTCGAATTAAAATGGAATGGAGAAAGGGTCATTTTGGCTTCAATTTGGTCAACCCATTGGTTTGGGTTGGGTGCACCTCCCCATGGCCTCGATTTTGGGCCGAGAGGATCGACTGGGTCGACCAAGAGAGAATGGTGCGGTCTCTATCCATGATGAGGCGGCTAAACATGGTTTAGAGTGTGTCATGGATAAGGTTAAAAAAGCTTAATGAAAGATTAGGAAAGGAGCCCCTCCTTTTACCATTAATGGCATGGTCACATGCCAAACTTTCATGGCTCCATATGGCTTGTGAATGGCTCATCCTTGGCTCCATTTGGCTTGGGAAAAGCTTGGGTCAATTTCATAAAAAGGGATTTAAGAAAATTTTGATATTTTGATGGGAATTTGTATGGGGCTTGATTTGGAATTGTTTAATTGATGACTTTGAAACTTAGGGGCAATTTTGATTAAATGGATGATGAGGGGAAGTGCCATGTGGGCTTTAGATGAATTTGGGCTTTTGAATTTGAAGGAAGTGGGCTTTTTAGGAAAGTTTAAGGGGAATGGACTTTTTGATTTTAGGATGGGCATTTGGGTGAAGATTTTGTGAAGGACCTTGTCAAATAAGTGTTATAATTGGTTTAGGGATGTTCTATGAAGGGCTTGGAGAAAATTTGGTGTGATTTGGGGTTGAATTGGTTTGAATTTGGATTTATTTGATAAGTGGGCCTATGTAGGTCAAATTGGGCTAACTTGGGCCAATGTTGGGCTAGGGTTGAAATTGATGTAAAATTAATGTTGAGAAATATTTATGTGAGTGTTTCAAAGAGGTTTTGACTTTGGTTGGGCTTTGATTTTGGGGTTTGGGCTCATTTGGGTTAGGTTTGGGTTTAGGTCAAAAATGGGCCTTTTAGCTTTGGGTTGAATTTGAGTGGGGTTTGGGTCTAAATTTTGGGCAAATCGTGTTAGTGTTTTGTTTGTGGGAATGTTAAGGAAGATTTAGAAAAGATTTGGGGTTAATTGGAGTTGAATTGGGTGAGTTTGAGCTAAGTTTGGGTCATGGGTCCAAATTGGGCTTTAAGGCCAAAAGTGAAATTGGATCCAAATGTCAATCAAATTGGACTTGGATTTGGTCTAGATTGGTATTGGGAATGTTGAATTGAAGTTTAGAATTGAATTGGACCAGAATTTGGGTCAATTGGGTAGGTTTGGTTTGACATTGGGTTCACTTAGGGTTAAAATGGGTCAAATTGGGGGTTTTGACAAAAGTAGGGTAAATTGATAAAATTGGCCCATGGTGTAGTTGGACAAAATGACATTGGGAATATTTGGGATTTTCTGGAATTTTCTGGGAATTTTCTGAATTTTTGGATTTTTTGGCCAAGAGGGGTATTTTGGGTATTTGGAGGGTATTGGGAGGTATTTTTGGAATTTTTGGTATTTTTGGGTATGGATGATCAATTTGGGTGATGTGGAAATGTTTGGGAATGATTTTGGAGGATTTTGGCTAATTTGGAAATTTTGCAAAAATTTGGGTAATTTCAAGAGTTTTGGTAGGTAAGCGTGTGTAGGGTCCCTGGGTCAAAAATCGAAAATTTGGGAAATTGAAGATTGGGTGGATGTAAGTGGAATTAAATCATTTTGGTTGAGCCATGAAGCCATATCAAGCCCATATGAGCCATGAAGGGACTCATTTGAGGCATTCACTATGTTGTTCCTAACCTTCTTAGCCAAGGGCTCAGGGGTTAAGGACCATCCATGTGAATCACCTACATGAGTCAGGAGGTCAAGTTGGGTATGGGTGTGTTTTTAGGAAGTGTGTGAAAGTGTAGTGTATAGGTGTAGTGTGTAAGTGTAGTGTGTGTGTAAGTCAGCCCCTTCACTGCACTCAGTGCCACCTGTGGCGGTCCTAAGTGCCAAAGAGTCCTATAGAACTCATCCTTTAAACTTCCACATTTGATTTCAACCCTCTAGGTGATTAGGGGTCTATAGTCAAGTTTGTGGAGTTTGAAGGGAGTTTAGAAGTGGTTTGAGTTTCTAAAAGGTGGGTCCCAATTCTAGTCCTCTAAGATAGTCAAAGGAAAAGCCTAAGGCTAGATCCTAAGCACTAAAAAGAAGAAGAGAAGACCTCATCAAAAATGAGGTCAACAATAGTATGTAAGGGTGGTGGGTGAAGAGTCCACACACAAGAAGGAGAGTCAACTTCCAAGGAAGGACTGCCTAACCCAGAGGGTAGACACATAGTGCATAAGGGTGGTGGGTGAAAAGTCCACACACAAAAAGAGAGTCAACTTCCAAGGAAAGACTGCCGGACCCAGAGGGTCAACGCATCAAGCGTGATATAATGTGGGTGTACGGTATGTCGTACAACATGCCCACAAAGCTATTGAGAGTCTTCCATGCCATTTATATTTTTTTATTGGCATTAAATATTATTTTTTTAATTATTCCCAACATAAGTCGTTATGGGGAACGATTTGGAGTGACATGCCAACTCAATCTGGTAAGTGGAGCTCTCAAGTAAGCATCCTAAACTCATGACCAGATATACCATGCAAAATATGAGATTTGCAAAATTCAGGTCCAGGTGGGATTTTCCTTAAGTACTCTTCCCTAGTCCCTGTCCTTTAATTATTTTCACCCTTAGCCTAGATAGGCCTCATCATTCGTATCTGGGTGTAAAGAAAATGTTTTCATTTTGGAGATGTCTTTAAATCCATTACTAATTTATCAACCATCCCAATGTCACTTAACAATTCTCTGAACCTTAATATTCTAAGGATCTTACCAGGAGAATTTTGAAATCAAAAGGTTCTTTATATCGAATTTTTGATTTCCCACTCACCTCAAGCTTCTTCTCAGGAGTGTTGATCATTTTTTTTCTTTCAATCTTTTTTTTCTTTTTTTTTATTTTGAAGCCTCTCACACTTTTTTTTATCTCTCCTGAGAATTACTATATCTGGTGAGCTTCTTTTTGTTATAAAGTAATTTACTCTGACTCAAAAATCTCCTGAAGAAAGATTCTTAGAATTTTATGGACATTACTTGTCAAGCTTCCATCGGTCTAGCTGAATGGAAAAGTAAGAGATCTAAATAGTTTCTGAAACTACTCACATCTCAATGACACCCATCTAGTCACTCTGAGGTGTTCCCAGGACTTAGGTGAAAGTTCATTAAAGTAAGGGATTCGGTCATCAAGACATAATTCAAATCCCCCGAACCATGAAGATCGACGAAATCCTAAGAAGGTGCATACATGGTCCGCTTAAACCCATCCTCAGGATCTATCATAGATTCAACCTCAAGAAACATCAAAGGAAAATCCAAGATAAGATCAACTAAGGAGCACAATTCCTTTCGGAAGCGTCTCAACGGCCTCTGTAAATGGAGCCGAAATATCAAGAGGTACCGGGATAAGAAGCCACTGCCTCTTGGTCAAGGTATATCTCGGTTAGATAAGCGACGAGGTTCAAGCGGTAGTGTCGGATATCGAGATATCACGACGAGTCATGGACTGATTTATTATGACAAAGTGTTTTAATCAGTTCAACATGAATATTAACATGGTGATAAGAATAAACCAAGTCAAACAAAATATCCATGAGGTTGGATATAGGTGATGAATCCATCTCATAGTGATGCTTTCTCACAAAGAACAGACTAAAAGTCAATAAGGTCCTAGATAGGTGAGGCACCAAATCCTAGTCAGGTTCAAAGTAGACTGACTAAATAAAATGCTAGACAAATAAGTGGTCGTAGCAAAGAAATGCTCTCATCAAGAGCTTAGCCAAAAGGCAAACATAGCTCAAACTGAATGAGGCACTCTCAAATAGCCTGGGAGATGTGCATCACAGCTAAACATGGATCGACTAAGACTAGCAAAATGGTCTAGTCAATACAACATGTTATCAACAAGATATTTTTGGGAGTGTCCCCCAATCGGAGTATAAAACATCCATTATAGCCTTGCTTAATAGGTGGAAAGAGGTAGGATAAAGCACTCTTCAAAGCGAATGCGAGTAAACCCCTCGCCGTCAAATGTAGAAAGTCATTCTACATGCAGCGTCAGGATATCAAGAGACATGGTGACAATAATTTGCTTAACCCAATGGATATTCGCCGAAGTACGGCGATCAACTTATGTCCTCAAATAAGGTGAGAATCGGCGGGTTACGCCCCGGATCTTCCTTTATCGACATAGGACAAATTCATCTAGCGCGATGAAGAGGAAGCGACAAAATTTTCCTCGTGATTTCATGAAAGAGTTAGCACATCAAATATGGGCAAAAGCCACTCCAACAGGATCATCAATGATACCTGGCACAACATCTGGCAAGTGGCACTAAATACCACGCCAAAGATTCCATGCAACTCCTCGGCGGGTCTCATGGCCTGCACAACAGATGGCAAACATCCAGATCTTGTAGTGGACTGAGAAGTATATATCGGTCTCCTACTATGAGAATCGTGGGGTATGGTAAGTAGAGGAGTTCTTACACAACATGCTTAGATATTTCAGAGATCTAAGCAAGGAACTCATCTTAAGAAATTGGACCCTATCCTCTCAAAGAGGAAACTAGAATCTCAACAGGTAAAGAGACCTGCGGCTAAGTCAGCCACTATGGTTGCAGCAGTCTGTTCCTATTCTTCTGGACGCCCTTGCCTAATGTAGGGACGAGCGAGACCTCGTAGAAACCGAACAACCGGGGGGACAATCGTCAAACCAAGCAAAAACATTTCCACTTAAAGAGGAAGATGCTCCTACGATCTTCTAAGTCGAGAACTCGTGGTAGCAACAACAATGACGGATCTGCAAGGTGAGAATGACTTGCATCCGGAGGAGGGAAGAATCCCAAGCAAACCCGACCGGAGTGTAGTCCACATAACTGCACGGAGGTGAGAAAATGATTTTCAACTAATGGAATTTGGGCGTTATCCTGTGCTGAATCGGGAACAAGTCATGGCGGGGACATGGTCCACATCGCCAGAAGATGAAGAGGTGATTCTCAGCCGACGGGATTTAGCACCATCCCGGGCCAGAACCAAAACAAGCCATGACGTCGACATGGTCCACAACGTCGGAGGACGAGAAATGTGATTCTCAACCTTCAAGATTTAAGTATAAATCTTGGGTCGGAACCAAGACAAATCACGGCGGGGACCCAGTCCACACCGCCAGAGGACGGTACCATAACTGGTAACTCTAGCACTCTTACATAATGCAACATCCGTGCGGATGGAAATTCTAAACATATGGAAGCACTAAAATAGAGGCTAGTAAGCAGGAAAGAGCATTATAGCGTATCGCCATCTGGCACTAGTCCTTTCCTTAAGGGAAAAGTAACACCAATGCGGGTTGCTACAACGAAAGTAGTACTACATGTACAACTCCTTTTCGAAGGGGGGCACGTAGCAAATGTGACTCAAAACGGGGGCCGAAGGCACCTCCTAAACGGGAGTCAAAATGGGTATAGAAACCTGATACAAGCAATGTTGCTAAATTTGCAGCAATTTATTCCTGGTCCTCATGGCCTTCCTGCCTAATCGAGGGACGAGTGGATCCTCGTGGAAAATCGGAACAGAAAGAGAGTCGGGACAAATGTCACAACGACGACAGTAGTGACAAACCTACTGCTAAAAGAAAACTCACCTACATATGGCAAGGAGACACGTGAGAACACGGAGGGACAAGTCTAGAAAAGGCCGTCAGGTGCGGCGGCGCATCGCTATCGAGCGTCGTCCTTTTTTGCAAAAGAAGAGAACACGACGCGAGCCACCACAGCAAAAACAACTAAATGTGTACGACTCCCCTTTAAAGGGGGAGGACACGGAGGAAAACTCCTCAGATAGCGCAGGAACAACTCAATATGCACGTCTCCCCTTTTAAAAGGGAGGGCATAGAGCAAAACGTCTGAGAGAGCGTAAGAACAACTCAATATGCACGTCTCCCCTTTTAAGGGGGAGGACATAGAGAAAATGCCTCAAATGGCGTATGAAAGACTCAATGTGCACGTCTCTCCTTTTAAGGGGGAGGGCACATAGAAGAATGTCTCAAAGGGAGTAGGATTACGTAAGGTAACCTCACAGGGGTGCTCGAAAGAACTGAATGTTATGACACCCTCAGGAGCACAGAAACGCTTGAGGAGAGGGGAAAGAGATCTCCCTGGCGGCAACGATCATATCCATCTTTCTGCTCTTCCGCGTAGCGGGGCAAAAAGGGACAATGATAAAAAATAAGGAAAGGTCAAGAAACCAATCACAAAACTACAACGACATCGATGCATGCGATAATGCTGCAACCGAAATGTCGAGGGTGAGAGAAGGGACATAATGCATCGAGTTGCTACCCCTAGCAACCGATACATGGACTGAAAACCAAGGTCTCATAAAAAGGTCAACTGTGACTAGAAGAAAGAGAACCAGGTCACGATAATATGAGCGAAACTCCAAATATGGAGAGAGGCTATAACCCCAGAAAAAGTGAAGCTCCAAGTATGGAGAGAGAAACTCCTCCCCAGTGGAGTCGCCAGTTTTGCGAATACGCTGGGATCCACAAGACTCATAAGCGAAAACTCCAAGTATGGAGAGAGAGACTCATCCCCAGCGGAGTCGCCAGTTTTGTTTTCGCCATTCTTTTTCTCTTTTTTTATTTTAAAAGGAGTCGCCAGCTTGTCAGTTGTCGTATACTTCCCCAATTCGAATAAATCTCCCTCCCGAATCAAATAAGTGATTCGAAGAGGAGAGGAACCGATTAAGAAGGGACATACGACAAAGTGACAAACAAGAGAAAAGAAAAACACGGAGAGTCTACGTGCGATAAACCTCGCAAGGATAAGTCAAGCATGTCCGCCCAAACAAGATCGGCAAAGGCACCTTGAACCAATATCCGTGAAAGAAGTATCTACGTAGACTACCAATAACCGGAGAGTCGAGTGTGTGTACCGTTCGGGGTCAAGAGCACTCCCGCAGGAACGTATTCCTATCGGTTAATTACATCTTGGGGATACCCAAGAATACCCTCGATAAAAGGAGTTTCGCTTTATATTACCATAGACCTGGGGTATAGGCAATCAAAGGGAGATTATTCCGTGTGGGAAAGTCTCGACGATTCAAAGCTCTCGCTAAGCCATCAGGCAGAGAGTGAGTCTCTCACATCCCAAATGGGGTAGCGGCTCATTAGCATACGAAACCCACAGAATAACCTAAATCATCTTGACGGGGGTATCCCAACACGTCAAAGCACGTCCGGGCCATAAGGGCAGAGGACAGATCGTCGTATCCCAAACGGGCGGCAGCTTATCGGCATCGGGACGTCAAAATGATATCAACGAAGTCAAGGAGCGAAAGGGATCAACAGGGGTAGTTAAAGGAAGGAAGGAGCAATCCTAAAGGGGTAGAGGTAGCCAAGTCGGGGTATCACAAAACCGTCATCCAAAGCAGTAGGACCCTAAGTCTACCCGAACGTGAAGGTAGTCGACCCAACACATCCTGAGATCACCGGTCAGCAATCTGAGAATTGCAATATCCACGGGGACCTCGGTAGCCCTAAGGTCAAAGGAAGGAAACTCTATCCTATGACTATAAGCTGGAGCTCCAAGAGGTGGGTTTTACACCTGCCAAAGTGGCAAGATGCCTCAGGAAAGGAAGAGAGATGGAGGTTCACCTACAAAGCCGCAAACACTCCAAACAAAAGGACTTACACCCCGTCCGGGTCGGGGAGCCTTCTAACACCCTGTGCGCACTAGACAACCACCTATAAAGGTATGTCTGGGCCGCCAGAGTTGGAGAAGCACGGGGACTCCTCCTCGGGACATGCAAATATGAATGCAGTTATCTAGAGCGGTCCTTAAGTAATGTGGAGGCCTTATTAGTATGACTTGGGTGATAGCCATGCAATGTAACCCATTTAAAATCCGGCCCGAAGGCCATGCAAAAAAGTAAAAGTGCATATTTTAAATCTTAAATATTTTTAATCCTAAAATTCATTTATCTTGAATATTTTATTAGGATTTTTTTAACGTATAAATTTACAATTTTAGGGTCCTTAAAGAGCCTAAATGATACCGTGAAATCCCAGATCAAAGAAAGAAACAAGGAAAACACATACAGACATGTAAATATGTAATAAAATCAAGAAAGAAAGCACTCCATAATAAAATAAAAGAGGCCAAAATGCCGCTGGACCGGCAACATAATCCAGAAAAAGAAAAATGCGGTCGGACTCCGCATATACATGCCCGATCCTAACTCTATACATCAATATAAAAATGTAGAATTAAGATACGGGGCACGAGCATCTGCTCCTAGTCCCCTCCACGTAGTTCCCACGCAAAATGCCTCGGAACCCATGCCCGTATCTTATTTCTGCTACAGGACTCTCCTAGACTCTAAAAGTACAAAGAAAAAGAAAAAAGACTCAATCCTGCATGAAAACAAGTGTTAGCGGGAAAGCTCCCATGCAAATGGCATATAATGAGCCATGCCTTATAAGTGGGGGAGCTAAATAACACCTGCAATCAAATTGTTAGAAATCATCACTTGCTCCTTACATAGCGGTACCTGTGTGTGCATATAAATAGGCATGGCTCCCTGCAGAAAAGCGCCCTAACACACTACCATACATATGAAGCATGCAATCAAATCACAGGCAAAGTGCAGAAAAAAAAAGATACCTGGCTAGGGCAACCAATCCATCAAAGACAATAGCCAGGCATAAAAAAGACTACCTAGCAACCTAAGTCCTAGCCTAGCACACCATCTAACGAAAGTGCACAAACCTAGTGCCTAAGTGCAGGGTAAGTCTGGGTATAGTATGACTTTGACGGGGTCGCCATACCGGCCCCATCCTAAAGATCCGAAGGGTCTAAAGGGTGTCACGAAGAGGGGTGACACAAGTGAGATCCAATGGATCCTTAGCACAATCATACTTGTGCCGATCCCGATGACTTAATTCGCATTGCTCATTGGGATCAACCCAACAAACAATGCTCGTTAAGGCATCGCGACCGACATGGGGTCACTCTCCTAACGAGTAGGACAAGTCATCGAGGAATGGGTAAGCAAACAGTCATGCAAGAAGCCCACATTGTGATTGCTCGACTGAAGTACGAAACAATCACAACGGACGCCCAAAAGGGCAATCACACACATCATGCAAAATGCAAGGATGCTACATGCAAAGAGAATGCACCAAAGTGGTGATGGTTAGTATACCATAAAGGCAGTGACTCAAAAAGAGCAGGCATGCCGTGAAAGCAGCGGCCTAAAGGATGGGTATGCCAAGGAGGCAGTGACCCGAAGGTGGGCATGCCGTAGTGGCAGCGGCCCAAAAGGATGGGTATGCCGGGGAGGCAGTGACCCGAAGGTGGAATAAATTTCACCAGGGAGAATCATAAAAGTGCGGTGCAAATGGAAATGCAAACACAGAATAAGGTGCAACATGCAACCAGACCAACATGCACAAACATACAAACATGCAATATAATGCAATAAGTGGTCACATGCAAAAAGCAACAAGATGGAGCATGCACATGCAACACAACCCCAATACTCGACGACATGTCGAACTCATCCTAACGACCTCACATAGGTACCTAGGGTTGACGCTCTTGGATGTGCGGCATCGCCGCCTCCAGCTTTAGCGTGGCTACGTGGAGGGCTTCCCCCTCTGATTTCTCGTGGGGGAAACTCGCCACTGTTCGTAGGGCGGACTAGCTACAAAGCTTTTTTCGCTCTACGAACGCCCCGATCATATAGGATGGACTAGCTACAAAGCTTTTCCCGTCCTCTAAGATCGAACTCAACTAATCCCTCCAAGGGAGATTAGGAGCGCCAAAACCGTGGGAAATTGGGATTCCAACCCAGCATGATTAAGACTAAAGCTCATAACAGGGAATCGCTAGGCTACGAATAGGGATTGGCCAACGCATAGGATTCCTAACCTATGGCTCACTCTAGGTAAATCAACGATCCATCACATAGCGGCTCGACCGGTCGACACATGTCGTCCGACACCTCCACCCCATGTGGGCGATCGAACCCACGTGCCTAGATCGGACTAAACCTAGGGTCGGCTAAGGGATAAGAAAATCTCACCGCCGCGAAGGTTGAAGACACATTCTCTTTATGCTGAAGAAGAGCCCTCGATTCCGGCGAACCGCCGGTATTTGATCCAAGTCCCGACACGCCTCGCAATATGTACCTCGTCGAGCATGCAGGGACCGAGAAAAAGACTCAATGAGGTATGCAAAGTACCAAAAAATTAATAATTTAACACATAAAAATCTGCACCCAATAATGTACCTCCAAAAGAAGTTGGATGCGTCAAAGTATGCTCAAATTACCCCGCTAGGCACCACGAAGACTTTGCACAAGGATTTGATGCGACAAGCTCATCTACATTGTCCCAAAAAAAATAGAAAAACTTATGACATTTTAGCCCCTCTTCCAAGTGCTTTTAGATAACAAAAAAAAAGAAAACTACACCTGTGTAATTGCAAATCACACAAAAGATCCAAATTTGCTTAATCAAAGCAGGACAAACCCAAACAAAAATAAGTTTGGTATAGCATAAGCCTCACTGCTTTGGAATTTCACAAATTAAAACATTAACATGAAAAGATTCTGCACATATGAATCAAATTTATGACACATAATAGTGGATTTGGAGCAATGTTCAACTTGAATCTACCTGCATATGTCAAACCAAGGAGGAATGAGGTCGCCGATAATATATAGCAGGAGAGAGTTTCGGTGCCGACGTCGGAAAGGTTGGTGGAGCGTCGCCGGTGAGAAAATAAGGCCGCCGGCCCCGAAGGAGGAGCGGCTCAGAATGACCGGCGGCTGAAGATCTCGAATAAGGTGGCCAGCGGCGTCATTCTTCACCGGCGACGAGGAAGACTCGGTGAGGTGCGCCGGAGAGGGAGCTCGGGCAGGCCTTCTCGCCAAAAATCAAAGGGGAATCAAAGCAGCAGGCTCGCGAATCCAAAGGGAGGCGGCTTCGGCAGTCTTCACGTGCGTCAGAGAGAGGGAGGCAGCAGGCAAACTCGCCGGTGAGGGTCGCTGGCAGAGGGGAGGCGGCGCGAGTGGGATCTAGTAAGAGGAGTCGCAAAATGTCGGCTAGGGTAGGGCTCATGTGCGAATTTTCTTGCTGGGAGAGGGAGAGATGCGATATATTAAAGGATAATATAATATATTATATAATATAATAATAATATTATTATTATCATAATTATCATTCTCGTATTTTAAACATGTATCCGTCCTCGCAGCGAGGTGGATGTCCCTCTTAGCTAAAATCGAAGTTCCGGATGCACTCGCGTGGTCCGTTTCGTCGTTCGGGGTCGTTCGGGGCAGTTTGGGCCACTTTTTGAGCAATTTGATCAAAAAGGATAATTCACATATTTTATGCCCGCTCGTGATGTCATAGCAAAATGAACATCCTCCGTAGGTAAAATCGATGTCCCGGACACAATTGTGTGATCCGTTTCGTCATCCGGAGTAGTTCGAGTGACTTTCAGACGATCGCGCTAAAAACGATAATTTGCACAATTTTTACCCCGCCCGCAAAGCCGTAGCAAAATAAATGTCCTTCCTAGCTAATATCGATGTTCCAGACACACTCGCGTGGTCCGTTTCATCGTTCGAGGTCATCCGAACAAGCTCACGAGTGGATGGGCCAATTTGAGCTAATTTCCCGCGCGACGCGTCGAGTAACATCTTTCGGCCCCGGTATGCTCGAATGGACATCCCATGCATGTAATATATAAAAAAAAATGATGCCAACAATTCCATTTAAAACTACTCGACCGTCTCATCTAACAAGAATCCTACTCCAAAGAGAACATTATGTCAATTGTATTTAAATAATAAGTGTACAACATAATTTATATTTATTTAATCTATAGCTAGTATCAAAGATGATGATATCTCCAAAACAATCGTAATCAAGCATGGATGTCCCGTCACTCAAAAAAAATAATCAACCTACCATTATCATCAACTTTAAAATCACACTCAAACATGAAATTTAAAGTTATCTCTCTGTGAACAACTGCAATAATACATTGTCATCATCATTTTCAAATCTACCTCTCATCTCTCTTTGGATGAAATCGAAGGCATCTATTTTCGTACATTCCAGGTTCTCTATAGCACCAATTTATTTGGCTAGAAAGTTGAAAGCGTCTTTAGGTCTTATCCAAGAGTGTGACATCGATATAAGCATATCTGCATTGATTTCACCTATCTTTCTGCTCGAATGCAAGAGATGCTTATCATCAGGGTTCGCTAATGAGTGGTTACGAGATTCAATCAATTTCTTCACTATACAGTTGCCTTCATCATTAACTGCGTATCAAATCATTGACGAACACCCACTTCTTGAGTCCGCTCTTTTGCATTTAACAGTTTCTGTGATATTCAGTTCTCTCTTGAAGTCTGTTTTTTTACATATGAAGTCCTTCGTCTTAATATTCTTAGAGTTTGACAAAAAAGTTGTGTAATTCTTACGAACATTAAATCCGATATGATGGACATATGCACAATATATTTCATAAGCTTCTTTCTCACTATGCACTGTCGTTTGAAGTAATATGTTTGCAGTTTGCTCGCTACAGATAACTCAGCTCCCACCAAACTGCACACAAGCGAATAAAATGTTAAACAATTGCAATTTTAAAAGATATATTATCAATTACCATGATCACTAAATGAAGTAGCCAAAAAAATCATTACAGGGAAGTACATGTCCACAAATACATTTTAAAGCTATATTTACCTTGATTTTTTTTATAAAAAACTAAAGTCATGCACCACTACAAGCATACCTCTAAACTTAAACATATAGCAAATGACTAGGTATTAAAGATAAAAAAACAGTGTCTCTAAAAAAAAAAAAACAAAAAAAAAAAAAAACAAAAGCATCTCATAACACACCTCCTCTTTAACCTTCATTTCTTCTATTTTGGCATGATAACTCTCTTCTTCCCCTTCACAAAAATGCATGTTTAGGTTTTTATAGTCCATCTTTAGATCGAGCTGCCGGTCCGGTCCAGGAGAAAATCACACCGAAAAATATGACAATACAACAATAAACTCTAGTTGCTTAAACACCGGGATTCACGTGCTCTAATTGTTATTATTTTAACGTAGTATATGTAGAGGTTATATGAAAGTTACAATGAGATTACATAGGCGATACCACAACAGGGAGAGGGTTACATTAACGTTATTTTAAGAGTCAAAGAGGTTATTTATGCTGTACCTGTTAGAAATTTATGTTAAAACTTTATGACACAAATTCTAAAAATACATAATAGTCAAGATCTTTTAAATTCAAGATTTTCACATCACTATAATAAAGTAACACATACATGTATTCATGATGATAAAATTTGAATTTAAAGAGATGAAGTTTCTCTCTAATCCCTTTCAACTTTCTGTATTCATGATAATAAAGTTTGATCTTGAAGAGATGAAGTTTCTCTCTCTAATCCCTTTCAACATTCTATACTTTCTGATGGAGGGAAATGTACAAGGCGTGTTAGGAAGAGAGATGACACATTCTCTAAATTATGCTCTATTTAATCACCATCCATCAAGGGGGTTACTAACCAATAAGATTTATGATAATTTAATAAATTAATTGACTTTTATTATCAAGATCAATGACATAAGTTAGTAACATTTATTCATTTTAGGGGTTACATGTGTTACGAATATAAATATCATAAGTTATCATAAGTTATGACATAAATAACATAAATTTTCATGAGTTATAAAAATTAATAACTTAAATTATCATAAGTTAACATTTATTATAACATAATTTACGAGTTAAGAAAATAAAGAACTTATGTTATAAAATTAATGACATAAGTTATTGATAAGATACTAAAATAAATGTGTGTCACAAATAAAAATTTAACAGTACTGCGACGCATAAGGGTTACACCAAGGTTACGTTGAAGTTATAATCGCGGTACCACGACAAACGAGTTACATTGAGGTTACGTGAACGTTATATACGCGGTACCGCGGAGATGAGATTAAACGAATGTTATAACTCGGTTATACCCGGTGTACCGCTATCTGCGCTGGGGACGTTACGCTCGGGTTACAGAGGGGTTACAACCGCGTTACCCTGACCCTACCGCATGGGTTATTGGAGCTGTATAGGGAGGTATACGCAGGTTATCGCTGCGAGCCGAACCGTCAGGTCACGCGTATTAATTTAGTGATTTAAATACGGTGGGACCACATTCGAGGACGTATCGCCGTCCCATTGGATGACATACGCAACGTCACATACATATTTAGCATGCAATTTTTTTCCCCAAACCAGCACCTAATGAATTAAAAAAAAAAAATAATAATTTCTTAATATTATTTTTTTTACTGAACGTGTTTCTAACGACATGATATGAGTGGGTTATTGGCAGCGGAATAAAAGAATATCTCCGCATTAAATAGAGCAAGAACAATCTTCAAAATTTGTAATATCTTAAAATTAATAATAATAAAAAAAAATTGTGGCAGGCAAGTTCCCCAGTCTACTTGCAGAAAAGCGAAATCAGAATCAGAAACGAGGCAGAACTGCGGGAGGAATTTCGAAGGCGATTCCAAGGATCCATCCTCGCTACTCCCGTCGCCTCCGTAGATATTTTCTTTACCGCTTCTGTCCGTCTCTGTATATCGATGCATTTGATTAGGGTTTGGTTTGTGTTTGATACGGAAGAGGGGTAGATTAGGATTCTAGGGTTTGTGAGGCGGGGATGGATCCGGAGCAAACCTTCCTCCGCGTCCACGCGCGGCTTTCGGGGATGCTGTCTCAGCTTCTGACGCCGAGGATCCGAATGGTCCTGGAGTATATCTACCTCGCCGTCGCCGTTGCGCTCTTTTGCTTGCTTGTGGTCATGCACATCAACTTCGTTCAGCAGGTGAGCTGAGAGGTTTCTGCGTGGAATTCGTTTACGTTTATTTCATCGTTTTGGTACCCTTTAGTTTATCAGCAATGTGGTTTCTTGCTATACTATATAAATTTTCAATCAATAAATTTTCTTTTGGCTTTTTAATACGCGGATGAAATGAAAAACTGAGAATTTTTTGGTCGACTGTATGTATATTGGTACACATTGTTGAGAATAGGTGAAACCTAATTTAAACTGCAATACACAAAAAAGACAGAACTGTTGGTTGTTCTTTAAATCGATGGCTGTTTTGTTGCTGCTGCTGTTGCAAATTTCAAAAGATTTTGATTGTCCGTAGTTTCAACTATTATTACTTTGATACAAAATGAGAATAATACCCCACATTTAGGACAACCAAAAGTACAATAAAATTTCCAAAAACGCCCTTAATGTAATAATCGACAAATATTGAATACTTTTTAGGGGCTCTGCCACAAAGCCTTGCCTACTTTCAATCCCCATGGCAACTTCAAATTTTGATGCCTGATTAATGGTCTGGCACGTTGGATTTTTTCGCATCTTTGTTTCTAAAGAACCGGCATAGTTTTGTTTGACTATAAATTTTTTAATTTTTTTTTAATGTTTTTGGTTAATAACAATTTTTTACAACCAAATCTATGAATTGGCTATTGCAAGAATATTATTGTCTAACTTTAAAAAGGAGAAAGTCTATAATACTTACTGTACTTTCAAAAATAAATTTCTCATAATAATTTTGTGGCAACTGTTACAAGGAGGTGCAACAATTCCAAAGTGTTCCCGTGTCATACATTGTTACATTTTGCAACCTATTATATTGGAGTGTGGTTGTAAGAAACTTATTTTTATAAAATTAAAATCTATGGGTGTCAAAAATTAACCCGACACGCCTACATGACTCAAACTAGATTTGAAAAATCCGGGTTAGGGTTGAACCAAATAATTTTGAGTCGCGTTTGAGCCAGATAATAACTCATTTATTATTTAGGCTTGGTTCAGGGGTAAACCTGAAAATCCAAACATGACCTGAATAAGTATGAAAGTTCGGGTCAATTTCGGATTAACATGTCAAGTTTAGGTTCAGGTCTTAGTTTTCGACCCGTTTATTATTTGGGCCGTGTTCGGTTAACCCAATTATGGCAGGTCATTTTCGGGTCGGATCTGAACCCGACCCGCTGACCCGAATTGACACTCTTATTAAAATAAAATCCCTCCATTCTCTTTAGCTTCATTAAAACTTGAGGCAGACACTATTAAAAAAATTTCATGATCACTTGATTGTCCAACACGTGCATCAAAATTATTTCAATGAATTGTTTTGATTGTGTGAGAACTTAATTTTGTTTTAATGAGTAAGATATCTAAACTAGCCTGGAATCAAGTACATGGAATGTTGGTTGTATTTAAGATTGTAATTGATGGTTTTGATTGGTGACATAATGATAAAAGTAGACTTTAAGTAGGTTGCTATATGTTATCCCATCATACTTATTTTTTGTTATACTTGATGAATTAATAAACTAGCGTGACATAAATTAAAATTGATCGATAAATTATATTTATTATAAACATCACAGACATTTTATGTGTATCTGGCTTTCTTCAATTACCACCTTGATGGAAAAATTAAATAGGTGTATATTATTATCTATTCTATCATCAGGCTTGAGAAATTTTAGTTGGAGCTTCTATGGATATGAATTTTAAATGAAATGAATGTTTGGTAGGTATTGCAATTTTTTTTTAGCTTTTCTTTGACGCAAGGAAAGTGACTGTGGATTTACCGTGGCATATTAAATGCTAATTATCTTTACCATATATGTTCTATCTTTGAATGCTACCTACACATCAATGTTTAAAAAAACATTTGATTCGTCCCTCTCTAGGCATGCCTCGATTCGAGGCGCTTGAATAACGACTTGTCAATGCTGGTGAGGCTTGCTCCTATATGCATTGAGGCGTTCAACTCCAAATGTTTACACCTTAAATTGTATGAGGCATCAAAGCAAATTACCTAATTTAAACTATTCTCTACAATCATATCACACAAATTAGGGCTAGAGCGTCATTGCGAGATCTTTATTGTTTTTTCCTTGCTCTTTATCCCGAACCTTCAAGCGCTTTTGTGTCGAATAACCGTCTGAACGTCAAAGTCCAAGGTCGTCCCGAGCATCGAAGGCCTCTAATTCTTCGTTTCGAGCCTTCTGCATCCTGAGCGTCGAAGGCCAATCAAAGGATTCTGCGCCTTCTGGGTTCTTGAGACAACGTCTTCCGGGTTTTTGTGCCGTCGTCTTCTGCATCCTGTCCACTATATAAGTCCAACATCTGTGTCAACTTCTATCTCGAGCCTTCTGCGTCTAGAGCCTCAAAGAATTGGGTGATATGTATTTTAATGCCTATTATAAGTACATGTACTTTATACTTTATTAAATTGTTAGATTTATAAGTAGGTTTAAATTAATTTTAGGGGAATTTACTCATTTACATGCATACCGCCCATTCTTTTTAAAGCTTAAGGTGTTAGATATGAAAATTAATAAGAATTGGGTTGTACAAATGTACATCCCTCTTAATTTTAATTTTAGTTCTTATGTTTAATTTTTTTTGTTGAGGCTTATGCCTTGATTCATGTCGAGGCTTACGCTTTCCTCGCAAAGAAAAAATGTTTCAATCCTCGATTTCGCCTTTTAAAACATTGACCAACATAACACTTCAATTGGATCAAACAATATTGTGATTCCACCTAAACGTGACAGCTCATGGATATTTTCATCCATCAAACCGTTATTAAAATAGAGAAGCTGCATTCTTTTCGTCATTTGCACCAAATGGACAGGTCCCTTTCAATGGGGTTGTTGGTGGCTTTGGGTAGACTTGTTTGGTTGTTTTGGTCCTTTGGATAGGGCTATAATCGAGTTGAGTCGAGTTGAATATATCATAGATTGGAGTTGGCTTGGTCATATTACAAGTACATGCTTGGTTTTAGCTTGTGCTGAGCTTTCACATTTATATTTTTAGTTGACATCTTTAAATTATTTTATAATCATATTTGACTTGTTTAAATTAATTGAAAAAATACTTATACGATCTAATAAGCAAACTAAAAATTCAAGTAATTCGTTAAATAATAATTTTACAAATCTAAACGAATAAGCAATTTTGTTTTCCACTATATGTAATTAATTAAGATAATAAAGAAACCACAAACCATCTTTCTTGGGATTATATGACATAAATAAGTTGCACTTATGCCTTTAGTTCCTTGCACCTGTTAATACTTACTACCACTTTATTGAGATTTAGTCAAAATTTAGGTTAAATCATGCCAATCTTTTTTTTGGGGCATGTAATTCTTCTGCCACGAACTATCGAGTATTCGAATTATGGGATTTAACAGTTTTCACCTGTTTTGCATTGCCACTTCTATCAATACTCCTCTAGACATCAATAATTTCATTGAGTTCTTACATTAACAATCGTTTATGATTTTTTTTCCATTTTTATTATTTAGGCTTTATGCATTGAGAGTTGAGATTTTGGGTAGGGGTGGAAGAGGTGATGAATGGTTAGAGCATATGAGAGTCTGAAAAGTTAGGAAGTAAATTACCTTGGTTATGAATTAGGATATTTTATTTATTATAAATTATTATTTTATTTTTATAAAATTTAGACTATTATTTAATTATTAATTATAGTGACACACCTAATTTATTTGATTAAGCACAGAAGACTATTATTAATATATTGAAATTAATTACTTTATCAAATTTGTACTTCAACATTCTCAAAAATATTAACATTAATAAATAAAAGTAAAATATATTTGAATGTATTAATATACTTATGATATTTGTATAATTAAGATATAATAAATAAACACATGTTAAAATTTGTGATAGATCTTTAATCCTGAAATAATATTTGGGTTGCACTGTACTATATTATTTTAAAATAAGTAGTTAAACATAGTATATTTAACCAAAATTTAATTGATTAATATATGTGCTATGTTTGACCTTCATATTAAAATTTCAACAAAGTACTTATTGAACAATGTTCAATAGGTATAATGAACAAAAATAAGTTGTTCATGAACTAATTAAACAAGTTTGATTGTGTCCAAGCAAAATTTTTTTTTCTTTTGAGTTTTTAAAAAGTATCCACACTTGTTTATCTCATTACTTATAAGAATGGATTGAATAAAATACAAATTGATTATTTTCTTATGAGAAGAAGAGATCGTTGAGATTGTAAAGATTGTAAGGTCATTCCAAGTGAGGTTTTAATTGCCCAACATTGATTATTAATTCTAGATTTTAAGATGAAGACTCATAAAATAAAGAATACTAGGACTCATCATCGTAGAATTAGTTGGGGAAACCTAAAATACACAAATAAAATTATTTTTATGAGTAAAATTCAAGATTCCAAAATTTGGGATGTTCATAAAGAAGCAAATGCTATGCGAGACAAAGTAAAAAACACTATTAAACATGTAGCAAAAGATGTACTTGGAGAATAAAAAGGTAAAATTTTTATAAATAAAAAATAGTTGGTGTTGGAATAATAACGTGCAAGAAAAGATAAAATATAAGAAGTTATGTTATAAAAATTTGTTTGAATGTAAAAAGTTAAAGAACTGAAAATAATATCAAACAGCCTGCAGAGAGTCTAAAAGATCAATATGCGACGTTAAAAATTATGCTTTTAGTGATCTTTATAATATATTAAATACTAAGGATGGTGAAAAAAAATATGTATAAACTAGCCAAACAAAGAGAAAAGAAATGTAAAAATTTAACTCAAGTAAAGTGTATTAAGGATGAAAATTAAAAAGTTCTTTTCTTAGAAAAAAATATTCAACATAGGTGGGTGAGTTATTTTGATAAACTTTTTAATGAAGTTTCTGAAAAAAAGATCGACCTTGGTGATCTGAATATTGTTAATAATAATAAAGCGTTTCATTTTTACCGTCTGATTAGTAAAAAAGAAGTTATGTGGCTTTAAAGAAAATCAAGGGTGGAAAGCCTGTAGGACCTGATGATATCTCAATTGAAGTGTAGAAATACTTAGGAGATTTGAGAGTTTATTGGCTCACTAAACTTTTTAATATTATTTTGAAAACTAAAAGATGTCTGATGAGTGGAGGAAGAGTATTTTGGTCCCATTTTTAAGAATCAAGGTGATGTACAAGAGTTTGCTACTTATAGAGGAATTAAATTGATGTGTCGTACTTTAAAATTATGGGAGAGTTTAATTTGAACATAGTTGAAGACATATTACAAAGATTTCTCATATCAATTTGGATTTGTGCCGGTAGGTCTTCCATGGAAGCTATACATTTATTGAGAGGTTTGATGGAGAAGTTCAGAGATAATAAGGAGGAACTACATTTGTTTTTTATTGATTTAGAAAAAACTTACGATAAGGTTCCAAGAGATATCCTTTGGAGAGTTCTAGAGAAGAACGGTGTTCATATGACTTATATTCAAGTCATTAAAGATATGTATACTGGAGCTGTTACTTGTGTTCAAACTGAAGGAGGATTGACCAAATATTTTTCTATTTCTGTTGGATTACATCAGGGATTGGCTTTAAGCCCATATCGTTTTGCTTTATGGATGGTCTTACTGGACATTTACAGGATGATGTACCTTGTTGTATGCTTTTTGTTGATGATATCCTTCTCATGGATATTACCAGAGAAAAAGCCCAAGAAAAATTTGATTTATGGAGGTCTACACTAAAGTCTAAAGGTCTTCATTTGAGTAGAACTAAGACTGAATACATGGAATATAATTTAGTGGTAGTAGCACTAGTGATAGAAGTGTAACTTTGGATGATCAAATTTTTAAAAGGTGTGAATGATTTAGATATCTCAGATTTGTTATTCAAAGCGATGGTGATATAGATGGGGATATTAATAGTAGAATTCAAGCTGGATGGTTGAAGTGGAGGAATGTTTTGGGCCTTTTGTGTGATAGAAAAGTACCGCTTAGACTGAAAGAAAAATTTTATAAGATGGTGGTGAGATCTGCAATGCTCTATGGCGCTAAATGTTGGCCTTTAAAAGAGAAAAATAATAATAAGTGTTGCTGAGATGTGAATGATTAGGAGGATGAGTGGCTTTACACTTAGAGATAAGATGCGAAATGAATATATACGTGATAGGGTTGGTGTAGCTCCTATGACAAACAAAATTAGAGAGAGTCGTCTTAGATGGTTTGGTCACATAAAATGCCGACCATCTGATGATCCGATTATGAGAGTAGATATTTTGGATTCAGCTTATATTAAGAAAGACAAAGGTAGACCTAGGAAGACTTGGGCTTATTGTATAAAAATGATTTTAATTTTTCAGAATTAAATGAAAATATGACACTAAATAGGACACAAGGGAGAAAAAAGGATTCATGTAGCCGACCCCACGTAGTGGGTCAAAGGCTTTGTTGTTGTTGTTGCTGCACTTGTTTATTTACCTATTTAAACAAACTTACATAAGAATTAATCGAGTTGTGTTTGAATTATTTATTGAGTGCATTAGCTCATTTATCATCATTTCCCTAGACACCTCACCGACCACTTGCACTTAGGGTTTGTTGAACAATATTGTTGCCGGAATTTTGGTAGGCTGACAGTGTCACCCTTATGAATTACAGTAATATTTGTATAACTAACACAATATCGGCAACATCTTTCGCTTTTCTTTTTAAAGCTAGTGTAGTTTTTGAATGGATTAAATCCTTTGAGGTTGTGTGTGTATATTTAAGGATGAATTTTTTGGTGGTTATGCTTTTGTACCTATCACTACGTATTTCCTCTATGCTTATGTTGAATCCTTTCCTGTTGTACCACTTTTTCCTTTATTGGGCAGGTATTTGCCATTTCGGCTTTCCTTTTTTTTTTTTTTTGAAATTTATATTTGTCCTTAAATAGAAAGGCTTCAATAGATTTATATTCTCTCTTATGTATCATTGTAAATTATTAATCAAAAGGAGCATATATACAAGGAAGAAATGATACTTTAGAAGGTGATTTAGCAAATATATTTTTGGGGCATTTACATTCATATCTATCAGCTAAACTTTACTTCTTACAGTTCTACAACCCGAATATTTCATATCACATAAAGAAACCACCTTTTAACTTTAAAAATGTGAAATACACCTTGTCATTCATAGATAATGCGATGTAGATGTAAAAAATGAACTTTTGGTGTTAGGCATGTAAATACATGGAAACCGAGCGGTATCCATGCAAATCGTCCTATATTTTCAGTATTTCTGTATGAATTGCTGAGTTCTGCTTAGCTCATTTATCATCATTTCCCTAGACACCTCACCGACCACTTGCACTTAGGGTTTGTTGAACAATATTGTTGCCGGAATTTTGGTAGGCTGACAGTGTCACCCTTATGAATTACAGTAATATTTGTATAACTAACACAATATCGGCAACATCTTTCGCTTTTCTTTTTAAAGCTAGTGTAGTTTTTGAATGGATTAAATCCTTTGAGGTTGTGTGTGTATATTTAAGGATGAATTTTTTGGTGGTTATGCTTTTGTACCTATCACTACGTATTTCCTCTATGCTTATGTTGAATCCTTTCCTGTTGTACCACTTTTTCCTTTATTGGGCAGGTATTTGCCATTTCGGCTTTCCTTTTTTTTTTTTTTTGAAATTTATATTTGTCCTTAAATAGAAAGGCTTCAATAGATTTATATTCTCTCTTATGTATCATTGTAAATTATTAATCAAAAGGAGCATATATACAAGGAAGAAATGATACTTTAGAAGGTGATTTAGCAAATATATTTTTGGGGCATTTACATTCATATCTATCAGCTAAACTTTACTTCTTACAGTTCTACAACCCGAATATTTCATATCACATAAAGAAACCACCTTTTAACTTTAAAAATGTGAAATACACCTTGTCATTCATAGATAATGCGATGTAGATGTAAAAAATGAACTTTTGGTGTTAGGCATGTAAATACATAGAAACCGAGCGGTATCCATGCAAATCGTCCTATATTTTCAGTATTTCTGTATGAATTGCTGAGTTCTGCTTAGCTGGGAGAGAGATTTATTTAACCACCCTGTGCATGCTCCGCTGTAGTTGTAACGAACAGTTCATGAGGGTTGCATGGGGATCTTTGTTTGGCTACCACATGATGCCACATGTACCTTGAATTACATAACGTTTGGGAAAGAGAATAAAATATTCTCATTTTCTTTTTCTTGCCTTGTTTAACCTGATTGTAGGTTTGAAAGGGCTAACGAGTTTGGGTTTTCTGTGCAAAACATTTGAAAATTTTCTTGCATGGGTGAAAAATAATGTTATGTATGTGATTATTATTAAAATTTGTTTTTTTTGCTTTTGATGGTTTCCATTTTTGTTTTTTTACCAAAGATTTTGCTGCATTTCTTTCTTTCTTCTGTTTACCGGCTTGTTTTGCCATTCTGTTAATGAATAAAATGAGCTTGTAATACTATTATGTAATAGGGTGATTTTTAGAGAAGGGAAGATGTACTTAATAAGACAACTAATACTTCATAAAGTTCTTTCCGATGTCCTTCACTTAGCTTGTGAAGATTCGTAATGTTGGCATCATTTTGTTGGGATTAATTCCCACCATAATCTGTTATTTGCCTATGAATTCTCCTTAGCTCAATATTCATGATCTCTTTTATGCCTGTTTTGGTATCCTTCTTTTGCTGACCTTTTGCTCTTCCCCTTCTGCTTTTTCTCGCCTTCAATGAACAAAGATGAATGAAGGTTAGGACTGCGCTGTGTTGGATTTCTTTTGGGAAAATTTACATATATAGCATACAATTCTTATGTATTTACAAATCTCACATCTAAACTTCCGTATTTACATAGCATTTTAGTGCTTTAAACCTATGTATTAAAATATTTATTCAATTTTAAAAGTTAGCAATAGTGCCACTTTAGATTTTATATTAAAGATTTGAGTGCTATATGTGTAAATATTTATGTTTAGATGTGACATGTAAATACTTAAAATTGTTTGCCATGTATGTAAATGCCCTTTTTTGTGACTGCAATCTACGAGATCTTAGTGTTTTTCAAGCAATCTTGAATATGTGCCAGTGAAGTAGTTTGGATGATCATTTTAATTGACTTATAGCATTGGTTTTTTTAAGAAATCTGATTAGTTCCATCTGCTTTTTCATTGCATGTGAAGCCCGGTTGTTCAGCTGAACTGACAGGAATTAAATTTACTGAAGCACAGTTAGTTCAAATTAAGGTAAGTACTTTCTTGCTATAATCGAATATCCATTCTAACTTTTTTCAAATTTCATGTGTAATTTTCAGCGTGATTTCCCTATTTTATGAGTTAATGTTTTGTATTTTTGTTTGGAAACGGGTTGATCACCAGAGCATCCTTTTGAATTTCATGTTGTGGCTATCTTATTTCACATTCTTAGCTAACTTTAGTTATAGTTTGATTAAAATTGTGTTAGATCAGCAGACAATGTCTGCCATATTATTTGAAAGCTTATATTAGGCGCAAAACTAAAATGGTAATTTAGTCATTTTTTAGTTATTATTGTGGTGTTTAAATATGACTTAATATGTTTAGGATTAGATATGTGTGTTTGTTGTCTTGAATCTTAGGGTTAGGGTTTGGAAGGGATTGCCTGCCTCTCGAATTGTAGGTGTTTTTTTTAATGCATTTTGGCTGTGTGTTGTTTTGTGCTGGTGAAGTAAAATATTTTGTTTGCCCTAATTTTTGTGGAAACTCGTCTCTTTTCTATCAAGTTGATATTAGAGCAACATCTTGTGAGTAATAATGATACAATCACTATTCGAGCTAGTTAGGAAGTCAACAACGGGATTGCGATATAGAGGGTTCTGCCTTCATGACCGAACTTTGCTATACAATCATGATTCGATACAAAAGTGATTTTAGCTAGGTGGGAAGCCAACGACGAGATTGCGTTGTACAAGTTTTCACCTTCATGGCCAATGGCGGGATCGCGACATTCAAGGTTCTGCCTTCATGACCGAACCTTGCGATACATTCACGTTTCTAACTAGCCGAGAAGCCAACACGAGATCACGACGTGCAGGGTTTTGCCTTTGTGACCGAACCTCCCGGTACATTCGCGATTTGAGCTAACTGGGAAGCCAACAACGGGATCACAATGCACATGTGTTTCACCATCGTATCGAAAACCGTCCTAGGAGTAATGACAGCCAAGAAAATTGATGCATTGCAAGAGAAACTAGAGGGAGAGACTATTCAAATCAAATATGAAATGAAGAGCTTTTCCTGGCCATTGAGGGGCGGTTCACATCCATTGAGGGGAGATTCATGACTGTGGAATAAATGATTAAGAAGTTTGTGAAGTTTCACGTAGGACCATTGCCTTCGGTTGTCGGATTAAGCGATAATGTTTGAAGTAGACTCGAGCAGTAGTGATTAGAAGAATTTGCACGACATTAAGGCAATGTCGTTGCCTTTGGCAGATATGGAGCTGCGGGTGTTAGTTATCTAAGTGTTTTAGATTGGGTGATATGCATGTAAATCTCTTCGCTACCAAATTTCCCATGTGCTTTTTCCTCTCTCCCCCTCTTTCTCCCCACTCCCTTCCCCCCTTCCCTCTCTTCTTTCTCATGTGGGTCAAAGCAAGACTCCACTCCATCTTAACCTGACCCCCCAACCCCGATCCCGCATTTTCCTCCACTTCTCCTTCAACCAAAACCCCCTCTTCCTCCACTCCTCCTAACTGAGCCACCCCACTTCTCCACGTTCTCTCCACATTTGCACTCAATCCAACCGAACCCCATTACTCCCATCTTCCTCCACTCCTCCCAACCGAACTCCATCTCTGACTCCTATTGATCCCACACCATCCCCATCTCCTCTCTACTTTTAGATTACTCACAAATTCCCCTCCACTCTCTAAATCTCATGCCAGGGCCAAACTCCCTTCTACTCTCCCCATCTCTCAATCAAGGCACGCTCCATCTCACACCAAGTCCAAGGTTTCTCCTCTTCTCTCTCGATTAGCAAGAGGAGAGCTATCCAAGGAAGAAGTAATACCTCCGACACACTCATGAAGGCTTGATGAAGTTTGGGACCGCTAAATCGCATGGAGATACCACTAACGCAAGGTACGCTCCAAACTCTCATTTTCCTCGGACTTGATATTTTATAAAATAAATTATAATCTAACCATACATATATTTAAAAAATTCTTCATAGATCATTTTGCATTTTATTTTTCTTAATTTGGTTGAGTTTCGAGCGAGATCAAATGATTTAAAAGTGGACGGATGGCTCACGACAACGGTGGGAGATAAAGGAGAACGATCCAACTGTTAACCTTATGCTTTTTAACTTGACACATGTTCCTTAATGAATATGGGTCCTCCCCGCTGCCTAGGAATCAAAATAGGAAATAGAGAAATTTTTTGAGAATATTTTGGATTTATTTATTTTAATAAATGACTTAAACTTCAATAAATCATAAAATTTAAAATATAAACTAAAAAGTGCATGTAAATACTTGGAACTCACAAATTGTTTAACTTTTTCTTAATAAAATAAACTCTACAATTAACAATTAATTAATTAATAAATAGTTAAAGTAAAATAGCTTACAAAATTTCTCACCTCAACCTTAACTTTAGATAATTTTTTCAAGACCTCTAAACCCACTTTTTAAACATCTAAATGATTTTTTAAACTTTGGGATTTAATTTTCCTAACTAATTAATTAACTTAATCAATCTCAATCTTAAAAAAATCATATAAAATGGTATTCAATTTTAAATTTTTTTTTAAAACATAACCTAAAACTAAAAAAATAAAACCCTAACCCTAATGCCCTAAATTAGGAAAAAATATTAAAATAGTCCTATTCATTTAAAATTCCACCTCACTTAGGGTAAGATCACTCTAAACTCTTTAATCAACCTCAAAATTCCATAATTTATTTGGAATTTTAAGTTGTCAAATCAGTATGGTTTTGATTTTCCTAAGTTAATCCATTTAAAATAAATTCAGTAATTCAAATAATTCAACCCAAACTTCAATAAATCATAATTAATTCAATATAAATCTAAAAATTACAAATAAATCCTCTTTGAGATCAGTACAACCTTCTTTCCTTGAAAAATAGAAGTTGAATTTTGTTTTAAGCTTAATTACCTAATTTCCCCTAGATGAATAAGGGCTAACTAACCCTTTATTAGTGTTTAATTTATAAGGTAACTAAGTCTAAACCCTTCGGCGTAATGAGCCTAACTTAAAGATAATTTTCTAAGATTTATTGGGAGTATTTATACTAAGATTTGAACTTTCCTATGTAAAATTCTAATTTACAATTAACAATTTAAAAAGAGGATTAAATAATATCAGAACCTTGGAAATCATAATTAATTGTAGAAAACTTAAAAAAATATCAATAAATAGGCTTAGGAAAGGGGAGAACATCTCATCCTGGAAAAATATTAAAAAATCATAACAACAACAACAACAAATCCTTAATCCCACTAAGTGGGGGAAAGATATTAAAAAATCATAACTCTAATAAAATTCCCTTTAAATAGTAATTGAAAAAAAAATCATTAATAAATTAATTAACCATAATAAAGCTACTAAGCCCTGGAAAGTATGCATACTTCTCTTCATTACACCCCTAAGGATCCTCTTAAATTTTCTCATGATTTATGCAGGTGTCTGCAAAGGGGATTCCTTACACTCTGTGTTTGGAAAGAAAGACTTTAGCTTAGTATTAATGGAGAGAATAAAGTCAACTACTCAGAAAATTTGAAGATTTCAAATACCGATTGTTAGAGCGTTTTAGAATCATGCGGGTAGGGGATTCACATGAGCGATTTTTTGCATTTGGTCTAAGATGGGTTCGTCATAGATCATAGAAAGGAAGTTGAGATGTTATCCGATCATTTGAGATAAATATCAGAAGAAGTGTTGGAAGAAAACTCAATGAAAGGGTTGAGATAAAAAATTGGAACAACGCTTCCTCTGTCGAGACGACAAGGATTTGAGAAAGCTATGACGTTAGCGTCGTTGGTTAAAGATAAATATGCAGTGAAATGGGCTAATAGGAGCAACAAAATTGAAGTTCCATACCAAATTTTTAAAACCATGATGATACCAAAAACTCAAATAGTGGGGTTCCATAGAGAGGCTCCACATGACATGAATAATGAGTCACGACTAGGGGCGGCTTTCAAACGCCTTACCGAGATAGAGATTCAAGATAATCTAGTCAAGGGCTTTTATTTTTTGTTTGACAAGAAGTTTGCCCTAGGACACCATTGCAAGGATCGAATCTTACATGTTCTCACAATGTGTTACGAGGAGGAGGTAGAAGATGAAGAAACAGAGATTTTGGTGGTGGAGGAATGCCCTCACTTGAATGTGACAGAAGTCTCATTAAACTCAATGATTGAGTTAACTCTCGAATCTTACTATGAAATTTCAGGCACTGATCGTAGAGCAGAACATAGCGTTGTTGGTAGACACATAGGTCACCCAATACTTCATCCCTCGTTTAGTAGTGAAGCAATTTAGGCTTAACATGGGAGTTTATGAAGGGGTGATTGTAGCACCGCATGATATTCAATTGATGGAGAATTTTCTTACTTTTGATTTAGAGAGCATTGATGCAATATTGATATGAAATACTTAAAATGAATTGGAAACTTCCGACTATGGAGTTTTAGAAGGGAGACAAGATGGTGGTGCTTTGGGATGATCATAGTTTGTGCAAGACCTTGGTGACATTCAAGACCATTGTTAAAACAATACATGACAGGTTTTGGGATCCTTGATCGAGTTTCATAGCATGGAAGAGCCACATAAAACGGAGTTAGCAGAGATTTCAACTCATATCCAACATGTCCTACAACAATTTGTAGAAGCTTTTTTGTTGCCATGCTGATTGCCACCTCAAAGGGAACACAAGCAAATAATAATCTTGAGACTAGGGGTTTCTCTCATCACCGTGCGCCCATAATGCTATGCAGGGTTTCAATTCAATGCTAACTTATCTGGTTGAACCTTCTTGTAGAAGGGGTGATCAAATTAAGGAGGTGGAGCTTAAGCTTCACGTAGACTTAGGCTCTGTTTGGCGCAGTCACGAGCTTCTCAGCACCAATTACACGTGTCTTGCTGAAGAATTGCATGGAAGTTGGTATACATTCGAGTGCAGTAATTGCTCGAAAACAGTATGCAAATGCCCCTGTATTGTAAAACTGTTTAGAAAATGAATTTTAAGTGTCACATTCTTGTAACTTTGGCATCAGAAATTTATTTCTAAACAGAATAGACTGTGCTAGCAACTATTTATCACAAGTAGAATAATTCTTTGAAGCGATTGGAACATTAATAAGCGACAAACAATGAGAATCCAATCCTGCAGCAAAATGATATCCATGGAATAAACAATAGCATTAAATGCACACTTCCCAAACTTCCCAAACTTCTTTTTTTTTTTATTTTTTTGCTGATTCAAAGCTACAGGTAGAGTACTCCACTGTGCGAGCTCAACATTCATGCGAAAGTGACACGTATAACCAACATACAACTATCTCAGTAGATAAATGGAAATAAATACTCAACTACAGCATAATTAATAAATGGAGATAAGTTTGCAGCACATTCGAAAGAAGTTCCTATAAGAAGAAGAAGACATGAGAAGGCATAACTTGAAATAGCTGCCATTAACAAAGCATTTAGCATACCTTTACAACTTTAATATTTTTATAGAGTTGAATAACATCAACTTTCACAGAGTTGAATAACAACATTTACGGAGAAAGTCAAGAACCAGTACATGTTCATCTCATTATACTAATTTCCCAATCATAAGAAAGTTGAGATGAAGTAGCTGCCAACAACTCATTAAAAATTTTTTGCTGCAAAAAATTATCAAGTAACACCCATAAATGTCATCTGTAAATGCCCCCAACATATCGTGCTCATCTTATTATTTAAAAAAACAGAAATTTGCACACCTACAACACAATTCTTATGTATTTACATATATAACACCCTTGGTTTGATATTATAGTTACAGCACCTTCACGCGACTCAAATTTGAGTGGTATATGCGTGAATATAAATGTTTAGGTGTTAGATATGTAAAGCACAATTATAGTTAGAAGCTGCTCGTAACACTTTTTCTCTTGAGCTCTACTGCCACTTCAGAAATTCAATAGAGAAGCTATAGTCAGGAATGTGATGTTTTCTGCAATGATGTGATGAATTAAATGATCTTCTTGGAGAAACAATAATAAAAAACACAGGTGGGAAAAAAATGGAGAATGTAGAGAAATACATTTGACACAATAAAGCTTATTCACTTAAATTTATTGGCATGTGAGCTATCAAATCCTGAAAACGAGGGGAAAAGCCAAAATGGAAACAGCAGCAACAAGTGATTCTATTATATTCTTGTGTGTTCATTCATCCACAATACGTTTATAAAAACAACTGTCAAATCGAAAATGAAATAACCAATGTTCCAATGCAGGAAGGTAGAGCATCCACGACCAAGGGAAAAACAAAACAATGAAAAGTTACTACAGCTACTATATGCAGAAAATAAATATTAGCATATGGGTATTAGGACTAATTATTCAAAGGGAAGTATGCACTGTGATACCGGGGCGTGATAACAGTAATTTATTTGTCCATGTGAGATCTTTGTGCAAAACTAAAACATAAAATTATGTATTTATCATCACAAGTTTTCCAGCACATAACACAAATCAATTTTTTTAGGTTAACTTTCCGACAATTTTTTCACTTTATCATTTTTTTGCAACAATCAGTCACTCCAAAGACGAGCAAATGTTTAATTTAGAAGCGATTTTGGAAGTAACTTGTTTGCAGTTATTTCCTATAAGAAACCCAAAAACTTTATGGTCAAAAGGGCAATAATTTTAAAGCAGATGAAATGATGACAAAAAATATCCATGGAAGCACAATCTAAAATCTTGAATTGAAACATTTATAAGTTCCACAAACAGCCTTACTCAGTAAAGCAGTAAATTCTGAAATGTGCTACCATTAAAAACTACGCTATCAGGAAAATTTCAACACATCATATAGATAAAACTACGTTATCAGGAAAATTCTGAAATGTGCCAACATGAAAATTTCAGCACATCATAGATAAACTACAACTGATGCCATGTTTTATTTAATAGTAAAGCTATCAGGAAGCTATTAAATGAAGAAGGTAACTAGGAAATGCCCGCAATAAATAAAATATTAAATAATTTTAAAGCAGAAGAAACTGTCTGGTAAAATATTGCATTTTGCATTAAATAAAATAAACGAAAACAAAAAGAAACACAACAAAAGACCTACCCGTCTACAGCTATCTGTTGACACTAGAGAAAGTAGTAATGCCAAATAAATAAATACTAATTAGTTTTCAAATCAGTGAATGAACAAAATAGATGATTTTTTTTTTCTTTTTTCTTTTGCTTCACTCATCCAAACAAAATAGATGACTGGTTTTCAAGCTTTAGGTTTAGCTCATTCAATTATCCTTGGGACAAAGACTGACCCATTATCTCATCAGTAATTCGTTCCTCGCCTCGCCATCTCGCTCGCACCTTCACCGTCTACTGCATACGGTTGGTGGAAGTCTCATTATCTTCTTGTAGCAAAGACCGACCTACACGATACTCAAATGTTTCCGTGACACATGTTCTCGATCCTCTTCCGCCAAACGAAAGTCGATATCACTATAAGAATTATGTCTCCTAATGTAATTGTGGAGAGCCATTGTAGCAAGCACAATCTGCACCTGTTTCGAGAACCTGTAAGAGGGCATATCACACAGCATCACCCATTTTTTTCCACACACCGAACGTCCTCTCAATGACACCACGTAACGATGAATGTCGTTTATTAAACATTTCCTTTCTGCCTCGTGTAACGTTGCTTGCACGTGCGAAGTCTGGAATGTGGTATCTTGTATCGGGAAATGGATTTAAATACCCTCGCTGCAATGGGTAACCAGCATCGACCAAGTAGTATTTCCCTGATTAAAATATTAATTAGTATTGAGATTCGTTTAACATATACAATGATATCATTCCCGAGCGTACCTGCAGGTGGATTTGGAAAGTTCTAATCAGGATTCCGCGTCGCAGATTTAAAAACTCTACTGTCATGTGCGCTCCCTTCCCAACCAACCATAACAAAAGTAAAGCACATGTTAAAATCACAGACGACCATTACATTTTGGGTAGAGCTCCCACAACGACCGATAAATGCGACCTTGTCATTATTTGAGATACGTGCGTCAACATGTGTTCCATCAATTGCACCGATACAGTCCTGGTTAAGTTAATGTTAGATTTGACTTTAAATAAATTAACTATATCACATCCAAGAAAAATACCTTGAAAAAAGGGCATATATCGCGCATCTTGTGATATCTCAGTGTGTGTCCGCTCGAACCTATAATCCGAGGGTCTGATGATATGAGAGGATAGGCTAACGAGTGCGCTCAATCCGATTGGAACGATCTCGCTATTGTTTCGGAGGAGTGTTGAAATCGCTCCATCGCTCCTCACATAGATTGATTTTGAGATAATATGAACAGTGTTATTGCGAGCACCTCCCGTGCAGAGGTTCTCAAAGATCCATTAAGTCCATGAGCTCCCACGAGTAATTCCAGAAGATCGATAAATACCGTTTGGCTCATGCGAAACATATTACTGAATCTTGTAGGGTGCCCTGCAAGTAACTCTCCAACCCATTTGTCGCCAAAAAAGGAAGATGTCATGCATAGCGACCGATCAATGTATGAGTTGTAGTACTCGTACATTGTACACATTACAGTCAAAAACATCCCTTTGCGTTTTCTTCTGCATGAATCCATTTGGACCGATATCTGTCTTTTTCTATTTGCATCCATGGTGACTGGTACTAGTTCAAAGAGAATTTTAGACTTCAAATTAGAAATGCACAACAAAATTTGCATGAAATTACAAAAACCAAAGTTTGCATGAAATTAGAAAGACACATCCTAGTTCGCAAGAAATTAGAAAAGGAGAAGAATACATGAAGTTTGAAAGGTACAATGTAGTTTGCATGAAATTAGAAAATGAGAAATTTGCATGAAAGACAAAAGATCAACTTAAAAAAATGGTACGTGCTGCTTCAGCAGGCATAAAATTAAAAAAACTTGGATCTAGTTCATATCAAGACATACAGATTTTCACGATCCAGTCAAAATCAATCAGAAAAAAATGTTCTATATAACCATATAAAATGATTGTAATCAATATACATTGTTATCTAAATCAATTTAAGACAATCTCTACTGGCCAAAAGAGAATGAGAGATATCAAAATTAATATAAATGCCTCTCTAAAGTGGTCTGAATTGATTGATGCGACAATCTAAAGATATTAGAATTGGTCTAAATGTCAATTTAAAGAGAGATCAATTGATCTACATAGCTACCTAGAGATATAACAATTAATCCACATGAGTATCTATAATGAAATCAATTTACATGGCTAATTATATCTAAAGATCTTATGGCTTTCTAACGAGTTTAGTATTAATCCACATGTTTACCTAAGAAAATAAAACTGATTTGTATGAAAATTTAATAAGCTTTAAATTGAATATGAATATCTAATAAAAAAAGAACAGATATAAATGAATACCTAGAAAGATTAGTGTTGATCTACATTTCTACTAACGAGAGAGTTTTGCATTCAATTCACCTAAATTTCATTTTCTTTAGTGTTTGGTTTTAAGCATAAGAAATACAAAGAGAATTGAAATACTCATTCACAACTAACAGCCCAAATCAATTTGTTTGCAAATCTTTTGCCACGCCAATCTTGCGCTCCCTTTTTTTGCCTTGCCTTCACTCTCCCCAACAAAATTTGCATGAAATTACGAAAACCAAAGTTTGCATAAAATTAGAAAGGTACATCCTAGTTTGCAAGAAATTAGAAAAGGAGAAGAATACATGAAGTTTGAAAGGTACAATGTAGTTTGCATGAAATTAGAAAATGAGAAATTTGCAAGAAATTAGAAAGGTAAATCATAGTCCACACATACAACTCTATGGAAGAAAAAGAAAAGTAGTGCAACATAAATGTTGTCACGAGAACTATAAAACATCTCAAATGTTCAATCGATCGCGAAAACGCCGAATATATTCCACTCTGCGAGAAGCCGACATCTTAACAAAAAGATCTCTACGAACTGGATTCTCAATCAGTTCTATTGCAAACATGTATAAATCTTCATCCATATAAATTTCGGTCGTAGTGTTTAGAATTTCAAGTGCCTCCTCAATAGTGGTTGAATTCTCAATTAGTTCTGGAGCCACGCCGCGTGAAAACAGTCGCGCCAAACGAAGCCTTAAAATGATCCGTTGACAACACTTTGCAATGATTCAAAAAACTACTATTGGTGTTCTTAGTGGAAGTGATATAAGTGCCTTGAATGATAATTTTGGAGAATACGATGTGGTTGACAACAAAAAATGAGATGTTATCGCGAGTGCTGACTACAATGACAAAACAACTTAACATGGATTAGGTTGACAGTGTGAAGTGTGTTTTTAGAGTATTTTATAGAAAAAACTCTTGGGTCTCATTTCAAGCATTAGAAGAACTCACTTGTATGGAACTACAAGCATGCGGATATTGAATTTGATAGAATTCAAGCAAGTTACATGCTACAACATCCATGGACAAGTCCAATATCTAATGGAGTTGTTGATGTCGTCCAAGGCAGTCGATTGACTGAGATATGTTCAATGGGAGTCACTAAGAGTTGTGATTGATAATATTTGAGAAATTGTTCGCAATAAGAACATGATTACATTAATAGATTATGTTGTATGCATCGGGGACTTCCTAGGAGAGGATGAGGATATGAAAAGTTTCTTGTAGCCACTTAAGCTAACATGAGCGTGCCAAGAATTGACAAGTGAGAAAGAAGTGTGGATTAAATGGAAGGGATTATCAGATTATGATAGAACGTGAGAGCCATCTGACTTGCTCTAAGAACAGGTTCTTCTCTTCCACCTTGAGGAAAGAGTCTCTTTGGGACTAGATTAATGTTAGACCGGTTCTAGAACTTCTTACGCCAAATAATTTGAAAAATTATATTAGGCGCATGACTAAAAAGATAATCTAGTCATTTGTTAGTTATTATTATGGGATATAAATATGATTTAATATATTTAGGCTTAGGTATATGTGATTATTGTGTTGAATCTCAGGGCTTTGTTTGGGAGAGATCGAATGCCTCTCAAATATGATTGACTTAGTGATCTTAATATCATTAATAACACAATATAATATTTTATTTTTACTGTCGCATTAGTAAAAAAGTAGTTGAAGAGGTTTTAAAGAAAACCAAGAGCGAAAAATTAGTAGGACCGGATGATATTCCAATTGAAATATGGAAATATTTATAAGATTTGGGAGTTTCTTGGTTTACTAAACTCTTTCATAAAACTAAAAATGTCTTAAGGAGTGGTGGAAGTATATTTTGATCCCTATTTTTAAGAATAAAAGGGACGCACAAGAGTGTGAAAATTATAGAGGACTTAAGTTGGTGTGTCCTACTTTAAAATTATGGGAGAGGGCAATTGAATATAAGCGGGATACAGATTTCTCATAATCAGTTTGGATTTATGCGGGCATGTCTACTATGGAAGATATACATTTATTGAGAGGTTTGATGCAGAAGTTCAGAGAGATTAAGGAGATCTACATGTGATTTTGTTGATTTAGAAAAGCTTACGATAAAGTTCCAAGAGGAGTCGTGTGGAGAGTTTTAGAGAAGAAAGGTGTTGATATGACTTATAGTCATGCCTTTAAAGATATGCATACTAGAGCTATTACTTGTTTACGAACAAAGGGTGGATTGTCCAAGTGTGTTTTTTTTCCTTATTTTTTTATTTTAGTTGGATTACATCAGGGATTGACTTTAAGCCCATATCTTTTTGCTTTAGTTTTGAATGCTCTTACTAGACATGTACAAGAGGATGTACCTTGGTGTATGCTTCTTGCTGATGATATTCTTCTTGTGGATAGGTCTGGGAAATGAGTTCAGGAAAAATTTGAATTATGGAGGTCTCAATTGGAGTTCAAAGGCTTTCTTTTGGGTAGATTTAAAACTGAATACATAGAATGTAGCTTTAATAGTTGTAGTAGTTCTAGTGGCAGAGTTGTAACTATGAGTGATCAAATCATTAAAAGGTGTGAATGTTTTAGATATCTCAGGTCTATTATTGATAATAATGGTGATACAGAGGGGGATGTTATTAGTGGAATTCAAGCTGGTTGGTTGAAGTAGAGGAATGCATCAAACCTATTGTGCGATAGAAAATTGCCGCTTTGATTGAAAGGAAAATTTTATAAAATGGTGGTGAGACCTGCAATGCTCTGTGACGTAGCATGTTGGTCTTTAAAAGAGAATCATAATACAAAGTTAAGTGTTGTTGAGATGAAAATGCTTAGGTGGATGAGTAGAGACACTTAGGACCCGTTTGGGGCAGCTTATTTGGTGCGGTGGTGTTTTGAAACGCACCAGGCTTGTTTGGGGAAACTGTATTTTGGCTGCTTATGCGTCTTCAGAACACTGAAATCAGCGTTTTCACGCCGCACTTATCTACGTGCGGTGGCAGCTTTTTGACTGCGGTGTGTCTTTTTCAAAAAAATAAAAAATTGTATTAGCCACCGCACTTAGCTTACCTACAGATTATTTTTAATCAGCTTATAAGCGGATTATTCAATAAGTTGCAGCTGCCTCAAATAGACCCTGTGAGACAAATACAAAATGACTACGTCCGTGATAGGGTTGGTGTAGCTCTAGTTGCGAACAAGATTAGAGAGAATCATCTTAGATGATTTTTTCACATTAAACGTCAACCATCTGATGGTCCGGTTAGAATAGTAGATGTTTTAGATTCGACTTATGTCTAGAAAGACGAGGTATACCTGAAAAGACTTCGGCATATTGTACAAAAAATGATCTTAATCTATTAGAATTAAATGAAAATACGACAGTCAATAGGACACAATGGAGAAAAAAGATTCATGCAGCTGATCCCACTTAGTGGGTTAGGGGCTTATTGTTTTTGTTGTATCTTTTATGTATTTGGGTTATGTTGTTTTATGGTGGTGAAAGTAAAAAATTCTATTTGCCCTAATCTCTATGGAAATTCGTTTTATTCTTATCAAATTGCATCTTCTTTTCAATTAGTAGCTTATTTACCAAAAACAACTTGGACATATCGTTGGGTTATTTGAAGCAATGGATGACAAACAATGACAGAGGAATGCAGAAATGAGCTATAAGTAGTGGTCTTCCTTTTGTTTTCTTTTTTATAAATGATTAATATAAAATGCATAATAAAACCAAAATGATAGTATTTCTATAAAAATTCAAAAGCTCACCTAATAAATTAGGTAGATTACAATTATATTTCATCAAATATCTAGTTGACACCGACACATCAACATTATTATAAATCTTTAGATATGTTTTTGCATTATTTACACATTGTATCATCTATACAGAATACCTATATATATATATATATATATATATATATATATATATATATATATATATATATAATCCAAGAACGAATTGCGTCTTATTTGTGTTGACGTGTGTTTCCGCTTTGGTTGGGTGTGTTATGAGAGTGATGAACACTAATTTTGAAAAAACAAAAACTTTAGATACAATTTTCATTGCATTGGATATGAGGTGGGTTTGTGGAAGGCTTATTATGTCTAACACATGTTCTTGTCGGATGTGTAAGGCTCCTTGAAATGTGTTCTTCGTTGTGGATCTTGTAGATTTTTCTTGGAGTTTTCTTCTGGGAGAAGATCAAGAGAATACAAATCTTCCTCTTCACTCTTTGATACAATTTTTTGGGGAGGAATGAGGCCGGCCTAGAGAGGGGAGGGTAAAAGTTTGAGCTAGGAGATGGGTTTTAGTGATAGAAAGGAAGGTGGGCTTATGGTGAAGAGAGAGAAAAGAGAGAGAGAGTGAGAACGAGGAGAGGGAGAGAGGCGGCATGGATAAGAGAAAAACTTGTCATGAGTTACCAACCTTTTAAGATAGATGAAGTTAGGGTTGGATGGTTACAATATTTTTATGATGCGAGAGAGAGTGTTGGCAGATATGAGGGAGACAGAAGGAGGGAATAATATGAGGAAGTTTGGGGCCCGTTTGGGGCAGCTTATAAGTGCGACAACGTTTTTAAAAATGCCGCCTAACCGTTTGGTTCACGCGGTTTGAAAAGGCTGCCAACCGCGGTTGAGTTTTTTTACACTACGTGTAGGCCGCGGGTCGAACCCCGTGGTCGACCTGTGGGCCCATTTTAGGATAAACTGCTTATCCTGAAACACACAAGCTGCCCCAAACGAATTCTTAGTTTTATGAGGGTTTGGGTAAAATTACAAGAAATAGGATTTGTATGGTTCAGATTTTGAATCTTGGGAGGTGGATAGACCACAATTTTGGTGAGAGAAACCCAATTCTATGGGAGGAGAGATGGAGTCAGCCAAATAATTCTTGGGTTAAGCTCTTATTTATAAGCATTCAAGATCCCTGAAAAATCTAATTCTATGTGAGAATCTTGACTTTATGGTTGGTAGTATTGTTGGGATAATGACTTAATGTTCTAGTGGTGCATGCTTGCTCAACATTCTTTATGTGAGTGTGTACCGGTCAGCTCATAATATTTTTTTGGGGCATATACATATTTACTACCCAATTTCTGTGTGTGTGTGATATATATATAACACTTAAACTTTGCTTTTTACCTTTTTACCATCCATATCTTTCATATTACATAAAAAATACCACCATTTTTGCTTTTCAAAAGTGAAATATACGTTTTCATGCATAGGTAAGGTGGTATGTATGTAAAAATTGGAGTCTAAGTGTTTGATATGTAAATTCATAGGAATTGAATGGTATTTATGTAAATTTTCCCATTTTATTCCCACTTATGTTTGCTCTGCGTATGTTTTTTGTATAGCGAGCTCATTGCTATTAATTGCACTATTCTTTGTTTCTTCTTCTTTCAAATTAATTGGATTTGTCATAACTTATGCTTATCAGTGCAGATCATTAGTGCGGGATTATGGATTCAGAACACAGATTACCAGAATTTAGTTGATTTTCAGGAGGGAAGTTTGACTGAGGGTTCTAAGATTCCTGATGTCTCGGGTGATGAATTCACAATTTTGACTACAAAGTTTTGGTCAAACTGGATAGGTTCAAGTGCTCGGCGGAGTAAATTGATTTTCAAATCTTGGAAGACTGACAAGGAATCGATTGAGACTCAGATGGATAATGCATTATCTTCAAGTAGAAATGTTTTAGATGAAAAGGATAACAAACCTGTGATACAAGAGCAACATTCTGCTCCTCCTGTGTCTGCAAGAGAGTCTCTAAATGCAGCATTGGTTCATTTCTGCAGCAGATGGAGGATGCATTTTTTTTCTTTCTGGAAGTTTACGAAGCAGGTCTTTGAAAATGCTAATTATCTGTGGGTAAGAAGCTTTAGTGGTGATGTTGCTTTCAATAATTTATCTTCTTGGTTATTCTAATTGACTTATTTTCTTGAAAATTTACATGCTAGCAGACAATTCTTATGTATATACTTATCTCACATGTAAACTTTCACACAATTCTTATGGTATTAATATTTGATTGCTATGTGTGTAAATATGAAAGTTTAGGTGTCAGGTATGTAAATACATAAGAATTGTGTGCAATGTAAGTAAATGGCCTTAGTTTTTTTTTTTTTTACATATTTCATCTAGGGGGCAAACTGACCCCCTAGACCTTATGTGGGAAGGGGCTAGGGCAACGAAGGGCAAATTGATATTTCAGGAGGGGCAAAAATCAAATTGCCCTTCCATATAAGTAAAAATCTGAATTTGAGGAACAAAAGACCGCCCGTGGTAGCAATTCTATTGAAATTAGAGAATGAAAGAATGTTTTGTTTTATTAATAATTTTTTGTTATTGGATTGAATTAAAATGCATCTACTTGGCTACAACTAAAAATCTTTGGCCATATGGCATGATTAAATTTCAGCTTTTCTTTGGGCATCTTTCAGTTCTCAAACCCGGCATAGGTTGCGGGAACTAAAAATTTCCAGCATTAATAGGAAAAAAATTGGCATAGATAAACCACATATGTCTCTCTCTCTCTCTCTCTCTCTCTTATATATATATATATATATATATATATATGTTTTATATTGTGCCGCCTACCGCGACTCTTTGGTTGGCAAAGTTTGTAAGACCTCTGAGGTGGGGAATGAAATTCTGAAGCACATGAAGCTGGTCAGGAGGCTCCTTTAATAGCCTCTGACCAAACCCTTTTTTAAATATATATATATATATATATATATATATATATATATATATATATATATATATATATATATATTTATAATTTATATTTATATTTATATCAAAATTTTAACTTTGTTGTTATTATGTAGGGAAAAACCTTACAAACCACAACCAAAGTTTTAAATATAGAATGACTTATTTGAGCACTATTCTCCTTAAATATTGCAAAAATACTGAGACCTAACACAACCTGTTGGTAGGAATGTATGTTTCACACAAGCATTGTATAATGAATCTCTCATGCCAAGCTTTTTAATTACTTCTGTAATGGCCATTGAAATGATATTAACTCTTATTTTTTATTGTATATTTTACATCCGATTTTCTATGGAAACAAGCTATTAAATATTCCAAACTCGAATTTGTTTGATTCCAGTCTTCAAGTGCTATTTGTCTGGATCTGTATATTTCTACCTGATAGAATTTGGTATTTATTATTGATTCAATAGATGTGTTTTTCTAAGATTGGGCTTGTATCCAAGTGAAATGAGCCAAGCATAATTGTGTTTGAGATCAATTGGAGCCATGCTTGATTGAATCAAACCAGCTCTCTCTCTCCCCCCCACACGCGCGCGTGTAGGGTCAACAATTTGATACGAAGATGGAAGATATCTCAGAGAGAACACACACACATATGTATACATGTTTTGCAGGTTTTTCGTTGGGCTATTTTTAATCTCTCGTTTTCTGCTTAGAGGAAACAGTAAATTGGTGCTGGAACCTATTTGGCCTGGATAATTTAACGTTTCCAAAAGCTAGTGGGTTTTATTATTATTATTTTTATTGTTGTTGTTGTAAATTTAGCTTTTAGTGATATTTATAATAATTATATACTAAGGAGGGTGAAAAATATATGTATAAACTAGTAATACAAAGAGAAAATAAAAGTAAAGATTTAACTCAAGTAAAGTGTATTAAAGATGAATCAAAAAGTACATTTCTTAGAAAAAGATATTCAACATAGGTGGGTGAGTTACTTTAATAAACCTTTAATGAAGTATCTGAAAATCTGATCGACTTTAGTGATCTTAATATCGTTAATAATAATAAAACGTTTCATTTTTACCATCACATTAGTAAAAAAGAAGTTGAAGTGACTTTAAAGAAAACCAAGGGTGTAAAGTCTTTAGGACCTGATGATATCTCAATTGAAGTGTGAAAATATTTAGGAGATTTGGGAGTTTCTTGGCTTACTAAACTTTTTAATACTATTTTAAAAATTGAAAAGATGCCTGCGGAGTGGAGGAAGAGTATTTTGGTCCCCATTTTTAAGAATAAAGGGGATGCACAAGAGTGCAAATTTTAGAGGAATTAAATTAATGCGTCATACTTTGAAATTATGGGAGAGGGTAATTGAAGATAGATTAAGATTTATTACAAAGATTTCTCATGATCAATTTGGATTTATGCCAGGCAGGTCTACTCTGGAAGCTATACATTTATTGAGAGGTTTGATGGAGAAGTAGAGAGATAATAAGGAGGATCTACATTTGATTTTTGTTGATTTAGAAAAAAGCTTACGATAAGGTTCTAAGAGATATCCTTTGGAGAATCCTTGAGAAGGAAGGTGTTGATATGACTTATGTTCAAGTTATTAAAGATTTGTATACTAGAGCTGTTACTCGTGTTCGAACTGAAGGAGGACTGACCAAATATTTTCTATTTCTGTTGGTTTACATCAGGGATCAACTTTTAGCCCATATCTTTTTGCTTTTGTTATGGATGGTCTTACTGGACATTTATGAGAGGATGTACCTTGGTGTATGATTTTTGCTGATGATATCATTCTCGTGGATAAGACGAGAGAAAAAGCTTAGGAAAAACTTGTTTTATGGAGGTCTACATTGGAGTCTAAAGGTCTTCGTTTGAGAAGAACTAAAATTGAATACATGGAATGTAATTTTAGTAATAGTAGCTCTAGTGACAAAAGTGTAACTTTGGGTGATCAAATTATTAAAAGGTGTGATCTTTTTAGATATTTTATATCTATTGTTCAAAGTGATGGTGATATAGATGGGGATGTTAATAGTAGAATTCAAGTTGTTTGGTTGAAGTGGACGAATGCTTTGGGCCTATTTTGTGATAGAAAAGTACTACTTAGACTGAAAGAAAATTTTTATAAGAGGTTGGTGAGACTTGCTATGCTCTATGGTGCTGAATGTTGGTCTTTAAAAGAGATACATAATACTAAGTTAAGTGTTACCGAGATGAGAATGATTAGGTGGATGAGTGGCTTTACACTTAGAGACAAATGTGAAATGAATATGTCCGTGATTGGGTTAGTGTAGCTCTAGTGACGGACAAAATTAGAGAGTCGCTTTAGATGGTTTGGTCACATTAAACGTCGACTATCTGATGATCCAATTAGGTGAGTAGATGTTGTGGATTCGACTTATCTTAAGAAAGACAGAGGTAGACCTAGGAAGGCTTGGTCTTATTGTATAAAAAATGATTTTAATTTATTAGAATTAAATGAAAATATGACACTAAATAGGACGCAATGGAGAAAAATGATTCATTTAGCCGATCCCACTTAGGCTGCGTTTGGTGCAGCTTATTCGCCGCTTGTGAGTTTTCAAAACGCCGGCGTGGTGTTTGTTTTCAATGTTTGCAGTGAGTTTCACGATTAGCCATTTTCATTTTCTAATAAATGTCGGCCACAGGTTAGACCCCGCGACCCGCGTTTAGAGAAGAGGCTTTACGTCTCTACCCTCCCGTGCCCTCTCGTGCATCCCCCTCATCCCGTGCCGATCTCTCTCCGTTGGCTTCAGTCGCACCCAAAGATTACCAAAACTCCCTTGTGCGCTCGATAATCAGTTGGTTTAGCCCAGAACCATCGCTTTCGTGAACGAAACCTTCGCTACAGTCGACGATGATCTTGAGGAAGGAAACGAATGGATCACGACTCTGTTTCGTGTGAGATTTCCGAAACTATGAAACTCCCATCCTTCTCATTCATCCTCTCCGCTCCTACCAGAACCATTGAGGAAGGAGATGACGGGCTATGCGGCTCTGTTTCGCGAGAAAAAGCAGGGAAGTGCAGGGTCTTCAGCAAATTTGTGCGGGTTGGAGAGGATGAAGCGAAAATTAGGGTAGGTCAGTGGATGATGATCTTGAATTTTATTTTGACAATTTATAAATAATTAAAAAACACATTAAAATTTAGATCAACATTAATCTAATTAAACCGTTTAAATCCTCGAGAAGAATGTTTTTAAATTGAGATCAACGCTTTTTGTAACTATTTCGTCTTGTATACATAACAATATTATGTTTGCTCAGAGGCAGAATGATCTTTTATCCAGAACAGCTGCAAATCAGCTGTTTTTCAAACACACAATTCAAACAGCCTGCCAGTTTATTCGGATCAACTGCTGATAAGCAGCTTATCAGGATAAGCAGCTTATCAGGATAAACAACTTATCTGGATAAGCTGGATAAGCGACAGCTGCCCAAACTGACCCGTTGTGGGATTATGGCTTTGGTTTTGTTACTGTTGTTGTTGTAAATTGTGAACAGCCTGTGTAGAACTTTGTTTTCAAGTTATTCAGGAAAGCAGCATTCAATAGGCTAAACATTGCAGCACTTTTGAGCAAGCATTAAAATTGCTCATTTATCAAATTCACATATTTGAGATTAGAGCAGATATGGTCAAAATGAAAGTCTTTTTATTTTTACTAATGCACCTACCCGCCTGTATGTGTTGGTTTTTAAAATGACGACCTTATGATTGGAGACAAAGCAACTAACCACTAGACCAAATGAGCTGCATAGTCAAAATGAACAAATTAACAATACTAAAAGCGCCTTTCAGTACTTGGCTGCAGTTTAAATTTAAGAGCAAGCAGTTTTGTTTAGGCATCATGTAATTAAGATGTGATCGTCATATCTAATCTATGCTTATCATTGTGGTTGACTTGTATCAAGAAAGAAATCATCCAAATTCATGTTTAAGCAGGGGATTTGGATCATGTTCTCAAAATGCTTTGATTACAAGTTATCCAGTTTAACCTCTAATTTTCTCGCTATCTGGCGTTGTGCTGAATAACTCCAGTTAAGAAAAAATATTAAAAAATATGCTTTCTTCTTCTTATTTACCCAAATCTTGTCTGTTTTATATATTTTTGTGAAACCTTTCTTTTTCTTATGCGAAATCTTTAGTTTCAAACCAAATTAAGTCCTTAAAAGAATACACTTTTTCTTTTCCATTCACTCAGATATTCTCTGTTTTTTTTTATTATTCAAACTTTATTTTTTAAAATCTCAAATCTGTAGTCCCAAACCAAATTAAATCCACCTATTCATTTTAAAAACCAAGAAAACATCAAGAGCCATTACAACACACATCAAGCTTAGTCTTCTCCCCTGTACCTGCACCAGTAATATCGCTCTCCAATGGAGCATGAACAATCATTATTGTTAACCTCTTCTTTATGATGGCTCTCTTGATCTTGCTTCTCTTCTAGTTTCTTCCTTACAATCATTCTTCTTAGGTGCTCTCTCCTTTTTTCTCCATTCCCTTTTTTATTAGTTAGTTTCTCATCCCCAAGCATACTATTTACCACAAAGTAAGTAAGTTATAAACATCAATTATAGTAAAATAAATGCTCATCCTGGCCATCACATTGTAGTTTATATCTTTTCTTCCACATCAAACCCCATTAGTTGCTTTAGTTCAATCTTAAGATTGCCTTCCTAGTCCTTTCTTGGTAGCCATGCAAATAAAAAGATAACATAGCTAGGGTTTTTAAGATTAGTGGCCAACCCTCATGGATAGTTGACTTCCTATTTGCAATCCTTTTGTTTAGGGGTTGTTGAAGCTGAAATGCCTGGGACATTCGTCGGTTCTCTTTTGCATTGTCGAGTTGGATAACTTAGAGACAATGAATCGGAGTTCTGCAGGGTATTGAGGAGTCTAATTTTGATGTATGCAGGAGTGGTTCCAAAAATTTTTATGCTAATCTTCTTTCTGCAGTGAATTGCAAACTTGCATATTTATCACATTGTCTACTTCTCTTGAAGGAATGCATCGGGCCTATTGTGTGATAGAAAATTACTGCTTAGACTTAGAAGGAAATATTTATAAGATGGCGGTGAGACCTGCAATGCTTTATGACGCCGAATGTTAACTTTACAAAATGCTAAACGAATTTATCCGTGAAATTGTTGGTGTAGCTCCAGTGACAGTCAAGATTAGAGTGAGTCGTCTCAGATGGTTTGGTTACATTAAAAGTCGACCATATGATGGTTTGGTCACTGTAAACGTCGACAATCTGATAATCCAGTTAGGAGAGTAGATGTTTTAGACTTCTGTTAAGAAAGGTAGAGGTAGACCTAAAAGGATTTGGGCATATTATATAAAAAATGATCTTAATTTATTAGAATTAAATGAAAATAAGACACTTAGTAGGACAGAATGGAGAAAAAAGGATTCATGTGGGATAAAGGTTTGTTGTTGTTGTTGTGTATGTGTATATATATATATATATATTCAAAATATATGGTTGGAATTTTATTCAAGTGAAATCACAAGCGAATTTTTTATTACATTATAGATATTGATTTACTAAGATTTTTTGGATATGGATGAATTGAGCAAAAAACTAGTTACTAAATGTTATTGAAAATAATTTTAAACTTTAGTTATGAAATCATGAATTTTCTTTAATAACATATTTTTGGAAAAAACATTATGGAAATAGAATGCTAAATTTTGTGATGACTTTAATTTCTATTATGCATTTTTGAATCGTATTCAGGATTTTTTTAACATCATTAGAAAGAGACACATACTTGATTTATAAAATTAAAATTTAAAAAATCATATTAAGATAAAATATTAAGTCGTTCTATGTTTTTGTAAAGTAGCTTAAAATATTTTCTATTATAATTATTTTTATGATTAAATATTTGTTAAACAATTTTACAATAGTTTTAACAAATACGTAACATTATCAAATAGTAACTATGCTATATGACTAAAATTTTCTATCATAAATATATTTATATACCTATAATGATTTATGAGCATATTACATAAAAATATTGTGGTCAGCTTCATCAAAATTTGAACAGGTACAATAATCTTAATTTTAGAATCATGAATAGGTATAAATGAATTATTTTTCTTTAAATCTTTTAAAAAGTATCTTTTGATTCTTCTAATGAACACAAAATGAAGGAAATTTGACAAACATGGCCATATATTTTAAATTTAAAATTTACAATACCTCTATATTACGAAATCTCTGTGCATGAATTTATTTAGATCTTTTATTCTTTTTAAAGATAAAATTTGCTTAGGAGTATTTATTTCTGTTCTAAGAAATAGGGGTTGAAATACAGAATACTGCAGGCTGGAAAACATTCCTTGATCTTTCAGAAAGCTTAAAGATGGTTCGTGCTGAACATTTCAAGTCCCTTGCAGGTGAGTACCGCTTTACTTGTAACCTTTCTCTTTCATCCTCAATCAATATTGTTTTATTATAATCAAGAAAAAAGGTCAAAAATGGCCTCTAGACTTTTTGTCGGGTGCCGTATTTAGTCCCCCGTTATCTAATTTGTCCAATTTAGTTACTTTATTCCTCAAATTTGATCCAAAATAGTCTCTTAACTTCTTAAACTTAACCCAAAATAATTTATCATATGAATATTTTGAATTATATTTGAGGAGCTAAGATTACATTTATAATTTGGGACTAAAATTGGTCTTCCATGCAAATAGTCCAGTGATCATTTTGACTTTTTCTCCATTATGATCTTGTGGCATAGCATTTGAGTTTGCATTGTGCATAGCAAAACAACCAGTAAAGGAGCATACGTCAAATTCATCCATAGAAGTCAATCTTGCATGTTGAACTGTTGGTAATAAGGAAATTTGATACTAGATTCTCATCTTCTTCCCCCTTTTTCTCTTGTGGTCTATTGATTTTTTTTTAGAAAAAATTGTTATTTTCATTAAATTTTTTTTATAGTCTAAGTTCGTATAGCCTGGTTGGCTCTCATCCTTTATATCCAGCACTTACTCTTGACGTTTTTAAGATATTTTCAAATTTGCTAATTATTTGGATTCCAACATATACTTGGCATGTGGTTGCTCTAACGTGAACTTCAAGAATATTTTGTTTTGAGCTTTCATATTTATTTTCTTTTCTGTTACAGTTTGGAACTGCATCAACTATATTATTCTCAAATTTTAGTTTTTTTCCTTTTTATTTCTATCTTGTTATGTTATTGTTTTCTATTTTTTTTTTAAGTTGATATTTTATTAATTTTAAAGCTCTTGAAATATATGGAGAAAGATGAGAATCAAAATATATCTTCCCTTTTTTCTCTTGAACGAACCATGGATAATTGGGCTTGGGTCGTTAGCAAAAATTAAATCAAACCATTACGTGGAAAAAAATTACTAATGAATTTTCAATAAAAAGGCAGCTAATTTCTCTTATTTGCGCTGGCAATAACTATTAAGTTGTGGATTTTAAATAAAAAGATGGAAACGGAAGTGGCCTTCTGAAGTTTTTTTGCAGATTGTAAAGGTGAAGGAAGCTAAACTGGCGTTATCAAATTTATTTGTTTATTTTGTATTTTTTCTGTGATGTATTTGGTTAGAAAATCATTGATACGTCATGGATGGGAAGCAAATGAGCAGGGGAATGGAGGAAATATGCACAGTTTTTATTTAGAGGTTGTAATGATCGAGAGATCATCAATATGCGGGAGGACTGTGAAAGCTTGAAATTTATAAGCTCGTGGCAGAAAAAATCAGATCACTTTAAACATTGAAATGTTATTGTTTTCTTTATTTATATATCTGATGGGATAAATGATAAGAGTATGAAATGTTTAGGATGGGAAGAAGGCAGCTTGATGTTTAGCAAAATTGATATGACCAAAAAAAAAAAGGAGTTAATATATGTAGGGCTTGTTTGGGATCACTTTTGTTTTTTGGTTTTTGTTTTTTCTTTTATCTTTAAAGCATATTTGTTTAGTGTATTTTCTGCTTTTTTTCGTTGTTTAAAATAAGTCAACTTGTTTTTTCAAAACACTCAAAACTTCTAAAATTTTTTGAGTGTTTTTGAAAACAATTAAACATGTTATTTCATATAAAACATGTTTTGTTTTAAATTAAATCATAAAAATAAAATATTAAAAAAAGCGATCCCATACGGCCCAATATTTGCGTGAATTGAGGAACGGAGAATCAATGGTGCATAATATTTACATCAAATAATTTAGGGGCCGTTTGGGATCACTATTTTTTTTTTTTGTTTTCTATTTTTAATTTTCATTTTATTTTGTTTTTATTTTGATTTGAAATAAAATATGTTTGACTATTTGATTAAGATATGATTATTTTTATTTTGTGATTTTAAAAATATGTTAGTTTGCTTTTAGAACCAAAAATAAAAAATACGCGAAAAAACACAATATACAAACATGTTTTAAAAATAAAACAAACAACCCCTTAATAGACTTATTCCATGGTTCTATATCCCCACTCTTATTGTTATTGATTTCATTTTTAATTTTTGCCATTCTTTTCTAATTCCATCAAGATCATTAAACATTGTTGATGTTCCAACAATTCTCCATTTTATTAATGCCTATAGTCCTCTTGATTTTGATTTATGCTCTGTTATGTTAATCTTTTTTATGGCTTTTGGCCTTGTTTGCTTTGTTTGACCAAGTGATTTATTTTGATTGCAGTGCAGTGGCTTGAGAGGAGAAGCAAGTCATTTGAGCCGACATATCTATACACTGTTGAGAAGGTAATATGCTTTGTATTATTTCTGCTTTGATACTGATGGGTTCAAGGTTGAGAAATTTCATACTGACATGATTTTCTCCTAATCCATGATCTTATAGAAGAACAATGGCAGACTTCCCTGAAATTGAGATTTCTTATAAATTATTGAAGATTTAATATATTTTTTCTGCGTGATTTCGGCAATTAAGTAATTTTTGCTTACTCCCAATTGATTTTTTTTTCCATTACTTTAAAAATTTCAATATTTGATAATTTTTTCCACCCTTAATATCTTAGCTGGTTCTGCACATGCAGAAGAATCTAGTCTTCTCTTTTGACGGATATGCTTATTTAGCGTGTTAAAATCTAATGCCATAAAAATTTTATAGGGTTATTTTCTGCTTCCTGAAGGAGCAAAATCTCAGCACAACATACGGACGGTTAATGTCACGCTATCTGCTCAGAATCCATGCTTTGGAAACAGGTTAGGAGTTCGTGTTATCTCTCTATCCAGTAGAATTTTTCATGGCATGCTTCACAGATTGCATTGAGTTTTAACGATTTCTAGCTGATATCATGGACTTTTTATGCATACCATTAAATCGTAATTTTTTGTAGTCTGTAGTAGTTTTTTTGGCATTGGCCACACACTACTGGAATCTGATGAAGATTTTTCTGCACGTCTGTACTTTTTGGATTCCTTTATGCATTATTTTCAGGAAGGCTATATTAGATAGATATTATTGTTAATCTCTCAGCATGAAATGCTTTGTTATAATTACGATTTAAGTGGTTAATATTTTCAGATGGACACTGTTGAAATGGTAACTGGACGGGACTTCAAAACGACTTTATCCTAGTTAAATAGTAAACTATATGATAATTTTCCTTTTGAAATATTGAAGAATTTGGAAGCGAATCATCATGACAAAAATATAAAATGTTTTTTAGTGCGTTTAGCACCATGCTTTTTGTAGGTTAGATCTCATTCAACTTATTTCTTGTAGTTGGCAACATATTTGAGAAAAATTAATTCTTTTCTGGTCCCTTTTGTAGTCTTTATCAATTCATCAAGTTCACAATACCATGAAACAGCCAAACCAAACTATTGAAATTTCAAGTTAGACAATTAAATATTAATGTTTTATTTTGTGGACAAAGCGAAAGCTATAAATTCTAATTATTTGTGTGATGTAATGGGTTCAAGAATTGAAAATGAGATATATGTAATAAAGATTAAAGATATTCAGGTTTTGATCAAGCATTAAACGTGATGCTAGTGATATCTTAGTGAAAAACAAACACTTTAAAAAGTTTTGAATGATAAACAAAAAATGTGGCATATTTTCTATTGATTGGAAAATTTGAAGAGGAGTTTGCTTTTATGAACATGTGTGCATGTAAATCTTTGGGCCTAGATTTATCTTTAGAGATTTAGGGAGTTATGGGTGCTATTGAGATATTTTAATTGACAAACCTTTTCTATGGACTTTTGATAACTTAGAGGTTGTCAAATAATTGAAAATATTGAGGGGTCCAACTCCCAAAGGTGTTGGTGGTTTAAAAAATCTGATGAAGAAGAATAATTTTGGTTCCTAAATAATAACAATGAGACCATCATAAATAATTAAACTTAATTAGTTGTACATTGAAGCCTTGGGGTTGGCTTTTGGGCCATATTTTTTAAAAAGGCTGTGTTTTTGTACTTAGGAAAGTATTGCAAAGTTAAAGTACAAGCAAATGAAAGATCTTCACAGGCGGTATTATTGATCTTGGTTAACATGAGAAATTGATTTGGTGCAAACAAAGTGAACAAATGTTTCAAAAGGCATGTTGTAGTTGTTAACTTTATGCGTATGAGGAAGCATTATTATTTGTTGGGGAGTGATTGAGGGGTTTTTAATTACGATAATTTTACATTAGTAACAAATTAAGTCTACATATTTTTGCATTGGTTTGGGAAGATGCTGATAATATATATGCAAAGTGAGATTTCTTGTTGAATGTTATGTAGATATAATTTCAACAATTGAACAATAAAGTTTTACTCGGTATTATATCACTAATTATGCATCAATATAACTAGGGGATAATGTGATAAATAACTGTGACAGATATAAATATCTTTGTTCTATTACTGCAAAAGAATTAAGGTATAAATGAAAATTTAGCTTTCATAAATAAAGCATAGTGATTAAAATATTTATTAGGACACAACATAATTTGAGAATGCATTGATGCCAGAAGGTAAATTTTATAAAATTATGACTAATTTAATTACTTCTTAAGCACTTGACTTTGAATAGTAAATAAGTCATTGAGAGGTAATTTGAAGATGGTAGAAATGAGAATGGATAGGCGTGAAGTGATATTGGATAGTGTTGAAATTATTTAGGAATTTTTATTTTTAACTTCTTTTATTATTATCTCCTATTAGAGCTTTGTATTATTGGTATGTTATAACTTTTGTTTCTTTTTTTTTTTTTTATCACAGGGAGTAATGATTAATTTATGATGTTCTTAATCGGAGCTATCCCCCTCTATTTATTTTGTAATCGTTTCATATGAGGGGAATAATTTTCTTTTCCTTCCCAAAACTACATGGTATTAGAGAGGGCGACCTAACCTAATAATCGTTTTATAAGAGAGTAGTACTATGCCCTTTTTTATTGGTTACATTCTCGAGAAAAATATATTTGACATTTTTAGGATCAAGTTTTATGTGATTATGGGAATGACTTGAGCAAATGATGCACACTCAAAGATTTTAAGCGGTATAGTAGAAGAAAAATTTCTAATGTGAGGATTGTGACCATCAGAACATGAATATGTATTTTTAATTTAAGAACTCGGCTAGACATTCGATTGATAAAATATGTTGTAGTGAGAACTACTTATCCCCTAAAATATCTTGTAACATGATGAGACATTATAATTGAGCAGGATACCCATCCGCGGATCTCCCTAAAGAGCTAAATAAAAAGTGTTGTTCTGTTTGAAACATCTCGTTCTTGAGAAATGTCAAGTCTCTGGCCCATCCAAATGATAGTCATAATGCTTTTTCCTCTATTTTTGCCAACTACAATTTGAAAAAGAGTTTATGGGATGGAAAACTATGAGCGCCCAGAAACGACGTACCTCGTAAGCTTTGAGGTCTGAAGGGCCGTTCAAGACTCATGATGAAGCTTTTTTTTTTAGACCCCGTGGCTGTACAATAGCTTATTAAGGGAAGGGCATTGGCAACGTCTGGTGGAGCTCAACCATAGTTAGAGGTTCTTACTTGGATGCAAATGCAGAACATGAACAGTACCTTATAGATGCCATAATGGATCACATCCAGGTTCCGATGGTTAAGATACTAAGGCTGAATGAGGGATAGTGCGACGGGCGGAGCGGAGAAGAAATAATCTATGAAAAGATCGGAATATAAATGTGTTTGAAATTTAAGAACTCGACTAGACATTCGATTGATAAGTTATGCTGGTAAAAACTATTTCCCTCCAAAATATCTTGTAACATGATGAGATATTATAATTGAGTGGGATACCTCAAGGAGATCTCTGTTCTTTCTCTCAGCTATTTCATTGTAGGTATCAATACATGAACTCAAATTGATGATTCTATTTTTTGAAAATTAAGACCCATGGATGGAGTCAAAATATTCATTTATATTATTAGTTTTGAGGATCTGAATTTTTCATTGGAGTTGAGTTTGAATAATATTATGGAAGTTTTGGAAGATTTGGGCTATGTCATACTTCTCCTTTATTAGGAATACTCATGTCGTTATAATGTGATCGTTAATAAATGTGAGAAATCATCAGCCTCAGTTAGAGTTTTCACCTTGAGGTAACCAAATATCACCATGGAATAATAAATGGGTGTGAAGCTTTGTACTGAGTTATGAGAACCATTTCTAGTGTGTTTGACAAGCTGACAAATCTTACATTATGTTGATAGAAATTAGTTTTTTTATTGATAAACAAATGAGCATCTAATTTAGTAACATAATTGATATTATGATGACCCAGATGACAATGTCATAACAAGATTTAATTTTCGATAGACATGAACTCAACAAGCTTAGAAATTTGAGATAAGTATGCAGGTGAGATCATTTGTATTTAGAGATAATTTTATTGAGCATGTACAAGTTTTGATGCATTCCAGCACCGCCAATCACTTTCTTTGACTCAACCTCCTGAAATTCATAATAGTTTGTAAGAATTTTAGTTATACAATTTATATTATGAGTAAGCTTAGTGATTAAAATCAAATTGCAGTTTAATTATGGAACATATAAAGCAAAGATTAATATCTCGAGGGAGTTCCTCATCTCCTTTCATAGCAATTTATGAGTGTGATTAGTCAACAAGTTTTTTCGATGTAAATGTAGAATGCTCTTGTTAGTTGATTAAAGCATTGATGTATCCTGTCATATAATCAGAGACTTTTGAATCTATGATCCAAGTTCTAAGTCTCTCATTACTGACAAGATGTGAGAAGGATAAATTACCTTGGTGAGTCCCGAGGTTAGTTTTCTACTCTGAATTACCTCCACAGAGTTTTTCAGTATTTTAAGCTATTCCTTGGTGAATGGTTCAGCCGACCCTTCAGATATGGTATCATCATTAGCCTTTTTCTCTTGATCTTTTCTTCTTCATCCAAGTGTCCAGTCTATTGACTTTCCATGAAGTTTTCAAAATGTGTCCTTGATATGCCCAATCTTCTTACAATAGTCACATGTGAGAAGATTCTTCTTGTGCTTTGAGTCATGATTGGAATTATGAGTGTACAAAGCCAAGCTTTCAATACTTTGTAATCCCCTATTTCCAGTCAGCATCAAATTCTTTCTTCTCACTTCTCTCTTGACTTCAACAATGGCTTTACAGGTAGATGAAAGAGGCTTTGTTCCCATGATCCTCCCTCTCTTCATTCAATTCCTGAGTTAGCCCTAATAGCAATTTGCTAGTTTTCTTTTTCTCAGTGATGGATTTAAACATCACAACACCATGTAGATTTTTCTATAGGTGTCTCAAACATATCCAATTGTAGCGGGTTGAAGTATTGGGTGATACTTAGCTGTCCTTTACGAAGATCAAGAAGCTTTATTTCGATCTTAAACAACTCTGCAGCGTTCTTATTGCTGAATATATTTCTATTGCAGCCTCCCTGATTTCTTTGGTTGTTTTATTGAGCAAAAAAATTTCCCCCACTTTGGTGGTCATTGATTTGACTAGCCAAGACTTAATCATATGATCTCGATTTTGGCTAGGGTCTGTGACCACAGGAACCGCGCCTTCTTTCGTGGGATGTTTCTCCTTTTCTTTAGCACAAATGTACATAAGGACGGATTGAGATCATTGAAGATAGTTATGACCATGGATTTTATGATTTTTGATAAAGCTAGAGAGTTCAGGAGTCTTCTGGACAGAATCTTTTTTCTCTGATTCATAATTAACCTCCGTAGTAGAATTTGATGTCTTCATCCCGTACTTGGTAATCAATCTTTCGAATATTTAGGGTTATTTCTACTTGACCGCAGTGGAGACAATTGAGTATGGAGGGAAGCTGTTGTTGTTGTAGCTACTTGTTGTGATCCGTTGGAAGCCTGTCCATCACGCCTCTCACATGTGGAGGATCCAGGAAGAACCGGTTGAGATGTTTCATCCGTGAGATGTTTTTCTTTTCCTTTGGCACAAATGTACATAGACAGATTGGGATCATTGAAGATAGTTATGACCATGGCAGTTATGATTTTTTATGTTAGAGAGTTTAGGAGTCGTATGAACATAATCATTTGTCTCTGATTCATAATTAACCTCCAGAGTAGAACTTGATATATTCATCCCGTACTTAGTCATCAACCTTGCGAGTTTTTAGGGTTGTTCTACTTGACTGAAGTGGAGACAGTTGATTATAGAGGAAAGCTGTCTTTGCTGTAGCTGCTTGTTGTGATCCGTTGGAAGCCTGCTATTACGTCTCCCACGTATGGACCGATCCAGGAAGGATTGGTCGAGAGCCCTCCAATTGACCCGCCCTGAACCAGACGAGCCGATTGCGTACGCAAGAAGGGGCGGGACGATCGTTTGCTACGGTAGAAGAGGGGCAGGGAGCAGTTGGGATCCACGTGGGCTTTAATCACATATTTGTGGAGTAGGAAATTAAAGTAGTTTGGAGGGAACATTTGGAAGAAAAGTTTGAAATGCTGTGCGAGTGTTTGTTTTTCTTTGTGCTTTTTTTTTGCTAGTTTTTTTTTTCTCTTGTGGTGTTCTTAGCATCGTCCAGGGTTGAGCTGATCCACCTCTTGAAAAGTAGATCATCATTTTATCATGCTTATTTTCCTTTGTTTTTTGTAAAAGCAACCCTCGTTTGAGTTTTCCATATATTTACTTCTCTTTCTCCTTCGTTTATTCGTTGATTTTGGTTCCGGAGTGTATCAAAATCTTATCAGAGGATTGATCTTGGTGTGCAGCAAATAAAGTGCTTCTGCCAAAAGGAGAGATCAGGCAAATCAGATCGGGAATGGAAGAAATGTTTGCCACTATGGAGGACAAGTTTTCTCCTTAAAAAGTTGAATGGAGCATAGATTTGAGAGCATAGGAGAAATGTGGAAGATAATGAAAAAACTCATGAAAATGCATTTCAAGGCCATGTAGATTGCTTCGGTTGCAAACCCTAACCAAGGTTTGATCAGGTAATCCTTAACCAGGTCAAAAGGGAAGGAGATCGAATGAGAAGACGAGGAAGTCATCACCTACCAACATGGGCGTTCCTTAGGACTCTACGAGTAGGGAGAGTGGAGATTTCTGATGGAAGGGGATGGGCTAGAAAATTGGAGGAGGGATGGTGTAAGGTGTACGGAAGAACATGATTGAGGCAGGAGGGAATGAGGAGTCGGGTATGCTTATGGCTTGAGGGAGTTCCACCCTAGATACATGGGCGGAAATATTAGAGGAAGAGGATGTTGGGTTAGAGATGCTACTGAAGATGCCGGTCTTTGAAGGGGAAGATGCACATGGGTGGGTGTGCCAGATGTAGCGACTTTGTGATCAATGGTTTAACGGAGGGAGAGAAGCTCATGACAACGAGATTATGTTTGGCGGAAAGGCTTTAGCGTGGTTCCAGTGGATGGGAGGCAAGTTATATGATGCACTAACCGGAGGAGTTTAAGGATTGCTTGTTGAAGCGTTTGCAAGCCATTCGGGAATGAGACCCACACAAGCAATTTTATGCTTTGACTTCGGAGGGGACGGTCAGAATACAGAGAGAAGTTCGAGCTCTTGTCAAGGAGGTTGAGAGGTATTTCTGTAGTGGTTTGGAAGGGAACTTCTTGAATGATCTAAAGATATGAGCAACCATTCGACCCTTGAGAGTGCATGGATTGAGGGAAATTATGGAGCTCGCTCGGATGATAGAGGATAAGAAGCAGGTGAAATGACCAACACACGACAACATCGGTAGATTCTACAAAAGCACCATGACAACCACGAAACTGAGGATCTAGATAGTGTCATTTCACAATGAAACGCCGAAGGAGAAGAATACGGGGGCCCATCCCGGGGGTGATTTCAAGCACCTTCTAGAGGTAGAGTGCGGGATAAAAGAGCCAAAAGATTATGTTATCGTTGTGACGAAAAATATGCCCCATGATACCGTTGCAAGGAGAGTGCCCTTCAGATTATGTTAATTTAGGAGAAGACAGAGTGAGGAATGAGATTAAGATGTGGAGGAGGAGCAGCTTCATTTGGATGTAGTAAAGGTGTCCCTTAATTTGGTGGTGGGTTTTATCCTCAATCACACTATGAAGGTGAAGGGTGGATCGGAGAACAACCGATTGTGGTGTTGATAGACAATGGGGCCACACATAACTTTATCTCAAATCAGGACTTGGAGAAGTTAGGGTTGGAGCTGATTTCTACAGAGAGCTTCAGCATCATCATGAGGATAATGAAGGTGGTGAAAAATCGCGGAATTTGTCTGACACTTCCTGACATACAAGTGGTGGAGGTCTTCCTTCCCCTAGATTTGGGCAACATAGATGTGATTTTGGGTATGAAGTGGTTGTGAACGCTTGGGGAGATGTGGGTGGTTTGAAAGTCCCCAACGATGGAGTTCTAAGTGGAGGGTAGGAAAGTTATGCTGAGAAGAGATGCCATGCAAAACTATGGTGTTGCTTAAAACCATGATTGTTGATTTGAGGAGCAGGGTTGAGTTACTTGGTGAAGTTGCAGAGCATTAAGGAGGCTCAAGAGTCAAAGTTGGCAGAGTTTTCTGAAGAGGTCCAACGGCTCCTACAACAGTTTACGGACGCCTTCTAGCAGCCAAGCGAGTTACCACCTCTGAGATAACACGGACACTTAAATGAGGGTGTTTACTCTATCACTGTCAGACCTTGTAGTTACCATTAGATTCAGAAGGTTTAGATAAAGAAGTTGATTCAAGAAGTACTAGAGTTGAGATATCAGGCCTAGTGTGAGCTCTTTTTCTAGTTCGGGCCTATTGGTAAAGAAAAAATATGGTAGTTGGAGATTTTGTGTGGACTACCAGGCTTTGAACAAGAAGACGGTGTTGGATAAGTTTCTTATTCCTGTGATTGATGAGTTATTGGATAAGCTTTATGGGACAGTCATTTTCTCAAAAAATGATCTCAAGTCTGGATGCCACAAGATCGAAATGAATCCAATAGATGTGCACAAGACACCTTTCAAGACACATGAAGAACAATATGAGTTCTTAGTGTTGTTGTTTAGCCTCACAAACGCCCTGACGACATTTTAGTCCCTCATAAATAGGAATTTTCAACCTTATCTCTATAAATTTGTCCTGGTCTTCTTTGATGACACTCTGATCTACAGTTTTATAGAGACAGCATGTGGGGCACCTAAGGATAGTACTAGAGACGTTAAGGGAGCATCAGTTGTATGTCAACTTGAAGAAATATTCCTGTGCACAGTTACATTTGAAGTACCTAGGACATATGGTGCTAGAATGGGGGTAGCAATGGATCAATCCAAGATCCAAGCTATGGTGGATTGGCCTTTACCAAAGAGTTTGAAGGAGTTAAGAGGATTCCTAAGTCTCACAAGCTACTATCATAAGTTCGTAAGAGGATATGACACAATAGCTTGGCCACTAACAGAGCAGTTGAAGAAAAACAATTTCAAATGGGGGGAAGTAGCAACACAGAACCATGCCTAGCGTCCAGATATTAGCACTTCTAGATTCCAGTAAACCATTTGTGGTGGAAACATACACATCAGGTTACGAATTTGGAGCAGTGCTCATGCATGACCAACGATCAATTACCTACTTTTGTCAGGTTCATACGACTAGAATGAGGCTAAAATCCGTTTATGAATGAGAATTGATGATGATTGTCTTGATCATTCAGAGTGGCAACCCTATCTATTGGGACGACATTTTCTGGCCAGGACAGATCAGAGGTGTTTAAAGAATCTTTTGGAGTAGCGGGTGATGACTAGGGAGCGTCAGATATGGCTATTCAAGCTACTGTGGTATGATTTTGAAATTCAACACCGATCAGGATTAGAGTACAAGGCAACCGACACTATCGAGAAAGGTTGGGAAACCTCAATTGACGATCCTCTCGATCCCTTTGGTTCTATTCTGCGAAGTCTTGAGACAGGAGAGTGAACGGGATGAGGAGCTGAGGAATGTAAGAGTTAATTTACTATAGGATTCGAGCAGTCATCCAAGATACACATTGAGGTGGCATCATCTGCTCCATGATAGGAGATTTGTGCTACCAAGGCGTTGTAATATATTCCCAGATTATTACAGGAGTTTTATGACAATGCATTGGAGACACTCAGAGGTACAAGAGACCTACAGTCGTTTAGCGATAGAGTTTTATTGGGCGGGGATGTGTAGAGATGTAGAGGGCATGGTGGCAAAATGTGATGTATGTCAGCGGCACATGTACTTGACCATGGCACCATAAGGGTTACTACAAACATTAAAATTGTCGGGGAAGGTTTTGGAAGCAGTGACGATGGATTTTATTAAGGAGTTTTCATGGTCTGAAGGGTTCATGCTGACCATGATAGTCGTGGATCGCCTGAGTATGTACAATTTATTCCCTTACGACATACCTACATTGCGGTCTCAGTCGCGGCGGTGTTTATCCAGGAAGTGGTCCGTTTGCACGGCGTGTCGGAATTGATTGTATCAGATAGGGATAAGGTGTTCCTTAGCCACTCCTAGATAGCTATGTTGTTTGCAAGGGATAGTTCTTAAGAAAAGCACCACATATCATCCCTAGACTGATAGATAGACGAAGGTGGTCAACAGGAATGTGGAGACATATGTGGGTTGTTTTGTATCCGATGGATAAGTGGATTGCGTGGGCTAAATGATTCTATAATATTTCGTATCACACCGCAACATAGACCACCCATTTCAAGATATTGTATGGGCGAGATCCACCTCACTTAATACATTATGGGCATAACGCTACACCAGTATCCAACATCGATCAGTACTTGGAGGAGAGGGACATGATACTAGCAGAGCTCAAGGGATATCTACTAAGTGCTCAATAAATCATGAAGAGGTAAGCGGATGAATACATGAGAGAGTTGCAATTTGAACAATGGAACATGATCTACTTGAAGTTGAGGCCCTACTGAAGAAGACCAAAAGGAGCGAGAAACTTTCACCGCGATACTTTGGACCTTATGAGGTGATGACATGCATCGGAGTAGTGGCCTACCGTTTGAGGTTACAACCATTGTCTGCATTACACCCGGTCTTTCATGTATCACGGTTGAGACGTGCGATTAGAAATCATACATCATCGTCTATACTACCATGGACTCTGACGGAGGACTTGGAGGTGATTCTGGAGCCGTTAGAGATCGAAGGAGTGTGTCGAGGAGCATGGAGAGCAAAGGAGGTATTGGTCAAGTGGAAATGATTGTCAAACTATAAAGTAATGTGAGAGCCTTACGAGATGATTCACGAGCAGTTTCCATCCTTCCACCTTGAGTACAAGGTACTTCTTTGGGAGGGGAGTATCGTTAAGCCTCCAAGACGATCGTTTTCTGCTATAAAAGAAGGCAGGGAGCATGTGGTGTCCATGAGGGCCTTAATCTTACCCTCAAGGAGGGGAATTTAAAGGTGTTTGGAGGGATAGTTTGTAAGTTTGAAATGCTGTGGGAGGTTTCTATTAATGAGAGTAATGTAGGGTTTGTTTATCTTTATGTATATTTTTGTTGACCGTTGTTTTCTTTTTTTCTTGTGGTGTTCCTAGACGTAGGGTTATGGGAGAGCCGATCTACCTCTCAAAAAGTATATCATCATTGTATCTTGCTTGTTTTCCTTTGTTTTTCATAATAATAACCCTCATTTTAGTTGTCCATCTATCTATTTCTATTTCACTGTCGTTTGCTCGTTGATTTTGGTTTCAGAGCGTATCACCGTCTTGATTGTTTGGGGAGGATCAATAAGTAGAGAGCATCACGATCCACTTTTACGATTCTGCAGGGAACATCATGAGACGGGCATGCAGGGAGAAGGTCTCTTGTGGCTAGGGGTGCAAGTGAGTCAAGCTGACTTGTGAGTCGGCTCGAGCTCGTCTCGATAAGTGGCTCGTGAATTGCACTCAATGAGCTAACAAGCGAAGCTCGAGCTAACCTTGACTTGACTCTTTAGCTCGTGAGACGACTCTTTGAAAATAATATTAATATAAAATATACTCAAAATATATTAAATTTGAAGACATTATCTTTAAAGTATTAAAAATTTATTTAAAAATCATATATTGTAATTTTTATCAAGTGATTCATTATTATTTTTCTCCTAATTGCTCTCTATTTATAATTTTCTCATAACACAACTTAAGTTAAAATTATTTTCTCTCTTTTATAATAAACAAGCTAGCTCCTGAGCCGGCTCGAACTCGTAAACTTAAACTTGAGCTCAAGCTCAAACTCGATAAAATTAATCATGCGAATGCGCAAGCCGAGGGTAGCTCGAGCTCGATTCAACTCGTATACACCCATACTTGTGGCTGGCGATCTGTGGATATTCTAGCGTTGACATCTGTAGGGAGAAGCTCCAATAAAAGACCTGTAGGAGAGTATGCCGACAAGATGGGTCTTCAGCCAGGAATTCAGGCTATCAAAAGTTCCACTTGAGGAGGGTTGCAGTGAGACTTCTGTTGAAGGAAGCTTGTAACATGGAATTTTGGTTGCAAGGAGTTTCAACGATGGAGAAAAACAGAGATGGAATTATTGCTAGAGGGAGGAGCCTGGAAGGAGGCCTCTTAGGAGAAAAGGACCTGTAGGAAAGAGTTTCGACTATCTGCAGTGAATTCCAACACTGACAGAGGAGGCTTCCGAGGGAGAAGGTCCAACGGTAAGAGGGAGATAGTTTTTGAATTAGATCTCTGATACCATGTAGAAAACAGGTTTGAGGAGGAATAATTCCTTGATTTCATTATTCACATGTTGGGTGTATATATATGGGGAAAACAATCCTTTCTAATTTACAATCTTACCAAATATATCTAGTTTAAATTAGAAAATGAAATAAATCTGAAATAAAAAATAAAGAAACAAAATAGAAAGAGAATAAAACTAATCAAGGGGTTTTCAAAGTAGTCCCCAATCAAATCCTCCATGATTCTATGGTAGTCGACCGGTCCAACCTAGCATGCAGCCGGAATCCTTCTCCATATTCCACAGTTTTGCAGAGTGTTATATGAAGGCCTTGCAATTAGAAAATAATCCAATTCATTAGTTCTAGTCTTATAAATACAATCAAATCAATTACAATGACGACTTGAATAATGCCATAATTTTATGTAAATTAGATTTATGAAGGTTTGTGTTTAAATGACCCCATCTTTTTGACTTAAAATTTCATAGAAGTACACGCAGGAGACCTTTTTAAATTTAGAGATATCATTATCTTATCGCTTGGTTTAAACTAATGTAAATTAGAGATATCACATCAACAATGAACTCATAATTACCATAATTAATCGGTGACTTTTTACTGATATCTTCATGCAAGCCATGAATATCTTGCCAATTCACTATTTTTACTTAGCTAGATGTATAGGCTTTCTTGATTGAAAGCTTGCAATTATTTCAAATGAACTCGTACATGTAAACCTATTAATAGTTCAATTATATGCAAACTCAGTTATATGTATGCTCATTAATTAGACAACATAACAAATCACCCAAAGTCTTATTAACTTTCTTAATATACCAACTAATTTGGATCATTAGTTAAAATTTTAATTGGTTTCCCATGTTTTTTCTAGGACTTTTTCAGAAGTAAGAATTTCACATGCATGCTAGACATAATGATTTTATGTAATTCATGCAATTTAATCACTTTGTTAAAATACTTCAAGCAACATGATATGCATAAAAAAATTTATTATATTAGATTTACTTTAGAGTATGATTTTGTAATAAAAAAATACTTTTCTTAGAAAAAAGATATTCAATATGGTTGGGTGAGTTATTTTGATAAACTTTTTAATGATGCTTCTGAAAATACGATCGCCTTAGTGATCATTGTTAATAATAATAAAATGTTTCATTTTGATCGTCGCATTACTAAAAAATAAGTTGAGAAGGCTTTAAAGAAAATCAATAGTGGAAAGTCTGTAGGACCTGATGATATGCTGATTGAGGTGTGGAAATGTTTAGGAGATTTGGGTGTTTCTTGACTTACTAAACTCTTTAATATTATTTTTTAAAGTAAAAAGATGTCTTAAGGAGTGGAGGAAGAGCATTTTGACCCCCATTTTTAAGATTATTAAAGGGGAGGCACAAGAGTGTGCAAATTATAGAGGATTTAATTTGATGTGTCATACTTTAAAATTGTGGGAGAGGGTAGTTGAACATAGCTTAAGACGTATTACAAAGTTTTCTCATAATCAATTCAGATTTATGCTCGGCAGGTCTACATTTGATTTTTATTGATTTATAAAAAACATACGATAAGGTTCCAAGAGATATTCTTTGGAGAATACTTGAGAAGAAAGGTTCCAAGAGCTGTTACTTGTGTTCAAACTGGAGGATTGACCAAATTTTTTTCCATTTCTGTTGGATTACATCAGGGATCAGCTTTAAACCTTTTGTTTTAGTCATGGATGGTCTTACTAGATATTTACAGGAGGATGTATCTTGGTGTATGCTTTTTGCTTCATCTAAGACAAGAGAAAAAACCTAGGAAATATTTGAATTATGGAGGTCTATGTTGGAGTCTAAAGGCCTTCGTTTGAGTTGAACCTAAACTAAATACATGAAATGTAATTTTAGTAGTAGTAGCTATAGTGACAAAAGTGTTTCTTTGAGTGATCGAATTATTAAAAGGCGTGAACGATTAGATATCTTGGGTCTATTGTTCAAAGCGATGGTGATATAGATGGGGATTTTACTTTTAGAATTCAAGTTGGTTGGTAGAAGTGGAGGAATGCTCCGGGTCTATTATGTGATAGTACGACTTAGACAAAGGAAAATATTTAAGATGGTGGTGAGACCTGCAGTGCTCTATGGCGCTGAATGCTGGCCTTTATAAGAGAAGCATAATGCTAAGTTACGTGTTGCCGAGATGAGAATGATTAGGTGGATGAGTGGCTTCACACTTACAGACAAAATGCGAAATGAATATATCTGTGATAGGGTAGGTGTAGCTCCAGTGACGGACAAAATTAGAGAGAGTCGTCTTAAATGGTTTGGTCATGTTAAATATCTACCATATTATGATCCAATTAGGAGAGTAGATGTTTTAGATTCGATTTATGCTAAAAAAGGCAGAGGTAGACCTTGGAAGGCTTGGGCTTAGTATAAACAATGTCCTTAATTTATTAGAATTAAATGAAAATATGATGCTAAATAGGACACAATGGAGAAAAAGGATTCATGTAGCCGACCCCACTTATTAGGATTAAGGCTTTGTTTGTTGTTGATTGAACCAAGTCATTTTAGAAAAACATCTGCCAGTGTAACAATAGAATCATGTTTCCTTAGAGTTTGCAGTAGCCTTAACTGAAAAGTCGATGTTATCATCTTTGTAAGACTTATCTACAGTAATTAGAGGTGTTTAATGCCAATTTTTATTTTTTTTCCTGTTTTGGCAAATATTGTATTGTGATATTATGTGCGCTACATCTTTTATGGCTGGGCAAAAAGCTTCCATCTTCTGTAATAGCTGTTGCTTATCCCTACCAAACTATCTTGCAGCTCTATTAGCATGCAACGTTAAGATAAAAATGTACTTCAAAGATGAATTAATAATGCAAAAACTTATTCCCTTAAATAAATAATTGTCATGAATTCTTCATTATACATTTGACAATTGTTATTAAGGTTTTGATATATCTCGGATTAGTCTTTTTAAGTGGTACATTCATTCTTGATCAAAGCTAATCACCATAACTTGCATTATTTGTAGTAGAACAAACCCACTCAAGCAAACTCCAATATCGTGTGTAATGACAAAATGCACTTTATTGAAACTCAACCTTTTTTGTTTGTCATAATTTCTTCTGTAAACATTGATATTGCAATGCTTTGTGGTCATCATAAAGTGAAAATATCATACCAATATTTGCTTAACTACAGCTACCAAATTAAGGACTTTATTTGCAGAACTATAGCTTCTAGCAAAAATGAACTCTTATTGCCTTGCAATGCATTTTAGTAGAAGCTATGATCCTTCCAATGCTAATATTTTGAAAGCAAACCGGATTTCAAAATTGGCCAACCAGTCACAAACTTTGGTTCTGTATATAACTTTGGTAGTTTGGTTGTGAGATATTTTTTGATAATGCTAAGACAAAACTCACCATGCAACTGCTTATAACTAGGTGAGTCATAGGGTGTTTGATATAAACAAATGAATGAATCTTTTAAGAAATTCTGTTGTACGAGGTTATTTTAAAGTTGGGGCATTTATATACATACCACCTAACTCTTATGTATTTACATATCTATCACCTCAACTTTAATTTTACATCTATGTCACCCAAATCTTTCATATCCCATAAAAAATACCATCATTTTAACTTCTAAAAAAGTGAATAAACCTTTTCATGCACAGGAAGGTGGCACACATGTAAAAATTGAAGTTTAGGTTTTTGATACATAAATGCATGAGAATTGAGTGGTATGCATGTAATTCTTTCTTTTAAATTTTTCTTCTGCCGATTTTACTTCTCCTTCTCCACATAATAATAGTTGATTGCTGTTTAGTACGAGGCATTTATCAGTAAATCTACAAGTAGTTCTATATGTGAACTGCATTGTAGTGCTTTTTTGAAAAAATTCTCAGTCAGTATTTCTTTGTTTGTTGTTTCTGTATGACATTTCTTTGGATCACTGCCACAATTATTTTTTTGCATTTACCTGTGCTGAGCTATTTCATGTATTCGCATGTTTTCATTGCAGTAGTGGAGATTTAATTAAAATGTACTGTCAGATTGTCGTTCACTCTTGACCTTCACAAATTTCATGTGAGACTGACATTGTCTTTTGTTGAATATGAAAATCTGTAGTTGTTAAGCTTCCTACTTGTTGTCATACCTTTGCTATTTTGGATTTGTTTTGTATTTTACCTCTTGAGCAATTTTTTCTTATTTTCATTTTGTTTATCATTTTCTTACAAATTCATGAAATGAAATCGAACAAAATTGTTTTTGTTGGCTTTCTAGGCAGCTACAGAATTAACCTGCATGGATGCTATTTTCTTCCGATTTTTAGATGCCGTTCTTAAACCTTTTTTTTCCTTTGTGCTTTTTCTAGGTGGAAGCAGCTTCTTATTAACAGTTTTGTTGGATATGATACGATACTTATGAACAGTTTGTTAAACTCTCCTGGTCATGGTAAGAATTTTATCTGATATCTTGACAGTGCATTGTGTCAAATTTGTGTAAGGTAACTTTCTACTATTTAAATACTCAGTTTGCGCCGTTCAGAAAAAAAAACAATGTTCATGACTTGAACATAAAAATCAGTTTGCACATTTTTTATGATGAGGGATTAGTGCTTATCCACTATTGAAATATTAAAGAAATATGCAAAATAGAAAATTCAATAATTTCTTTCATACTTGAAGTTCATTTATTAAAAACTTACTACACAGTTTAAAAATGTTTGACATATTTAAGCCTGTAAACAATCTAAAAATATTTATAAATGTGAGAGTAAGAAAACGAGCCATGCTGGCATTATAGATACAGTCTCCTTATATAGTAGAAATGCTAAAATAAGAACTATTAGATTCTTTATTTGAGTGTGTGTGTGTGTGTGTATATATATATATATAGGTTTTGGAGGGGAAAAACTACTTATTCCTCCTATTAATCAATCACAAGATAAATAGAGGAGGATAACTCCTACATTAGGAAAAAAACATAAAATCAGTAATAATTCTAAATTCTAAAAATAGAAAATACTAAAAATAAAATCTTTTCAAAATTTCAACACTCTCAAGTTTGAGCATAGATATCTATCATGCCCAACTTGTTTATAAGGAGCTCAAAACTAGGCCTAAAGGGTTCCTTGGTGAAGATATATATTATTTGTTGAGGAGTACAAATAATTATTCCTCTTCAATTCGTAGTTAAGGATTACAAGATAAATAGAGGAGGATAACTCCCGCATTAGGAAAAATATAAAATCAATAATGTTTCTAAATTCTAAAGTTGAAAATACTAAAATAGGAGATACTAAAAATAAAATATTCCTGACTTTCCAACACCCCCTCAAATTGGAGCATATACATCTATCATTCCCAACATGCTTACAAGGAGCTCAAAACTATGCCTGAACAATTTTTTGGTGAAGATATATGTTATTTGTTGAGTAGTAGGGATAAATGTCATACACATAGCTCCATAATTAATCTTCTCTTTTATGATGTGTCTATCAACCTCCTCATGCTTTGTGCGAGCTTGTTGTACTTGATTTTTTTGCACTGCTTATGACTGTTTTATTGTTACAATATAACTTTATTGGCATGTTTATAGGGATCCGCAGCTCTTTAAAAATTCTTTTCAACCATACCATCTCACATACTCCATTAACCATCGCTCTATATTTTACCTCATCAATCATTGCAACCACATGTTTTTTTACTACTTCATGTAACCATGTTTCCTCACACGTAGGTGCAATACCCTAAAATTGATCTATCAATAATTGAGCCTACCCAATTTGCATCAGTGTATATCTCTATTCTCTTTTGTGTGGTCTTCTGAAAGAGTAAGCACACCCTTGGTGTACCCCTTAGGTATCTGAGAATTCTGTTAGCTGTCTCAAGGTGTTTCTCGTAGGGCGAATGCATAAATTGACTTACCTAACTCACAAAAAATGCAAGATTTGGTTGTGTATGTGATAAGTATATCAATTCTTCCACCAATTGTGATGCCGAACTGTATTCACTGGATCACCTTTCCTATCATATCCCAGTTTCTGATTGAAATCAATTGGATAATCTACAGGTATACATTCACTAATCACAGTTTTCTTGAGAAGTTCAAGAACATAGTTTCGTTGGGAAACTTTCGTTCTTCGATCAAGAAATCTCCATACCAACGAAATATCGCAAAGATTCTATCCTTGATTTCAAAACAGATGATAAGGTAGTTTTGAACCGTTTAATCTCATATGCATCATTTCCGGTGAGAATAATATCATCCACATACATAATCAACATAACTATCTTCTTATTTTTTTAATGTCTCAAGAATATTGTTTGATCTCATTTCCCTTTAGTATACCCTTAACTTTAACAAGTAGTGTAAATTTTTCAAACCACGCTCTCAGTGACTGATTCAATTCGTATAATTTTTTTTTAAGTCTACAAATCTTTGTGACAAACTTCTCACTTTTCCCGACGGTGCATCCGTATACACTTTTTACTCCAAGTCCTAATTAAGGACGACATTCTTTATATCCATTTGTTGTAGAGGCCAGTTAAGATTAGCTTTAAGTGACAGAAGAACCCTTACAGACTTTAGTGCGACTGAGGCAAATGTCTCTTAATAATCAATGTCATTGGTCTGAGTGAATCTTTTGATAACCAATTGAGCCATCAAAATTATACTTGATGGTAAACTACCATTTGCACCCAATAATTGTTTTTTCTCTAGGTAGATCCACCAATTTGAATGTACCATTTTTTAAAGAGTTTTCATTTCCTCGAAGACAAACTTCTTCCACCTAGGTACTTTTAAAGCACCTGCACGGTGCTATGAATTTCCATACAAGACAAATGTGAGGGAAAAGCACAAAAAAGTAAATTAAAACAAAACAATTTTATATTTTTATTTTCTATAACTGAAATTTAACTAACGAATAAGTCACTAAAGAAATTAAATTAAAGCAGTATAATTAAATTTTTTCATTACTGATTGTCCGCGCCTTTTATAAATATTTCATCTTTTATTTCTCATTTTTTAATTCACTTAATTAAACCTGAAATGTTAGTTAAAAACAACAGTGAGCTAACTATAGCCAGTGAATACTCACTCCTAGACTATAGTAACATAATATAAAAGTAAATAATATGTATGTCAGTTAAGATTTTAATGAATCATTATAAAATATTTGATATTCTATGAATATGATTACTCATAATCTTTCATAATATTCGAGGTTTTTTACCATATCAATAATATATCTATATCATTTTTTATCTGTATGATCGTCTTGGGAGGATCAGCTAAAAATTGTACTAGTTAATGTACTTCACTATCAATATTTTTTTCCATTTACGTGCACATATACCTTAGCTTTCCCCTGCTAGTACCATAAAGGGGAACTCCATCATAGCCAAACAAGCACATAAAAATATGTTATAACAATCAATATCTAATAATTATCATTTCATTCTCATTTGTATAACAATCAATAGACTTGTATATGATTCAATATCTATGATAATTTAAACAATGTTGAGCACACATGTCATTTCTACAACATGAACAAAAATTCAATAGAGTTATAAATCATAGGTATGCAGTGATATAAATATAACAATAACAATAAATACATTTGAAAAGAAGCAAAATATTAATATAACGTAAGAATATTAGTATTCACTTTGATGTTCTCTACAACTTATTTCTTAAGTTGCGATTCCTTCCTTTGAACACCTATTATATAAAAATATGCATATTAATAAAAAAAATTATCACTAAGTATGCTAATTAATTATTTTTACTTATTATTTTATTATTTCATTATTTTAATTGTGTTGTTATGATTAAATCATAGATCTTTCCATTTTAATTAAATTATTTCTTAAAATTTTATTTATTATATATGTATATAAACCAACATTCATCTTTTTGCCTCAACCCTTTCCTTCGCCTGCTTCGCCCAAGAAATCGCACACACTTCCTCGACGGATCACCACACTTGAATAAGTCGTTGTCTCCCTCGCTTGCTCGATACTGCAACACATTTCGTTGAAATGAGGGAAAGTGTACGCTCTCAACTTCATATCCTTAGCCTTCCCTCGATGACACCTCTTTCTTCGGCTTCAATTGCCAGCTTCATTATTTTAATAGGGCCCTAGCACCTCATCTCTTCTGTTCGATGACACATTGTCACTTGTCGACATCGTCCCCTTTGGCTTCAAAAGTCTTAGCTTGTGCACGTCGGTCTCCTACCTTCATATGTGTTGACCGACTCCCCAGGTAAATCGTTCTCACTCATGGTCGGCGTATGCTACAAAGCCTCTCTATCTCGTCTCTTCCTCCCCTTGTATGTATCGATTTAGAACCAAATCACCCTTTCGTATTTCTGATCCCTCACTTTGTTGCACTCTCTTTGACTCCCTCATTTTTTCCCTTGAAACAAGGCATTATAGCCTTCCTCCCCTGATTGACATAGACAGAAGCAATGCATTGTCAAACCATGTGATGAAGTCATTTTAAATTTTATTTTCAAAATTGCTGATTTTTCTTTATTTCTCTTATAGCTTTATTTCTTTTGGGAAGAATGCTCGTGTCTATCTGAGAGACCCAACTGAATGTGTTTTGGCCAAAGCTTTTTGTTGATTGCTATTTTGTTACATGCAGGCTATCTTTACAATTTCCAGTCTAGGGAATTTTTTGATCTTAGTCATGGACATGAGCCATCCAAAGGTTCTGCAAGATTCGGAGGTTTGTGGGATAATATTTTTCTTAAATTTTCTTAGAAGTTATGAGTTTATTTCCATGAAATTTCTTTATATTGCTTCTATTACGATCGGGAGGCCATCAATTTTTGAGCTTTGAGTTTGCTATAATTGTTAGTTGTGGCCTAAATTCACCTGTGTATTAAATAGTTTTTTAATTACTTTGGTTTTTAAATTTCATTTTAACTATCTATCTTATATTCTATTTAAGCTACGTCTCAGGTTAATTGCCTCTATACTAGTTAAATATTTGTACTGTTCTCACATTTTTTCAATTATTATCATATCCTAAATTTTGAGCTTTTTTTCCTATTAAGTTCTCATGTTCACGACAATTTATGCTTCTTATTCAGATGTTTACATCTATCGTTATGTTAATGAGAAATGTTTAGGCCCTTTTTAATCGCTTATGAAGGAGAAATGATTCTTTATCGTTTTCTTGCACTACGGTTAACACTCAAATATTAGCGTGTCGTTCCCATGTGAGAAACATTATTTTAGCAATTTCTGAATTTTTTTTAAGTGTAGGTCCAATGGAATTCTTTTTCTGATATTATCTTTAAAAGATGCATTTTTTTCATAAACATTTATAGCAATGAAAGACATTGTGATTTAGAAAGATTATGAACCTACTTTTGAATTTTCTACACGACATTATGCGAAGGGAGCAGTGCAAACAAATATTCATTTTTTTTACGGTTCTAAATGAATGATTTGATTGTAAATAAGGTGATACTATGGTTTAAGTCTCAGGAATGATTTGTGACATGTTCTTAGGATCATTAATCCAACATTGTGCCATTGTTACGACTGCAACGATTCAAATTTACTTGCCAAATTTAAGTTTAGCTGTTCACTGAACAGAAGTACTCTATATTTTCAATATAAGTATAGAACGTAGCATTATTTCAAAAACTGATGCCTATAAGCATCTTGAGGGAAAGAAATGCATTCTTCAAGATAGCTTTAAGCCTCGTGAGCTTGAGTCGCAAAAGTCTATAATACTTAATGTTCTAGTTATATGCCAACAGATTAATCGAATACAATTTGTTAGAAGATTGCAAGTTGTTTGTGAGTAGCCGAGTTCCACTAAAGAAAGAATGAGAAGAAATCAGAGTAAAAACAATGAAAAATAGTGCAACCTATAGATTTTTTCTTGCATTATTGAGATTTTGACTTTGGGATGAGTTTTCCAGAGTATTATTTTCACATGAATAGATCATCAGTCCATTGCTCATGCCTTAACAATGGTTTCTCTTGGATTATATTAAAAAAACAGTTCTATGTTTATGTAGGGAATATGCCTAAAAGTTCATTAATTTAAATGTGCCCCTTCTCTAGTATTTTATATTATCAAGTATTGAATAATAGATCATCGTATATTTCCTTGTGATATTCGACATCAATATACCAGCAGCAAATGGAGTTGAAGTCATTTCCAGAGGAGAAATGCCTGGAGTTTCATATTAGTCTTTAAACTTTCCTGACCAAAGCAGACTAGCACTTGATCAAATGGTGAGAGTTATCTAGGCTTTTCTTTCAGTGGAAAGCTTTGAAGCACCTTCATATATGGTGAAAACTTACAGATTCATATTGAGAGACTTCAAAGTGTTGTCAATCATGGAGTTTTAAAGTGCACTTGGGATATTTTTGCGATAAATTCAACTGTTAGATGAGAAATATTCCTTAGTAAATTTCTCATGTTTCACCTTGATGTAACTGTTATTAATATTCGAAGTGCCTATCTTCTGGTACAAAAGGCCTTAGTTTTACTCCTTTTAAATTCTAAGATTGTTATCAATAGTTAAAGAATGCTTTCTTGGGGTGCTAAGTTTAGCATTTTAAAAATATTAGGAAGAGGAATGAATTATTTATTCCAAGTTTTGCAAAAGTTGAAGTGGTTCATACATCTAATTTCCTAGTTAGTTTTTAATGATACTGCCTTAAAAAAGGTTTTCCCATAGAGTACAATTCCTTACAAATTTTAGAATAAAGTTTGGGTTGTCCTTCTAGTAGTGCCAAACAAGTCGATGACACGGGGTTCACCTGGGGTAGGCTGAACCAGTTGGTTCAACAAGAAATGTGTTGAACTAGTTCAGCATGTGGCCGACCCTAGGTTTGGGTTAGGGCTACTGTCCAAGGGGAGTGGTCTCCCCCTTATAGTTATCTATTATTATAAATAGGTTATTTCCTTTGTTTAGGGTTAGTTTTTGTTGAATTTTGGGTCTGGACAGCCGTCGACGTCTCAAGTTCTTTCTTCTAAGGTTGTATCCAAGGGCGAGTGGTGCCCCGGTTGCACTTCGTTCCGAGCTGGTGATTATTCTTGACTTTCTGTCTTTCGAAAACCCCCCACGCAATTGTCGTTGTATCTTCTCTTGCTGCAGGAATCCCAAGCCACTCCTTGCTGTTCCATTGCATGTGCAATCCACTAACGTGCGGCAGCCTTTTCCCTGCTGCCCATCACCCTACAACCACACCTCCTCACCCTTGCTGCAACTTCCTTCACTGTCATCCCCAGCAACCCCAAGCCGCCAACCTTTACCCTTCTCCGCGATACCCAATAGCAAGCCCCCTTCTCTATCATAACCCCACTACTAGCCTTCGCACACCCCCTGTAGCAATCCATCAAACCGTCAGCCTAATTCTTTCCGCAACCATCCAGTAGCCAAGCCTCCTCTAGCCACCTACTCGACTCCTCCCATCTAGATACCAGCTTATTGTCCCTCCACCACACAGCCAACCACAACCCCTACTCCCCCTCTAATCATAGCACCATCGCTCTGACTTACTTTCTAGTTTGTGTTTGTGTCGTTTTCCTTTTTTTAGATTTCTTGGTTGTAATCCCCCTTTAATTTCAACAATAATATTTTCATTCTATTGCGATTTTGTGTTAACTTCGGTATCAATTGGTTTCAGTGCTAGCCTAACCCTAGTCTTATTCTAGGGCTTCCTAGCATCTGTCATATCCAAACCATCTCTACCCAAAAAAATTTCTTTACTATCCCCATCTCTTCACTTTCATAAATCCCAAACCTTAATCATTTCACTAAGGAGATATATGCACGAGCCTACTAGGAAGAGATACAGCGAGAGCTCCGTCTGCTTCAGGAGAGGCTGGCAGAGATTGATTAGGAAACCTCAGGGGAAATCACCCCCGATCATGATTTGCAAACTCAAAGAGGCGAATGGGACGAGGACCTGAACCCTTCCATAATAATGACTTTAGTTATAAGAAAGACAGACCCCGGTGCTTTGAAATTTATTATCAGAGAAGGCCAAGAGAAGTGGCAACATATGAAGGACAAAAGATTGCATAAGCAAGGTGTATCTATCGGAGTTTGATGGAGGTATGGATCCGGACAATTTCATTGAATGACTACAGTCAGTTGAGAGGATCATCGACTACAATGAGGTGCCATAAGACAAGAGAGTGAAGCTCACAAACATCAAGTTGAAAAGAGCTCTTCTTTGTGGTGGAAAAATTTGTAGGGGCTGCGAAAGAGAGGGCAGTGACAAGATTATCAAGTGAGAGAAGATAAATAAGTCGCAGTGAAAATAAATACCACCTAATTACTATTAGGATATGTTTACGAGGCTCGCTCACCTGCAGCAGAGAGATCTATCAATAGAGGAGTTTATAATACAATTTGACCAGTTGCAGATGAAATTTGAGCTTGTCGATCTACATGAACATACCATAGCCCATTAACTAGGGGGCCTGAAGACGATTATCAGTAACATTGTTCATCTACAACCTTATTAGTCATTGGGAGATGTCTAAACCTTGGCTTTGAAAGTTGAGAGACAACATAAACGGAGTAGGCGGCCCTCACCATCCAGACAACCACCCGTAGTGGGTGACATCACGTCTCAGACATTTGAGAAAAATGGCCAGGATAAGGATAGAGCCACTAAGATTAAGAAGAAGCTCGAGAAGAATAGCACACTTATTATAATCCCAGCCCAAAAGTGGTTCAGATGCCATGAATTTGGGCACATCACCTTCAGTTGCCCGACAAGCCGAGTTATGTCCTTTACCGAGTACGGTGCAATAAAGAAGGTTAGCAACGAAGAGGCAGTTGAAGAATAGAGTGAGGTATACCATCTTCCTCCTAATGAGTGTAAGATGCCCGTGATTCGATGAGTCTTATGGACTAAGAATACATGAGAGCCACAATGACTTCCTCACAATATATTCTACACCCGTTGTACAGTGAACGGAAAGATATGCAGTCTCACGATCGATGGAAGGAGCAAAAAGAATGTGACATCTATGCTGATGGTGGAAAAATTGAGCCTCATCACTTAAGAGGCATTCCCAGCCGTATTCTCTGACATGGTTGAAGGAGAACAAGGTCATCATTGATAGGAGGCGTTTAGTAGAGTTTTCAATTAGAAGTCAATGTAGTGCCCATTGATGCCTACCACCTTTTGTTAGAGAGACTGTGACAATATGAACGCAAGACTCAACATGATTGATACAGGAACACCCACTCCTTAGTCAAAGATGGTAAGTGTATCGTCCTTCTTTCTTCTACGGATTCCGAGATCACAAGTGTCCCTGCTAGTTGAGAAGTGTCAGTGAGATCCGTTTTGGTGACTATAGAGGAATGTTAGGACTGAGATGTCGATTCCAGACATGAGTCACGACAGAGAATATTTCAGGATATCACATAGATACCTTACCACCATGGCTGCAAACATTCAGAGAGATTCAGACTAACATCACCTCATACTGGGTTGAACCAACCTTTGAAGGGAATTCAACAGAACACGCTTAGCATGGAACCCCAGTTCAACTCAGTATGGTCTCCCACCTAAATGGAGGTTTTTTGATGGGGAAGACCTTTAGGTGCTTTGGGGTGCAGTGTAGTCGCCAATGGAATCCAAGTGCCTCTTGGACCACAGTCGAAGACCTCGAACCCTGGGAGATCACAATAGCTATGCTACTTTCAATGTGCAGATAGAAGCTTCAACAAATGAGGCTGAAGCTCTCCCAACCCCGAGAGACTGACGCAGGGCTCACCTAGGGGAGGTTGAGCTGACTGGTTTAGTTGGAAAAGCGTTGGACCAATACAACAATTGGTTGACCCTAGGTTTGGGTTAGGGCTGCCGCCCAAGGGAAGGGTTTGCCCCCTCTTAATTATCTATTATTATAAATATATATATATATATATATATTTCAGGGTTAGTTTATGTTGAGTTTTCTATGGTGACAAGCGTCACATCTCAAGTTTTATGTTCTAGGGCTGTATCCACAGGCGGTAGTGCTCTGGCTGTATCTCCTTCCAAGCTGGTTTTATCCACAACTCTCCATCCTCCACAACCCCCTCATGCCGCTGTCGTTTTACCATCTCTTGCTGTAGGAATCTCAGGCCATTCCATGATGTCCCCCTGCAACCGCAATCCACTGAACCTGCCGCAGCATTTTCCCTGCTGCCCTTTATGTTGCAACCGCACCTCCTCACCCTTTCCGCAGCTTCCTTCATTGTCGTCTCCAGCAACCCCGAGCCGCCAGCCTTCACCCTTCAATGCAGTACCCAGCAGCCTGCCTCTCTCTCTACATAACCTTACAACCAGCCTTCATGCACCTCCTGCAGCAGTCCATCAAACTGTCAGCCTCAGCCTTCCTGCAGCCATTCAGTAGCTAGGCCTCCTCCAGCCACCTACTCGACTCATCCAATCCATACACCTGCTTGCTGTCCCTCCACCACACAGTCTTCCGTAACCCTTACTCCCCCTCTAATCTCAGCACCCTCGCTCCGACTAATGAACTAGTTTGTGTTTGTGTCGGCGTTTTCCTATTTTCAGCTGTCTTGGCTGTAATCCCCTTTTAACTGCAGCAATAATATTTTCGTTCCATTACAATTTGTGGTTAACTCCGGTATCATTTGAACTTTAGGAAAATTTGAATATTTTCATGCCGTCTACAATTTGCTTCAAAATTGGTTTTTAACTTAATGAAGTATGATGGAATTAGGCAACTTTTTGGCTTTTGACGCTGCTTTTCTTTAGTAATTTTGATAAAATTTTGTCAGTTAGATGAAAAGGTTTCTTTTCATTGATTAGGTTTTCAATTTAGTCGGCTTAATGCCAGGTGTTTTTCAATGAATTTCCTATTACAAAAACGTTGTACCTTGCATCATTGAGAGTCTGTTTCTGCATCCTATCAAGTTCCATTTAAATATCATTTCTGGTATGGTCAATATTTTTGTCAATTGAGTTTGACTTGTTTCTTATCTTAGGCCCATATCAGGTTAGATTTTTAAGTCCAGTCAATGCCCTCCAACTGAGCTAAACTTCTGCAATGCCACGAGGGAATTTGTCTTTTAGGAGAGGGTGGTGTTTTTGTGGAGCCAGAGGATGAAGTTGGGGAAGAACCTTGAATGCAAAGGTTCTAAGTTGATATTTCAGTGTCTTCCTGTTTTGATTGGATTTGATGTTATGATTACTGTGATCACGTTTAACCTAGATATCATCTAACTTTGAAGCCATAGTTGTCAATTGTGAATAGCATACTATGATGCAATAGTTCCTTAGTATTGAGCTGACGTGAAGTATAAGTTTAATAATAAAAAACCATGATTTATCAATGTAAGAGAATAAACATCCTAAGAAAAATTTCATAACATAAATAGAATATAAAATTGCATAAGTTTAACGGACATGAAGGTTAACACAACACTTCATTTGTAAAATTAAACTATCATGATTTTTGAAATAAACAATATTAGAGCACAATGCTAGTTTTTGGAGTTCAAGTTTTCATAAAGAAAGGCGATCATAAATATTCTCAAGGAAGTAATTCTGCTTGAAAAATAATTAATATTTTGGTTTACGAGTTATACTAAAAAACTAGGCATTTCTAGGAACATTTTTTTTCCATCACTCGTCATTTGACGTTAATTGCAAGTTTCCTTGGCTTATATAAAGGTTCTTTTTGCCCCCTTTGTCCTGGTTTTTAGTGTCCACCTTTTCTTTCATAAACATGATTAGCTTTTGTAAGAGTACTGTGTGTTAACTCACCTTCATCAAGAACTAATTCATCCTCTTCATCCTACTCATCCTATTTCCTATTAGCCGCCCATTAATCTCACGTGTTTTTTGGTACACTTTAAAGACTGAAATTCTTAATGATCATTGTTTAATATCTTAGAAATGTACCATAATATATCTATAGATCAAGAGGGCCTCGTGCTGCATCATCATTGTGACCCAAGGAATCTGAATTGTCAGATTTTTGTCAAAACTGATCTGTATCATGTGCTATTTACTTCTGCTCTTGTTTTAATAGTATTTTAATCATCAAGTTCTTTTTTTGTAATAAGCGCACATATTTTCCATATTAATTGAGATATTTTTTAGTACATTAAGGGCGTTGTTCCATGTAAGTAATGCCTAAGAAATATAAAATGAAATTTGTTTTATTGAATAAATGAATATTAAGCTATTCCAGCTTTTGTTTCTCTCCCTCTTTCATTTATTGTGCACTCTAAAATTGGCAAGTGGTATTACTTCAATCCTTTTTGTTTTATGCCCACGTTGCCTCTCCAGTCCTATTCTCACCTGCAGTTTATACTTTGCATTTGTTTGTTTCATTAAACATCATGCCGACCCACCCTTGTTGTGTAATGCCTTGTAGTTGATCTTTAATCCATCAATACATCGTGGTACCCCCCATGATATTTGCTTGTCTTCATCACTACAGCACCAATGCTCCACCCCTCCCATTGTTGCATGATAAAATTTCAGCATGTTTCAAGCTCTCTAAGTGTCAGTCTCATTAATCAACCGTTGCTGTATCATCTGTTGTCCCTCAAAGCAGGCATGATTCCCACCAAATTCAAGTCATAGAGGTTGTCAACGCTTCAAGACAAAGTAGAGACCTTGTGGCTGGATCACATCTCAATCCTGGGCCTACCTTTCTCAAAGTGCCAATGCCCTCACTCTATTTTAACTCATCACATTCACTTTGCCTCAGATTCTTACATTCCATGACTTCCTAGTTGTGTTGCTTTTTTGCTCCGTGCCATTGTACCTTTTTGTCATATGTGTTTGCTCACTTCTCATATTTGCCCCCTCATGACTGATTCACATGTCCCACACACGAGAAAATATTACGTGTGGCGGACTGCATATCCGGATGAAAGTCCGAATGCCGCGACTCTGCCTTTTATCACATGGCAGCCCATCCACGCCGTCGTCTGGACGTACAGTCGCCGCATATAATATTTGCTTCCCACTTGCAAGCTCATCTCTTGCATGTGATTTGTTAGTCCCAATGCATTGTTTGCGCAGCCACCTTGCTTTTTATGCTTCAACCCTTGCTTTTGATCTTCCACTTTGTTGGTAGCTCCATAGAGGTCATCTCTATGTTTGCTCGGCTCACCTTTTATCTTGTCTTAATTCAATGTCCATTTCCAAAAATTTGTCTCCATCTAGGCATCACAGCCATCTATTAACAATTTTAAAGCTTCTTAATTCCTCATGCGATCTCATATGTGATTCACATTAACCTAATTAAGAACTCATTTCTCACTTCTTTCATTTCTTTCAATTTAAAACATCATGATGACACCCTTTTGTCCCATAGCAACCACACCACACTTCATTACAGCATCTTAAAAGCTCCTTTATGCACCATGGAGACATCGCCTGATCACAACTCCTTTCAAGTGGTTTCGAACAAAATTCCCAATGAGCTACCACCCAACACACCTTTGTATGCCATTATAAGTTATCATCTTATATTTCCTTTCATGATCCTTTTGATGATGATTATTAGCATAATAATTATAATCTGTATTTTTTAGATATTGAGAAGGCAAATTATTTAGTTGATGATTATCATATCATTTTCATCATTAATATTCTCATCTTCAATAACGTTATACTGATAAGTCATATCGTAGCAAGCATAAATATTCTCGCCAGCAATATTATGACCCTGATTGAATATATCATGATGGCCTTGCCCTCTCTCATGTTATAACCACCCATGACCAAGCTATTACATAAATTTTATCCAAAGTCTCATCAGGTTTTCTATCAATAATATTCAAGTATGGTTTGATTGACGTCTTGAGCAAATAAGTCTCTAGTTACGTCGATTTACTCCAATCTCTAGTTTCAACTTCACCAATTCCACTCTTTCTGCTCTTTGTTTATCTGAGCACGAATATGTTGAGTTTAACTCCGCTTAATTCTGTGTTTGAGCTTGTGAGATTATTGTCGCACCAAAGTCTGAGCAACTTTAGAGCCGCTATTGCTGCACATCTTTGATAGATGGTGCAAAAGTTTTTTCCAATTACTATTGTCTACTCCATTGTCAGTCAATTATTTTTCCACTAATTCTACCTTTACTTGTCTTATTGGTGCTTATAGATGGTGTCTTATTGTATCGTTTACTTCTTCACTTATATTGATTAAATTCATATTTTCATCAGTCACATATGTATAGTTGTGCTATTTTCAGTAAAATTATTCATTTGATTTTGGATGTACATCATTGTATGGAGCCAACACGCCTTGCTCCTTTCAATGTTGATCAAATTTTTTTTTGCTAGTATCCACTATATTCATGCTTCACTTCCGCCATCATCAGTGCCATGGCTAGTGGCTACCAATTCATTGAAGGAGTGTTTCAACTTTTGTTTTTGTTAAATTGATATAGTTTCATGATTATGGAATGAATCTCGATCATCATGCTACTATCTGAATCAATTTATGCCACATTTCCTTCCACTTTTTGAACATATTTTAATTATTATTTTTTAAATACATTATGATTTCTCACTGTTTATCTTAGTTATATTTTAATATGCATTGAGGACTATTCTATATAAATGATGCCTAGAACTATGAAAGTGTACTTGATTGATTTTTTTGCTCCCCCTTTCCATCTTGTTCACACTGAGCTAATTCGAAACTTAGAACAATATAGCATGTGCTATGTGCTAATCTTATGAGCCCATTTAACATTTATTATTTTGTTTGTCCATCCTTGCCTTGCAACATGAAGGACACCAGTAGTATGTGTCGCCAGGCTTTGCACTCGAATGTGTACTATTGAATTATTGAAATTTTGAAGTCAAGCTCTGACAGATTTTAAAAATTTTTATTGTTGAATGTTATTAAGGATTTGCATTTTCTTCTCTGGGTTCTTTGTCTTCATTATGTTGAAATTGAAAATTATAATCTTTCAACACGAAGTAGATATATTTTTTAAGTATACTGTGCACCTTTTTTCCTTGAAAAGAAATCATCTTGTTTGAAAAGGTAATAATGAAAATTCTGAAGATTTTAAAGCTTGATGGTTGTTTTCTTAACAAATTTTTGGTTGCTTAACTGAGCATCTTATTGTGTGATAGGTTGTTTAAGCATGAAAATTTGAAAATAAAAAAGTTATAAATGATTGGTTAACTTTGATTTCGGAGAGTATAATTATTTGAATTGCATTCAATTGGTTGCATTTTATACCTGGCTTAATTATTGCATATGCATTATTGCCTTTGAGTAATGTTAGCCTCCTAAATACTTGCCAATTAGTTGGTTATTATCTTGTTGTTTTTTATTCTGTTCTATTGTAAGAGGAACTTGGATCATTTGTATGATCTGATAAAAAAAAATTCTAAAAGCCCGCTTTTGATTAGTGACTTATCTGTATTTGCTGCCTGCATCTAGCATTTTTAATAGAATATTACATTCACCACATCATTTACTGCTCTTTATTCTGTCATGGCTGTATTATTTTATTTCTTTATCAGTCTGCCAGCAAATTCACATGATTATTTATGCTATTTTAGCCTTTTTTATGTTCTTTCTTTATCTCTTTAAATTAATCTTTTTAATATGATAGCTTTATTTATGCAGATTATTTTGTGACCAAATGCGGTGTTTTAATCATGTCATTGTTTGTTTTCTTCACTACTACTATGTCTGTTTCTTTCACTCTGAGAGAAACTCAATCTCGCATGCTCAAGTTCACAGGTTTGCTTATTTCAGTTATTCTATATCCATGGAGTATATATTTGCAAAAATTTTTGCTTTGTTTCATATAGTGTAATGCATTATTTTTATTGTATGCAGTGCAGCTTCAACACCATGCTCGCCATCAGCTTCCAACGTTCCAGTTAATCTTTGTGCATGTCATTGAATCACTGGTTTTTGTACCGGTGAGTCGATTTTGATTTTACCCCAGTATTTAGATAGTTGGAAGATTTACATAAATACCACTTAATTCTTATGCATTTACATATCTAACACCTAAAATTCAATTTTTACTGACACGGGTGTGAAGCTCTGGACTGGTGCTGGAGACCTGCTGAAGGTCTTCACTGGTTCAGAGGAGGGGGTCAATCGGCCCCCTCTAGGTGCTGAAGTTGCAGCCCATAAGGAGTGGGCCACTCCTTGGTTATCTGATAATATTTATATATCAGTTTTGTGTTCTAGGGTTAGTTTTCTCGTGATTTCTGTCATGACATCCTTTGGCATTTCCAATTGCCCCTTTTGGGGTTATATCCAAAGACTAGAAGATGCTCCGGTCGGGGTGGTGTTTATCTATCGTTCCTTGCTTCCACAGCCTTTATATACCTGCTGGAGTTGCTCTGCCGGTCTTCCTGCTGCCTTTCCGCCAGTCTGCTTCCTTTCTTGTTGTCCTCCAGCCACCAAGCCTTCCCTTCCTGCCTTTCCTCTGCCAGTTGCCCATCTCTTTGCTACAGCTCTGCCGCCAGCCGCCCCTCTCCTTGCTGTAGCCTTGCTGATAGCCTTCACTCTTCTTGCCACAGTCCAGTCGCCAGCCCTTGCTTACATTGCTGCTGCCTCCCCCATTCCAACCTTCCATCTTCCCCAACTGCAGCTACCTTACCGCAGCCTTCCCACCGCATTCGACCCCAGCCCTTGTTTAGTGTTTGTCATCTTTTAATATTTTTCTATTTTGGTGTGTGTTTGGTGTAACCCCTATTTACCTTTAGTAATAAAACTTGTATTTATGGTTGCGTTTTGGTTAACTCTAGTTTCATTTACATGTATGTCACCTTATTTATGCTTGAAAACGTACGTCTTGCCTTTTAAAAGTTAAAATAGTGATATTTTTATGTGACATGAAGACTTTGGTGGTTTAAATGTAAAATTTAATATTTAGGTGTTAGATATGAATTGGGTGGTATGTATGTGAATGCCTCTTGATATTTATTGATGGATCTTGATTAGACATATTTTCTACCAATTTTTGTTTGTGACGCCTATACTGCATTCATTCCCGACATATTTTTTCTGTCTTAATGTTGCAGATTATGATTGGGATTCTCTTTTTCCTATTTGAATTTTATGATGATCAACTACTTGCATTCCTGGTTCTAACTCTTGTTTGGTTGTGCGAATTATTTACAATGATCAGGTCCTCCCTCTTTATCAGTAGGAATCTCAATTTTTTTCTGCTCATACGTGCAGTATTATCAGTACTGCAATTTTTAGGTGACTGAGCCAGCATTTAATCTTAATTTTACTGTGGATTGCAGTGTTCGGACGTCAATCTCGATGCAGTTTTTTCCTCGATTCTTCTTGCTCTACTTCCTTGTTTTCCATATCTACTTCTTTTCATATGCTTATGGTATGTCTTTCCTTCATTATATCAAACTAAATGGTCTTCTAGTAGTTCTTTTTGAAGAATTTCTGAAGATATTTATGCTCTAATTTTTTTTTTTTTTCCCTCAGGTTTTTCATATCTGGCCTTTTCAGCCACTGCTGCATTCATGCAACACTTGATTCTTTATTTCTGGAATAGGTTTGAGGTAATGATACTCATTATGTCTTTATTTCTTTAATAAATTTAATTTTTTGAGTAAATTTGCAATTTCTGTGGACACATGCTTTTGTTCACAGGGAAGTCCTGGTGTAGTGGTTAATTTATTTCTGGTGTATTCTGGAGATCCTATGTTTATCCTTACTAAGCAAAATTCAGGAAAGTTTATGGGGTCATTTGTGCCAGATTCTTCTGTTTTTCTTTCTCCGTTTATAAACCATAATTTGTTATATGTATGGTGCATCCGATTTACTGGAAATAGAATATCACTTAAACTTTGGTAATTTTTCATGCTGGGAAGTTGTATGAGGGTGTCTCTTATTGCTGCCCATCTTTTTGGCTCTTTCCCAGCTGAAACAATTCCAAGGTACAATAAGAAAACATGATCATTTGTCATGAGCCGGCTCGGGGGGGCTTGGAATTTAACAAGGCAGGTACATACGGTTGGACAGTGTGAACTAAAATTTCTATATTCGTCTATAGATTAATAAATGAAAGAGCCTCTACAAATTAAATTAAAGTAGAACAATTAAAATTACCTCGTTGAAGGTTGTTCGTGTCTTCTATAAATGTTTTCTCATCTTACTCCCATCTTTTAATAATTTAATTAAACCTAAAAGGTTAGTTAAAACAACTATGAGTTAAACGAACCAGTGAATACTCATACTTCTAAACTACAACATTACAAGGAAAAAGAATAACATGCATGCTAATTAAATTTATTTATAAATCAATGTAAATATTTAATGTTATATTCTATATCAATGTCACAACAATATTATTTTATGTCTATACAATCGTTATAGGAGACACCTTCTAAAATTTGTATCAATTAAGACACATCAATATTAATATCAATATTTTATTTCATTTACGTGCACGGGTACATTTGTATTCCTTCACTAGTACCATGAAGGAGTGTTTCATCATATTCATTCATGCACATACAAACAGTCAACTTAAACATATGTATTCATCACATTTAATTCAATATACTATAAAATATATACCAACTGCATAAGTAGCTACAATATCATTCACGAATTACTAATAGTTGAAAATAATATCTCAAAAAAAAAAAAAAAAATCTTGCAGAAAAACACATTTGAGAATTTAACAAACGAATACCTTAGTTTAAAAATACAAGTGTTTACCTCGATGCCGCTTAATTTGATAAAATTTTGTCCTGACGCCGACTCTTCTAAAATGAAACGTAACATGTTATAAAATTTATTTAATTTAATAATTTTACTATTTATTTTAAGTATTTATTATTTTATGTTATTAAGTCCTGCACGCGCGTGCACACACACAAATATATATATATATATATATCTATATATATATATATATTTATATATATCTATATATATATATATATAAAATAAGTATAAAATCTTTTTAGATATTTTTAAGTATTGTACTTCACCTTATACATTCGGTCGAAGCCCTAATCACGTGTAGATCCCCTGCACGTGTGATCAAAGCTCTCCTCTCCTGTTCGACAGTGCACGAGAGCCACTATAGATGTCATCGCCCTCCTCTCAGCTAATGTTTCTTCCTCCTTCCTGAGCTTGTCGTCGTCTCCTCTGCCTTCGCACAGCTTTGAGGTGACGGCTCAATGTTGAAATTGATGCGACCTTTTCGACCATTGTCACTTCTTCGGTAAGAGGACACACTACGATTTCCTCCTCTGCTCCCTTGATCGCACGCCTAGAGCACCCAAATCTCGTGTCAACTTATAGGACGAACTCGCCTACTCGGTTCCCATTGTTATCTCTTCATCTCTCCCCTCTTCGACTTCCCGAACTTCTCATTTCCTTTTCTTCAACCCTTCAATTGCCTAACTGTTTGTTTTTTCTCCTTTAACTTTTAGTTTCTCCTTTCCCCGAGTAACAAAAACGGACTTCCCCAACTATATAAATTTTGTCATCGAAATTTATCATCAAACCTGTTCATTTCTTATTACGCGGATCAACATTAGGAATGAAAAGTAACCACTATGAAGGTAAATACTTGATACTAGATGACTCAACTGTACTTTAGAACACACAGATACTAAAACATGAAAACCTGTGAAGAAAACACCAAACAAATCAGATCTCATTACTATCAACAACAAGAGGTTCTTCAGGCTTAACTATGAGCAAGGGAATATACTCTAGGTCGAACCGATTGTCTTGGTTGACCTTGGGGTAGAGTTGAAGCTATAGAATATATTTTTTCTGCCCCGCCCCCCCTCCCCCCCCTCCCCGAATTTTTCTGTGAAGAAACTCTATCGGATTTCTGATCTTCAGTGCTTTTCTGGCCAAGAGATGGACAATAATTGCTATATGACCAGTCTGACGACACCAATAACAAGTGTTGGAGTCTATCAAACATTCACATTTGTGTTGTCTTCCGCATTTGGCACAAGTTGCTCCAGTTCCCTTAGTTGTACCTCTCCTAACTCCGCCCGAATTGTTTTTGGACTTCTCATTGGATCTTGTTCGAGTGAGCTCCGTGTTATTCTGCAGTTTTTCTCTTGTGCATCTCTTTATGATTCTGAGTATTGATAGTCGATCTCTACTTTTCTAGCTCCTTCCACTAATACCGAATGTTCATCGATTTTTAAAGGTGTTGACGACTGTCTAATCGAATCCTTTAATCCCAAAAGAAATATGTAGCACTTTTCTTCTACAGTGGCAATCAACTATGACGCATACCTCAATAATACAGTGAATTATGCTTCGTACTGCATAATTGTCTTCTCTTCTTTCCTCAATTTGATGAACTTATCTTGCATCTGTCGTCGAGCTAATAGGGGTACAAACCATTCTCTGATAATTCCACGAATTCCTCCCAACCAACCAACATGTTGGATATATCCCCTAACCTGTCATGATGCTGCCCAGGCCACCTCCTTTTTGCGCCTTCGGGTCTGCTTGGCGCAACTGCAGCTTCGCAGCTTTTGAGTCTGCAACTGCTCGACCCGTAAAGCTTATCATGCGGGAAGCTCGATCGTTTAGTTCAGTAATTGCGTGAAAATGCAGGTGGATAGCTTTTAATGAATGACCAAACTGCCCTTATTTGCTACAACTGTTCAAAAATCTGTTAAGTATTTTATATGAGAAAGTTTAATATATATAAAATTTTTAACAATATTATGTATTAGTAACTCATATGAAATAAAATTAAACATTATATAAAACATATAAATGTCCATTTGTGAAACCAACTGAAGCCAATGGAAACACGTGGAGCCAAGTGAACAGTTTGCTAGAGCAAAGATGTAAAAAAAATTGAAATGGCTATATTACTTTGTTCTGTTGAACTAATTTTATGTTTAATAGTTCTGTTGAACAGGTTGAAGTGATAAAATCAACTCTCTGAAAACATAAAACCAACTCCCAAACTTAGTTCTGCCATTTGGCTCAATATGCAACCATGTTTAATCTTTTATTAAAGCACTGTAATCCCACAAGGTATAAGAAACATTCATCAAGTTTTTGACAACTAGACTCTACGCTTCACAAGCTCATTATCAACTGCTCAAGGTATAAGAAAACTTCATCAAGCTTTTAAACCCATTATAAACCCTAAACAACGGAAAGCATTGTACTATTAAAATGTAAAGCAGAAATTTTTTCCACTATGGGATGATTTTACAACACCTGGACTAACAATACACCAAAAAAAAACCCTAAACCGTGCCGTAGAATGAGAGGAGGAGGAAGAAGAGGCGTTACCGTGAGATTCGTCGGAGAGGAGCGAGTATTTTGGAGGAGCGGCGGAGAGGGAACGAGAGAGCGATCGAATATTATCAGGTAGGCTGGGTAGCGGATGTTAAAAGCCGCGTGAGAAAGCCAGGCCATGGGACACTCTTCACGAAGGGCATTCGACTGAATTCACAAGGGGCGTTCGACCGAATTTGCGTATGTCGTCGTCCCAAACAAACCTAACTCGCGGTGTTGTGCCGCACCGCACCCAAAACACCGCACCAAACAGACCCTTCTTCTAGCATAAACTTCGCCAACGATGCTCTTCTTTTATCTGAACAAGCATTGCTATCTAATATCTTCTATATCCTTGTTAGCCAGCTCTCCGTTAATTGGTTCTTTTGTTTCCTTTAGCAGAGGTTTACGCGAATCTTCAAATATCTTCAAATATTTACCCACAGCAGTTGTATTACTTTCGGTAGACTGCGATCTGGACTTCTGAATCAATTGAATCATCACCGCCATAAATTGGGTGAGGATATTCTTGTTCGCATTTATAGTGAGCTATACTTCATTTTTTATCGGATTTTCTTCGTCTATGATTTCGAGTGTATCGGTGTGTATGAATGGATAATTAGTACTTGGAGTTAATTTAAATTTTTAAAATTTTCTTATAATTATCATATCTTGGCTCATTCATTAATATTCAATTAATTTATCTTAATCCTTGGGCTTTGATACCACTTTTGTCACAATCTAGTTTGGGGCTTAGAATTTACCAAGACTGATATAGACGGTCAGACGATTTAAACTAAATTTTTTATATTTGTTTACAGTTTAACAGATGAAAGTGCCGCTACAAATTAAATTAAAGTGGTACAGTTAAAATTACCTCATTGAAGGTTGTCCACGTTTAAACATTTTCTTATCTTGCGCTCATCTTTTAATAATTTAATTAAACCTGAAAGTTAGCTAAAATAACTGAGCTAAACGAGCTAGTGAATACTCATACTTCTAAACTAAAACAGTACAATGAAAAGAATAATATGCATACCAGTTAAGCTTCTTTATAAATCAATTTAAATATTTTATGTGTTATTTTATCATAACAATATCATTTCATATGTATATATTGGTTATAGGAGACATTGTTTAAAAATTAACAATTAAGATATCAATATCAATATTCTTTTATATTTATTTGCACAGGTACATTAGTGTTCCCCCACAAGTACCATCAAAGGTGCTTCGCCATAGTTTCACATAAAAACAATCAATATAATATATGTATTCATCGCATTCAACTCAAATATAATATAAAACATATATCAGCTGCATAAGTAGCTACGACATCCTTAACGATATGACCAATAAAGAAAAATAATATCTTAATAAAAGAGAAGATAAAAACATACAAGAACACATTTGAGAATTTAACAAATTAATATTGTAGTTTAAAAGCACAAGTACTCACCGCGATGACGCTTAATTCGATAAGATTTTGCTCCGACGTCGACACTTCTAAAATGGAAATCTGACATGATATAAAATTTAATTAATATAATAAGTATTTATTATTTTATTATACGTAGTACTACACACACAATATGCACACACGCACGCGCACGCACCAGCGCACGCACACACACACACACACACACACACACACACACACACACACACACACACACATACACACACACACACACACACACACACACATATATATATATATATATGTATTTATGTTAAGTATAAAGTTCTTTTTGGATATTTTTAATTATTATAATTCACCTTATACGCTTGGTCGAAAGCCTTAATCACACGTGGATCCCTTGCACGTGAATTTGACGCCCTCTCCTGCTCGACTGTGTGCGAGAGGCACTACAGATGTCGTCGCCCTCCTCTCGACGTGATGCTTTGTCCTCCTCGAGCTCGTCGATGTCCTCTCTGCCTTCGCACAACTTTGAGTTTGCGGCTCAACACAAAAATTGATGCAATCTTTTCGACCGTTGCCTCACTTTTTTCAGTAAGAGGACACACGATTCCTTCCCCCTCTGCTCCTTGATCGCATTCCATAGAGAACTGATATCTCGTGTCAATTTATAGGACGAACCGCCTGTTCAGTTCCCAAACTTATTGCTTCTTCTCTCCCATCATCGTGTTCCCAAACTTATCATGTCCTCTTCTTTAGGTTTTCGATTGCCTACCTGATCGTTTCTTCTTCTCCTTTATGATGTCGGAGCTTGAAGTGTATACTGTCCCAATGTCCTTTGTGGTTGTTATATCATGTGTCGTGTTTTCAAGTTTTTCTTTTTGGAGGGCAAACTTGTAATTAGGAAGGGTCTATATTAACTATAAAAGGGGTTGTAGGGTGTTTCGGATAGGCAGTTTCTGGTAGAGTTTTTTTTTTTTCTGAAGGGGGTTCGCTATCACTTCAATATTTTTGCTGTCATATCCTGAGGTGGCTCTCAGGTGGTGCTTTAGCCATTGCATTTTGTTTTCTTTTCTGAATTCCTGAAATTTATTATTGCCCATTTTATTCTTCCCACTGTTATTGTTCCATTGCTGTTTTCTTTTATCAGTTGTAATATTATTTTGGCATCAGTGCTTTGACTTCTTAAGCCCAATTCTTGCCAAAATCCTGAACCACTCCTCTGTGCTTCTTGGAATGACAAGTCCTCTATTTTCTTGTTTCTTCCCTGTTGATTTCTGGTTTATGGAAGGGGCAATTTTTTGCCTTCTTGTTTGTTCTTCATGGCTAGATTTTTCTACAATTCTTCCTCTCGGCTGCTCTTTCATCCTCCCATTCCTTTCCTCTTCAACTTTCCTTCAAAAGTAACTTTCTTGCTTTCTTTCCTGGGTTCCCTAGCCTTTCGTTTGTTTGTTGTCCAACATATCTTTTGTTTGCTGCAGTTGGCGAGAATTCCAATCCTGATTGTCCCTAGTGTTGTTGTTCTTGCTGTTTTTCTTGTCTCAAACCGCGATTTTCCAACTAAGGATGATGCTGTCACAAAGAAGTGTTGCAAGTCCCAATCAAAAACTGGTTGTCGAAGATTTGCAATGTAAAATCAATAATATATAAGAACAAAGAAATCGAGAAGATCGAATAGTGGAAACAACGATTGGATGGAGGCGGAGGATGAAAAAAGTGAAAATTCCTTTCACCACGAAGCTTTCAGCAAGGAAGCGCAACCCCTACATGCATGGAGGGAAACACACCGGAAGGTTTTTGATTTTGGAATCAAGATCGATTTTGAAGGCCAACTAGATCCGAATGAATTTATTAGTTGGCAATATATGTTAGAGCGGATTCTTGAATTTGTCGAAGTTCCCCAAGAATAAATTGTGAAGCTTGTTCCCATTAAATTGAGGGAGAACACTTCACTTTGGTAGGAAAACTTGAAGAAAACACGACAAATGGACGGTTGATCCAAGATTATCACTTGGAGCAAAATGAAGAAAGAATTACAACGAAATTTTTTTCTAGAGCATTATCATCAAATAGTTGCTCATTCAGCTACACCACTTTCATCAATAAGAATGGTCGGTGGAAGAATATGCTGCTGAATTTGAACAGCTAGGACTGAAATGTAACCATGCACATTTTTTGGGTGGACTCTGATCATCTGTGGCCAATTTGGTTCAATCACAATCTTTCTGGACCCTCCAAGATGTCATCAACTTTGTTGTCATGGTTGAACGGCAGCAGAGATGGAGTAAAACTGCAGTCTTATACCTCTCCAGGGAGAGAAATCGGTTCAGTTCATAACTGGATAGAATTGGGTCCAACCGGGTGAGACGAATGGCGAATCTAACAGTAGTCAAGCTATTTTTCAGCCATGAGGAACAATAAAAACGGTTGCAAACCCTTCTTCAATAAGGTGTTTTAAGGCATGGGTTTGGACATATAACATCCAATTTTTCTAACCTCCAAATCATTTCTTTGGTGGAAAAAACTGTCCATAATGAGAAGAAATTCCGGAAGAGGGTTCTGACAGCCCTACAGAAGAACAAGTGTTGCATGTGGATGAGGGTGAATTATTAGTCATTAATAGGCTCTTGAATGTCGAGCCTTTTCTTAATTTAGAATGGCTTCATCACAATATCATTAGGACAAGATGCACTATGTGGGATAAAGTTTGTAACTGCATCGTCGATGGTAGAAGTTGTAAAAAAGTAGTTTCTACTACAATGATGGAGAAACTCGGATTGATCACACAATCACATCCACATATTTATTGTCTTACATGGTTAAATTAGAGGAGTCAGCTCCAAGTTACTAGACATTGTCCAGTAAATTTTTCTATTAGCCAAAAGTTCCAAGAGGAAGTTCAATGTGACTTCATTCTTATGGATGCTTGTCATTTGTTGTTTGGGAGACCGTGGCAATAGGACCCACCGGACTGTCCATAATGGTTATACCAACACCTACTCTTTTGTTAAAGATGGAAAACAAATTACTTTGGCTCTAGTGAAGGTGGAGGTGCAGAACATAGCTGAAAATAGTAGTATGGTTGTTGCAAACAGTAGTTTGGCTGCTGCAAACATTCGATGCTTGATTTTGATGAATGTTAGAAGGAGCTTTGATATGTCGAGAGAGGAGGCTGCTTCGACTATGAGATATAGTTACGATTATATACATATATTCATGATTTTCTATTTCTTGTATTCTTTTTTTCACAAATCTTGTTAAGATAATGTATGCGAGCATCGAGGCGTGTCCCGGATGTGTCTGAGCCCAAAAAAGAAATTCAGACGTATTTTGTTTTATCGGGGAGTGTCAGGCAAGTGTTAATATTTGATACGTGGATAAAACTTGTTCAATATAATCAAGTGTCGGTACTACATAGCTTAATGATCTTTGAATTGGCGGATTTTGAAGTCCTTGCAATCATCTCATTGAAGTGTTATTATTATTATTGTTGTCGTTATTACAAGCAAACAAAAATTGGAGGACGTCAGACCTATTTGCACTCTAATCGGGGCATTCTTGGCCTCTGGCATTCTTAGGTTTGTGTTATCGATTTTTGAAAATTTTTAGTTGGAGTATTCAGATGCTGATTTGAAAATTGCTCAAAGTTTTTTGTTCCATATTTGTGAATTATCAAAACTATATCATGTTGATTAGTTTTTTAATAAATAGTTAATTTTGAGCAAAAATAATATACTATTTTTAGCTCAGCTCTTTGATCTTAATTTGAAACATTGATAGCTACATAAGATGTAGTAATCACCAAAATGCTTAATTCACTTGTACTGAAAATATATAATAAATAATTTAAATTTATTTAAGGTTGTTTTTTAACCGTGCTTCTAATATATTAGCATGCTAGGAATTAGAGTGGAAGGAAATGAACCCCCAAAATTATACAGTGGCGTTTACGTTAATACCACTCAATTCTTACCTATTTACATATCTAACCCTGAACATTCATATTTTTTATGCGAGCCATTTTGACTTAGTTGTTGACAGCTTTGTCTTTTAACAAAGAGGTCCTAGGTTCAATACCTTACATATGCGATGTGCATGCTTTTGTGTGTTCGTGTGAAAACAAAAGCCTGAACATTCATATTTACATGCATACCACTCAATTTTTTAACGTTACATCAAAAATATCTCTATCATTATCTTTTAAAAAGTAAAATATAACTTTTGATGCATAGGCTTACAACACGAAGGTGTTTGTTGTCAGCATAAATATTAAGCTTTAGGCGTTGGATATGTAGATGATAAAGAATTGTGTGGCATGTATGTAAATTTCTCATTACAATAATAATAATAATGCTTAAATAAACATTTCTGAGTTTCATAACCAACCAATACCTTGTTTGTATGGAAACAAAGCCTACGAGTTTTACAACATAGCAAAACTGCGTTGTTAATATCGCTAAAATCTCCTGAGAACCGAAGTTTTTTGAAGACCAATAAGCTTTGGATCATAACCAGCATTAGGCTTCTGTCTCAGGTTCCAGCACTGCAGAGATTCATGAGAGCCCGTGGCCAGCTGCAGCAACAAGCCGGCGTCCAAATCACCTCTTCCACCATCTACACCTCGACATTACACATCGCTAGAGTCAATGTCAGGAATGCGAGCATCGGAACCATCAACGGGATCCAAAATCCCGTACCTGTCGCCGCCGTTCCGCTCCTGCCGCAACCTCAAAACGCCACTGGATCTCCTGATCAACCTGCTGCCGGCAATGTTCCTGATTCGATGACGAACCATCTCCGATTCCCCGGCTTGAATCCGCAGCAAGCCGGAACAGCCCCCGGTTCCAGCTTCCTCAACCCCTTTGGTTCCTTCTTGCTCTGGATATTGGGCGGTGGAGCTTCCGACGGCATCATATCCTTCTTCTCCATGTTCAGAGATGTGCGGGACCCCGATCACGGCCAGGATTTCGCCCAGCCGGATAATGAGCCGGCGAGGCCGGATCAGCAAAACTGACTGGACATGGTAAGTCCTGTTATCCACTTTTGGCTCTGGAATGCAAAATCTGCTTCATTTGATGTCTATATAGTTCTAATCCACAATATTTGAAATATGTTGTAGAAATTTTAGGGCATTACACATTTATATATATATATATATATATGTGAAATGTTTGTGTTTGCTTAATTGAGTTTGTACATGAAGATTGATGAAAATAGCCTTTCTTTTCATTTTACACCATGATTATGGTTTTTCATAGCTTCTTTTTCTTCATTTCTTTTTATCACATAATTAATTGTTTTGTTTCTCTAATGTTGAAACAAGGGGATGTCGGTTCGGTTCGGTGTATCCTGAAATTGACTCGATCTGAATATGCTTCGACTTGAATTTGATTCATTTATTATATGGGTCAAATCATCTGACCCGAACTCTCCTAATTTGAATCCGGACCGTATAATCTTCTCATTATATGGATCATGTAATTTTGTATTTCAATATCACCCATTTAACCCGATTATAAGCTGTTCAACCCGACCAAAACACGAAAAGTTATTGTTACGTAATTTGAACTAGAACTTGATTGGAATGTTATGGATGTTAGTAGCAAAGTAGGGGGCATTTACATTCATACACACAACCCTAGTGCCTAAACATTCATATTTACATTCATAACCATCTAAATCTTTAACATCACATATTATTTAGTAATGAGATTTATGTTACTTTTTTTTTTAGAAGTACAAATGGTGGAGTTATTTTTTTTATCAATATGAAAATTTGGATGGTATAAATATAAAAGAAAATAAAGTTTAGATATTAATATGTAAATATATAAAATTTGGTCGGTATGTTTGTAAATGCCCCTAAATATTTTGATGTCCTTTTTTTCCTGCATTATTTGTATGTGTATGTGTGTGTTTGTCGTGTTCCCTGACTCTTCAGTTGACATCTTTAAAGTCAGTTCTAAGTCCTCTGGGTCGAGGGTTTGAATCTACCTATGTGTTGTTAAATCGAGTGGTCAGGCACATGGGGTTGGTTGGGGGCTTGTATCATAGCCTCAAAGTTTGAATCGAATCTAAATTTGATGTTTTTTTTAATAATTCGTATGAATTTGTTCTTATGAATGTTATAACTCGTTTTCATAAAGCTAAATGTCGCTTTAATTTAAGTTTGGTCAGAGATGGAAGACTATTATTTCTCTTCTTTAAGATTTGTTTATAACAAATTGTAAGAGGAAGACCGGATTAGGTAGGTGGTGATGGTGGGATTAACCAGACTCAATTTGAGTAATTAATTTAAGTAAAATTTACATAAGTACCACAATTTTTACAGATTTCTATATCTCACTTTTTATGGATTTACATATTTAATCTCTAGAGATTGATATTTATATTTATAACAATTTGGTATTAAAATATTAGAAAATATGTTATTTTGTAATAAATTGTGGTTTGCCTGTAAACGTCCCTTAATTTGGTGCAGTTTATTTGGTGTGGTAGCGTTTTAAAAACGCATCAGGCCTGTTTGTGCAAATTGCGTTTTGACAGTTTATGCATTTTTAAAATGTTGAAAACGTCTTAACACCACACCTACCTATGTGTGGTGACAGTTCTCTGGCTGCGATCTGTTTTTTTCAAAAAAATAAAAATTTTTAATAGACACCGCACTTGGGGCCTATTTGGCGCAGCTACAACTTTGGGGAAGGTGGTTGTCTGTTTAGTTTAGTTGTGTGAAAACAGCTGTCAGACATTTTTTGCATAAATAACTAAACTGTCCCAGTTTGTTAAATCTATTTTGAAATTTTAATATATTTATGTGTATGGAAGTTTAATATTCGTAAAAATTTTAAAAATACTACGTATATTTTTAAAATTCTTATAAAATATATTTAAAATAATGATATTTTGTGTTTATAAAAAATATTTAAAATAAAAATATGTCGTGTTTATAAAAATTATTTAAAATAATGATATTTTTAAAATTTAAATGTTTGATTGATTTACTGTAAAAATAAATTTGCAAATATATATATTTTTTAAGAATAATTTTAAATTTTGTGACATAAACATATATTTTTAGTGACAAATAAATATATATAAAAACATCTCAAACTAAATTAAATATAGTTCTTTATCGATAAATATATTTTAAGCCATACAATTTTGGCATTCCAAAATAGTCCACATGTACATGAAAACATCTCAAGCGCTAGCTAGTAGGAGTAGAGTGAAAAGAAACTGTAAAACTATTACAACGATGAGTAAAATAATAATAATGTTATTCTTGACTATGACATGTTGTAGCTCCCGTGCAAGCACGTCCTCAAGTGAAACTCGCCACTTCCTACTATCGTCACCCTGAGAACCCGCCAAAATGTCCTCCCACCAGAAGAATTTGCACTGCTCGGCAATGTTCCATGGGCAGCTATAAAACTTACGGTCATAACTGTGTGGCTGGCGTGATGTCAGAAGCGGTGTTTGCATACCACAATGACATAACACTCATCGAGAGGTAGCTGATATCCTAGAGCTCATATTTTCCTGAAATACAGGTCAAGAAAAAACATAGTTAGTGACATATTTGGTAATAAAAAAAGTAATGTTCATTAGCTCATATAAAAACGATATTCTAAATTTAAATGTCATTACAGCAAATCAGAAAGAAGATAATCACTATCCAACTAATATGGTGGTTATCTGCTCTCGAATGGTTGTTATTTCATTTGCACCCTCCTCATCCTTTATGCAAATGATGGCATTGTCATTCTTCTCCCGTGACAGAGATTGTCCAATGCGTTATTCAAATGCTTCTACATGCACTTCCTCTGCCTACAATGATATTTTGTGCTTGCGTTCCAGACCGGCCGATAAAGGCAATTTTCTCGTTGTCTAGAATCCTTGCATCAACGTGCATTCCATCAATTGAGTCGATACAATCCTAAATAAAAAACCCCAACCATTTCATTACTGATTTCATATAGAAGGATATATAATGCAAGAATCAATTTGTACCTTAAAAAATGGCATGTATCGAGAATCGTGTCTAAGCTCCTTTGGCGTTCGCGAAAAAGTTGGGTCTGTGGGTTGTATGATGTGCTGTGATAGACTCACAAGATCAGTCAAACCTACTAAGAAATACCTACTAATTGTCTCCGACGAGTGCTGAAAGCGTTCCATCGCCCCGCGCATTGACTCATTTTGTGATAATATATATATAATGTGATGCTAACACCTCACGGTCAGTTGTCCTAGATGACTTGTGGAGTCCATGAGATATTGTTAGTTCTGCTAAGAGGTCATTGAAAACATCTTGCGACATACGAAAGATGTTTCTAAATCTCATTGGGTGTCCTGTAAGCATTTCACCCATCCATTTGTCCCCAAATTGAGATGATGTGTAACAGGGCGCGCGGTCGATGTATGTGTTGTAGTAATCGACAAGTAAATTTATAGCTGCATTTCTCCTTCTGCGTCGTGCTACCTCAGGGTCCATGACGATATAAACTGTACATGGCCAAACAAATGCATTCAGGATCAATATAAGAAAATGCGTTGATTTTCAATCACTAAAATCACTGAAGTAAATACTATGTACAACTGTCCGACACAATCACATCAGTTGCAGATATAAATGTCAAATACGAAATAACATATAATATCAATTCTGAATCCTAAGTTTCGTTGATAATAATAATAGCGTATATATGCCACCCTTCGCTCTGTACTAAGTACTTCAAAAAAGTCCCTATGGACCGAATCACGGAGGAGGTCAAGAACAAAGTAGAAAAGGTCAGGTTCCCCTGAAAATTTTGGATCTACTTCAAGAAGTCGAACCATCTCAATTATGGATGTTTTTTGAACTTTGTGGAAGGCATCATTAGATGATTCGACAAGGTATGATAGTTGGTTTCTTATAGAAGGAGCTCCACTCTTTCTCTTGCTTTCAGAACGAGGTTGCTTTGTAGTGTTGGTGGACTGAATTTTAGGTGGATCCATGTCTTGGAATTCTGATGAATCATTTGATAAAGTAACCACCAAATTCTCTAGGGTATGACCAAAACCTGTCTGGCTAGGCGCACATGCATATTTTACTGTAGCAACAACTCCACCAAACATCTGGTTTAATTTCTCTTCAAACTCAGATTATATTCCCGTCATTTTAAACTTTTTTGCAGCTGGCACAACCTGTAGGAGAAAATGAGAAATATTTCAGTTAGAATGAATAAACTGAATTACATCATATGTATTAAATGACAAATATCTTACTGCAAGCCTTTCTCGCCACCAATCCTTCGGAGCATCGATCGTTCGCTTGACCGGATCTCATCCCAATCCGATCGAACCTCGCTTCAAGTCATTACAAATTTTCCATTCTTTTTTGAGCTGGTCTCATTTATTCTTAAGCTGCAATCTCTCGTATTACCTGCCTGTATCCTCCTTGAATTTCGTAACTATGTTTTGTCAACCTTCCTTATTGAAGGAGGTGTTCGGCATATTTCCCTTTTTAATTTCTACAAGGCAAAGGTCACATAATATTACTTTTATTTCATTCTCCTAATGTGCAGGAGTGGCAACATCTTTACTTTTATTAGCCATACTATTAATATGACAAAGATAAATATTCAAAATGAATAGAATTAGCTATATAATACAATTAAGCACATAAGAACACAACAATTTACATGGTTCGGTCAAACTGACCTACATCCACGGGAAAGAAATGATATTTCTTTAGAAATAAAAAACATGTACATAACTTCCAATTTACATAGCATTTCAAAGTAACTGGAGAATTTCTCTTTATTACTGAAATCTATTCATGTTTGATAAGCAAAATAGACTCATGTTTGATACTTCACATATTGTGCTCAAAGTGAAATTAACCAGTGATGCAAGCAAAACAGGCACATTCATGTTTGAGATGAAAGGTAGCTACACATTGATGTGCTAATAATAGATGTATTCTGGCGGAATATATTTCATATACTGCGCCTTTCCTGAAATTAACCGGTGTTGCAAGAAAAATAATGACTGTAGAGTTTTTTTGACATTTTGCGGGCTATTACAACATATGCATAACATTAAACATTGCAAATATCCATCAAAAATAATCACAGAGAGACAACAGTAATTTACATGGTTCGGTCATATTGACCTACATCCACGAGGAAAGAATGTAACACTTTTTATTATTTGAATGGCAATAAGATACAAGGCTTGTTGTGTACAATAATTTCTGCACAATGCAGACAACAAGAAAATCTATAACAAATTAAAAAAACTTGCTGGAAAATTGTAGCCCGCAATTTGTATTCTCTGTTGTTACTTCATTTCTTCTCTATTGTTTCATTTGTACTGCAAAATTGAGGCAAGAAAATCTGTACTGTTTCATTTCAACACAGTTTCCGTCTGATGATATGTATGCTGGCAGAATATCCTGGTAGAATATATTTCACATCATGTGCCTAAAGTGAATATAACCAGCATAGTGATGGTTGGAATATCTATCCTCTCCTCTACTTCAGTTTTTTCTCAAGTCTTTCTATTGATGAAATATACTTTCTGTCAATAGTAAATTCTTAGTGAAATTAACTAGTGCTGCAAACAAAACTGGAAGATTCATGTTTGAAAAGAAAAGTAGCTACATATTGAAGTGCTAATGATATAAACAACCTGACAGAATATATTAAACATCATTTGCCTGAAGTGAATATAACCAGCATAATAATTGCTGAAATTTCTCTACTCTTCTTCCACTTCAGTTAGAATCATGTCTTTTTATTGTTGAAAAATACTTTCTATCATTACTAAATTATTCAAGAAATTAACCAGTGATGCATACAGAACTGACATATACATGTTATAAAAAAAAGGTAGATGCATATTGATGTGGTAATCATAGAAATATCCTGACAGAAAAATTTTTGAAACATCTGCCTAAAGTGAATATAACCAGCATAGTGATGGCTGGAATGGCTCCACTCTTTCTACTTCAGTTATTCTCGTGTTTTTATATCATACATAAATTCTTTATGAAATTAACCAGTGATGCATACAAAGGTGGCAGATATATGTTCGAAAAGAAAGGTAGTTACATAATGATGGTTGGAATGTAAGTAAACAGCAAAAAATACTATTCATGATTTGCATATTCTGCTTGAACAAAAATTGGCAGATTAATGTATGCAAAAAGAGATAGCTACATAATGAGGTGCTACTGATAGAAATATAATGACAGAATATATTTTGCATACTGTGCCTCACTCACGGGGGCAATTTCTCTATTCTCCTTCTGCTTCAATTCTTCAACTCCTTTTTTATTGTTGGATGAGAACTTAAATATCATGAATTACATTTTCTGCTATAATAAAAACTGGCAAATACATGTATAAAAAGAGAGATAGCTACATAATGATGTGATACTGATAGAAATATAGTGGCATAATATATTTTGAATAATGTCTCTCACTGATGGGTGCAATTTCTCGATTTTCTTTCTACTTCAATTCTTCTACTCCTTTTTTATTGTTGGATGGGAACTTACATAGAAAAAAATTGCATTCTCTACTAGAAAAAAAACTGGCATATTCGTGTATGAAAAGAGAGATAATGATGTGCTACTGATAGAAGTATAGTGTCAGAATATATTTTGAATACCGTGCCTCACTGATGGGTGGAATTTCTCTATTCTCCTTTTACTTTAATTCTTCTACTCCTTTTTTTATTTTTGGATGGGAACCTACATAGAAAAGAATTACATTTCTGCTAGAATCAAAATTGACAGATACATGTATGAAAAGAGAGATGTCTACATAATGATGTGCTACTGATAGAAATATAGTGACAGAATATATGTTGCATATTGTGCCTAAAGTGAAATTAATTATACCACTGATGGGTGGATTTTCTCTATTCTCCTTCTACTTCAATCCTTCTACTCTCTTTCTATGGTTGGATGGAAAAATACATATTATGAATTGCATTTTCTGCTTGAATAATTTCTGGCAGATTTATGTTTGAAAAGAAAGATTGCTACATAATGATTTGATACTAATACAAATGTCATGGCAAAACATATTGTACATACTGTCCCTCAAGTGAAATTGGATACAAATTAACAGTACTATGATTTTCATATTCTGCACGAATATAAACTGACAGATTCATGTTTGAAAAGTAAGATAACTACATTATGATGAGCTATTGATAGAGATATCATGGCAGAATACATTTTAAATCTGGTGTCTAAAATGAAAATAAACAGCATAGTGATGGCTGGAATTTATCTACCCTCTTTCTAATTCAATTCTTCTACTATCTTCAATGGTTTGATGAAAAAATGCATATTATGAATTGAATTTTCTGCTTGAAAAAAAAGTGGTAGATTTATGTTTCAAATGAAAGATTGTTACATAATGATTTGCTACTAATAGAAATGTCATGACAAAACATATTGTACATATTGTGCCTCGAGTGAAATTGAATGAAAAGACAGAAGAAAGATACTGATAGAAATATCGATAAAAACGCATCCAAACAGGCCCTAACAGTACTAATGATGGGTGGAATTTCTCAACCCTCCTTTTACTTCATATTCTAACATAACTTCGCGGCGATTCACCGCGAAGTTCCGCCCCAAACGACAAAGTGGGAGGAACTTTGCGGTGAATCGCTGCGCCGCGTGATAAAAAAATGTATCCAAACAGGCCCTTAATTCTTTAAAAATTAAAAATCACGAGACAACGAATATTTAAATTTAAAATTATTTTCTTCTTAATTTTTTAAAACTATTCTAAATATAAGAATTAAATTAAAAATATAATTGATATTAAATTATTAATAAGTATTTAAATTTGGATAGCCAACTTACTACATAGCAATTTCATCATGAAGAACTGTGAGACAACTAACTGTAGCTGATAAACTGATAAGCTACAATTGCCCAAAATAGACCCTAAAACTCAAAATAAAATACCAACTCATAGTCTTCATTTTTTCTAAAATTCTCAATGATATTGTATGTCTTGATTCAAAAATTTTGCCGTATTTTTGTAAATATCAAAATTCTGAGTAATATGCATGTAATTATCTCAAAAAATAACATTTATTTATATACAAATCAGAATATCACCATCAAATTAAAAATATTATCAATCCTATTTTTTGGGGATGTGATTATAAAACTTGGAGTGTTAAGTAATATATACACAAATATTAAATTTAAAGCAAACTTATAAAAAATTGCATGCAATGAATATAAACTAATAATTAAAAAAACTAAAAAACGGCCGGCAGATATTGTGCCTCCTCCGCTGTAGATTAAATACTATCTTCTCCCCTATTAAGTCAAATCACAGCAGACCTCAAAGAAGCTTTACAAATGGCGAGCTTTCTCTGTCAGGCCCCCTCCTCAGAGCAGAAAGCGCAGAGCTTTATTCTGCAGAACAAATGGAGCTTTCATGGGAGGAAGAAGCAGCTTCAAAGGATCAGATTCCACTCCTTCTCTCCCAACAAAATCTCACCTTTCGCCGCACTGCTTCCGAGCTCCGCGGAGACGTTTAGTACGGGAACTTCTCAGGAGATGATCCATGAAGCGGTGATAAAGCAGGCGGCTTTAGCCAGAGAGACCTTCCGCTGTAACAGAATCGCCTCCTCCGCAGCCGCCGCTGCCGCCGGCGTTGAGTTATCAACTCCGGCGAAGTCGAATATGTTGGATGTGGCCTACGAGAGGTGCGGCGAGGTCTGTAAAGAGTTTGCCAAGACTTTCTATTTGGGTAAAGTTCCGATTTTTATTCCTCATTTTATTTTCTAAAATTTACATAAAAAGAAACCAACCTAAAATTTGGTTTTAAATGTTAAGCATATGTAAATTCTCTTTTTTATTTTTTATTTGGAAGATTTACATATTTACCGCTAAATTTTTTTCGTATTTACATATCCGACCGCTAAACTTCAATTTTTACATATTTGCCAACTCTACCTATGCATACAAAGGTAGTATTTTTTGATTTGATATGAAAGACTTTTGTGATATTAACTTAATAAATAAAATTTAGGTGTTAGATATGTAATTACATAAGAGTTAGGTGGTATGTATGTCAATGCCGCCTGTTAGTTTTTTTAAGATGAGCATCCAAAATGACAACATATAGAGTTAGGTGGAATGATTGATCAATGTAAAATTAATGGGAAATTTAGCATACACATCACGCAATTCTTTTGTATTTACATATCTTACAGTCAAATTTTGATATTTGCACTTATTTACAGACATACCCACACAATTCTTATGTTTCTATACATCTAAAGTTTGATATTTACACTCAATTTTAAAAGGATAGAGTTTGTAATGATTTTTTAATTATGTGATGTTAAAAATTTGATTGGCATGCATCAATGCATGGATGCAAATATGAGTGTTTAGGGTTTGATATGTAAATAAATAAAAACTTTGTGGTATATATGTAAATAGTGGTCGGCCTCGATATGCTCCAGACATTTGATCATCTACCTCCTATAAATATATCATTTTGTTGTCCCTAACGAGGGTTGAATTTTCATACATACCATCCAATTTTTATGTATTTACATATATAGAATCTAAAATTTGATATTTACATTTATCACCCAAATCATTTACATCACATCAAAAATATTACGGTATTAACTTTTAAAAGTGAAATACTATCATTTTTATTGTTATGATAAGTATTATTGTTTTGTAATAATTTTTTTATAATTAGTGTAAGCTTCATATAATATTGATAATTATTATAATTCTGTATTTGTGTGTAATATTATGTAAATGTTCTAAAATTCATAGTAGATGATGAGGGTTAGTGTAAAAAATTTTCGTCCGGATGGCCAATCAACGGTAACTGATGTCTATGGCGACGTAGTGCTTAGCGATTGGCCGTCGGGACGTGCGATGCTTCAAATAGAATATTTTATCGACAGGAAATTTTTTTCTGCGAAAGAATTACAACATATTTGTCAATACATGAAGATATTCTTCACATTTTATTATATTCTGATTTTGTGTCGCCATAGGAACAATGCTGATGACTGAAGAGAGGCGAAGAGCAATTTGGGCCATATATGGTGTGTATTTGAACCTTATTTCATATATATATATATTTGGAAGATTTACATAACTAACACCTAAAAACTTCAATTTTTACATATATACCATGAACTCTTCTCTGTAATGTTTAGTCTGGTGCAGAAGAACTGATGAGCTTGTAGATGGCCCAAATTCTTCCCACACAACTCCGGCCGCCCTCGACCGTTGGGAGAGAAGACTCGCCGACCTCTTCGATGGCCACCCATACGATCTCTTCGACTCCGCGCTATCGGATACAGTTGCAAGATTCCCCATTGATATTCAGGTTACATAAAAGTTACAATTTTGTGCAAACTTCTCTTTTTACACAATTATTGGGATATAGGCGCATTTACATGCATACCAAACAGAAGCAGTGTGCATTCACATATAACTCTCTTCTTTAATGCAGCCATTCAAGGACATGATTGAAGGAATGAGACAAGATTTAAGAAAACCAAAGTATTTGAACTTTGATGAGCTCTATCAGTATTGTTACTATGTGGCTGGGACTGTGGGGCTAATGTGTGTCCCAGTTATGGGCATCGACCCGAGCTCGAAGGCGTCGGTCGCGAGCGTTTATAATGCCGCCTTAGCCCTTGGGATCGCTAATCAACTCACAAACATTCTTAGGGATGTTGGTGAAGAGTACGTATTTCGACTAAAGAAAAACGTTAAAATAGTCTATTGATTCTTTGCACTCTATCATTTTAGGGTGCGGTCGGTGTGGCGGCAATGCGGTGTCGTGTCACTTTTTTTTGTGTTCGGTAGAATTGCATTTTGTTCGTTTTTTTGAAAAAATGTGGTGGAATGTTGCATTTTGCAACCTAACTAGAGCTAAGACTAGCGAAACAACGAACTTGTTCTGTAATAGACTTTACTGATTCTTACGAATAACTACAGCAGTTCCAAATGGACCCTTTGTTTGAAATAGTCTTCAGAAAAAGAGGAGGATTACTTCTCCTTTTAATACTATGTTGATAATTTTATCGACTTAGAGACTAAAATGACCCCATGCAAAATGTTACGAGAATATTTAAGTACTTATGTTATAACTTATAGGTTTAATGTCGAACCTATGTTCAGTGCTTGTAGGGGAAGAATATATATTCCACAAGACGAGCTTGAGTCAGCGGGTTTATCAGAAAAAGATGTATTTGAAATGAAAGTTACTGATAAATGGAGACGTTTTATGAAGGGGCAGATTCAACGGGCGAGAAATTTCTTCGACGAGGCCGAGAGCGGCATTGCAGAGCTCGATTCCGCAAGCCGATGGCCGGTAAGAGAACGTAATATCATATTAACAATTGAATCTTCGTTCGACAATATTTTTTTCTCTAACATTTTGAGATTCTTCACTTTATTTCTAACCAAAACACTTTGAGTTCGAGCGCTCATCTCGCACTATCTAGCCATATTATTTATTTATAAAAACAATAATTTATGTTTATATTATCATATATGTATCATAGTAGCTTTTTGCAAACAACTCCATTCTTTACTAAAATGGCACAACACAACAAGGAAAGAGTTTGTATGACAAAACAAAATTTACATATATACCACCCAATTGTTACATGTAAAACATTACAATTTTACATTTATACCGACCAAGTATTTTATATCACATAAAATAAGCCGTGATTTTAAATTAAAAAAAGTGAAAAACACTTTTCTCATGCATAGATAAGAGGGGTATGTATGCAAAAGTTAAAAGTTTATGTGTTGGATATGTAAATACATAGGAATTGAGTGGTATGTATGTAAATTTTTAAATTTTAAAATTGCAAAAATTGCTGGTTTATGATTTCTGATATTGTTTTGTTGGCAGGTTACAGCGTCTCTGATGCTATACAGGCAGATATTGGATGCTATAGAAGCAAATGATTATAATAATTTCACCACACGTGCATACGTTGGGAAGACTAAGAAATTTCTCACATTGCCTGTAGCCTATGCGGCCACACTCTTCTGATCAGTTCAACAAAATTAATTTTGCAAGAAATTTAATTTTCTCAGACCATTTTTTTTTTTTTACATTGAGAAATTTTAAAGCTTTATATATCAGAAATTTAACTTATTTGACATATTACTCATAAAGAAATAATGTATCATGTGTGAATTTACAAAGGTGCCCCTATTTTATTGGATCATACAAGTTAGTACATATATTTTACATATGTTGGCTCAAATTCTGGTGGTTCTAAGGCTCGGCTGGCTAGATTGACAAGCCATTTGATAGACACTATCGGTTGGCAAAGTAAGAGAGACCCGTCGGTTGGCTTGCTACGGTGACTGTTGGTTGGTTAGATTCTTACTGGAAACGAGGTCGTCACAATCAGCTGAGTGGGTTCGATCGATCGATCTAATTTGTCTGCCAACTCTCATTCCATGAAAAGGGCACCCTGTTAGCTTGGTGGTGCTAGGCTATCCGGCAGAGAGTGCGTCACTTTGCTCTGGGATGAAAAGGTCTTGGTTGATGGTTGACATTAGCCTTAATGACTTTTAATGGTGTTCGGGGACGCTTCCAAGTTTCCTGTTGGCGGGTCTTCCTTTAATACATCTTATTCTGTTTATGTCATTATATCTCTTCGAGATTTGTGCCGATAGTCTTTCTATGCGCAATTAAGTTTGTCTTATCAAGATATTTAATTCGATTATAAATTTGCTAAAATCAAAATTCAGAAGTTCCTACAGCTAATTCACAAAAAAAAAAAAAAAAAAAAAAAAATTTAATCCAAAATTTTTTTCGATAAGAATTATGATAAACTATAAATAAAAAATAATGAATTTTCATTTTTTTCCCCTTATTTTCATGTCATATTTTTTTTAATTAAAAAAATAATGTCATTAAGAAAAATAACCATAAAGATAAAATTTGCTTGCACGTACTTGACGTACTTAAATTAATAATTATTTTAATAATTGTCAAATAAAATATAAAAATAAAAAAATGTCATCAGATCATGCCAAATCAACATGTGATGCTCTCCAAAGATTCTGAACCTACATAGAAATAAATGACGAGCTTGCCAAAAAATAAAATAAAATTAAATAAAATTAAAAATAATTCAATCTTATATCTTTGATTTTATTTATTTATTTATTTATTAATTAATTAATTTTTATGTATATATTACAAGATTTGTTACTTAGGAAAAATATTCCGTTCAGACATCTGCCCGTTGAGACGACCAACAATCGGCGGCCACGTCGCCCGCTGATTGGCGACAGAGTTATTTCAATAATTCAAACATAAATTGTGGAAAATTAGGAATGTGACAGAGACCTATCCCACATAACCCAAACAAATAAATAATTAAATAAAGTGCAAAAGGCATATTCGTTAAATAATAGAGCGTGCAATGCCAGCTATTTAATGAAACCAAAAAAAATTTATAATTAAATTGACTTCGCATCTTTTACCTAACTTCAAAATTGGACAAATTAATGCATATGCCTGTGATCACCGCCGACTGTGGTCAAAATATAGTGATTATTGTTGGCCACTGCCGACTGCCGTCAACCACCACCGAACTCTGTTGATTCTCATCAATTGTCGTCGGCCACTGCCGATTGCCATCAACAACCACATACCACTGTAGAGCAATACTGTCGTCGTTAACAATCACTGACCATCATCAAGTACCGCTGTCTGTCGTCGATCATAACCAATCGTCGTCGACTACCACAAACCAAACACTATTAGTCGACGTTGTAACTTAAAAAATCTAGCAACCATTTTTTATTTGTGGGACAAGAGATCTCTGTAATCATCAAATTATAGTGCATTTTTACAATTGGGTTAGGCCCCTTATTTATTTTTTCCTATTTATAGGTTTTTCCATGTAAAGAAACTTTTAGTGTCATTCACCTGAATGTGTGTTGAATTCTTGTGCAACGTTAAGACGATAATTCATTACTCTACTACCGTAAATTTTCTAGCACGCATCACTTATACCACACCAGGGAGCAAATCCAAAAGTGAAGCTATCTTGCAGCCATAAGGAACAATAAAAAATGCTTGCAAACCCTTTTTCAAAATGTTGTTGTAAGTCATGGGTTTAGACATTTCATTGGTGGAGAAAACTGTGGATAAGGAGAAGAAATTCCAAATGAGGATTCTGAGAGCCCTACATATGAGGGTGAATTATCATTCATTCATATGCTCTTGAATGTCGAGCCCTTTCTCAATTTAGAGCGGCTTCGTCACAATATGTTTAGGACAAGATGTCCTGTGCAGGATAAATTTTGTAGCCGCATCATCGATCGTGGAAGTTTGTAAAGAAGTCGTTTCCTACTATAATGCTATCATTGATCGTGGCCTACTTTGAGGTTATTACTGTCGTTCACATTACACTCGGTCTTCCATGTATCACACTTGAGATGTGAGATTGGAGATCATACACTCTCGTCTGGACTACCGCTGATGCTAAAGAAGGACTTAGAAGTGATCTAGAGTCGTTAAAGATTAAAGGAGTGTGCCAAGAGTTGGAGAAGCAAAGGAGGTATAGATTAAGTGGAAAGGGGTGTCAGACTTTGAAGCTACTTGGGAGCCTTACGAGGTGATCCACAAGTAGTTTCCTTCACCTTGAGGACAAGGTACTTCTTTGGGAGGGCATTTATTATTACGCTCGTATGTGAACCAGTCTGGGAGGGACCAATCGAGGGCCATCCAACTGGGCCACCTCAACAGGAGGTGGGCCGGTCGTTTCCACTAGAATGGGCGAAGTGGCACGTTGTTGCGGCAGAAGAAAGCAGGGAGCAGGTGGGGTCCACGAAGGCCTTAATCACATGCTCAATTTGGAGAAATTAAAGGAATCGCGTCTAGAGTTGTTGAAAAAGCGATTTACCATATTTCAAAAAATAGATCTTCATTGCATCTTGCTTATTTTCATTTGTTTTTTGTAAGAGCAGCCATAGTTTGAGTTTTTTCATTCTATCTATTGCCGCTTCGTCTTTGTTTGCTTGCTGATTTTGGTTCGGGGCGTATCAGAATTTTGATGCAAAATTTACAATAGCATGGAATTGATGATTAATGCCATTAAATTTGCATTTTTTGGTAACATTACTTAATAGAAAGGAATCTTAATTAGCTATGTAATGTGAACTGCAATTGAGAAGATTAGGGAAGCTCATAGGAAGGTGATGGTTGCTAATCATCCAGATGCTGGTGGAAGCCATTACCTCGCTTCAAAGATCAGCCAGGCCAAGGATCTCTTGACTGGCAACACCAAGCCCTCCTCTTCAGCATTCTGATGGCTACAATATATATTAATATATACTGTCAAATAAGTAAATATTTTAGAAAGAAGGGGTTTAATGTATAAACAGATTTAAATTTTGTGCTATGAGTGTGGATGGTCTCCCGTTATATTTACAAATCTAAAATTTAATTTGTGTGCTTATGTAACGTATTAGTTTTTGAATCATAGGAACATAGTAGTTTTATGTAAATATAAAAAATTTTATGTATTATTTGATAGATCACCAGTAATCATTACAAGAACAAAACCCTTCTTTAAAGTGATGAAACCTATTCCTATCTCTCACAACAATCTCCCTCCCATACACCTTTGACACCAACTTAGTATAATTATGACAATCCCTACACACCCTAAGATTCTTCACAATTCTTACAATCACCCCCTCTCCAACATTCAAAATTGCAAAAGCCATGGCAAGCCTCTCACTATGATGGGAAATTGCCACACCCTTCTCCTCCTCACCATCCATGTCCATCAGCATCTCAGATGTATCCTTCACATACCCAACCTTCTCCAATCTCCTCTCCATCTCCCCAACCATTTCATATATCCTTCTTCTTCCCTGTCGGTGCCTCCGATCCCCAGCCACAAACTCCTCCACTCTTCCATTCCACTCAATCAAACTCCACCCCCTCTCCTTCTTCACCCCCTTCTCTTCCATCTCTCTTCTCACATTCATGGCTTCCTTCCACCGGCCCGCTCCAGCGTACACGTTCGCCAACATCACATAACGACCGGCATCGTGCGGTTCGAGCTCTATCAAACGTCTCCCGGCACGAACACCTGCGTCGAATTCACGGTGCATTCTGCAGGCAGACATCAAGGCGCCCCATTGCTCTGCGTGAGGCTCCATTGGCATGCTCAGAAGTACCTCTTCGGCTCTTCGTATCCTCCCGGCCCTTCCCATGAGATCAATTAGACAACCATAGTGCTCCCTCTGAGGCTCCACACCATGAGACTTCATAGACTCGAATATCTCAATTCCTTCATCAACCATACCACCATGCATGCATGCGCACATGACTCCCATGTAAGTTGACTCATTAGGCATAGCTCCCGTCTCCATCATTCTTCCATATAGCTCGAGAGCGAGACGCCCATGGCCGTGCATCGCAAGCCCTCCGATCATCGCGTTCCAGAGCACGATATCTTTGTTCGAAACATGATCAAACACGTCGAATGCTGCATCAATGCACCCACATCTACAATACATGTCAATGAGAGCAGTGCTGAGGATGACATTGCTGCCTTTATCACTACTACCAAGTTTGTTCTGCTCGATGTATAGATGAATCCAATAGCCTCGACGGATCGCGCCGGCATGCCCGCAAGCCTTCAGTGTGCTCACCAGCGTGACGACATCGGGCCTCACTCCTTCACACTGCAATCTACTGAAAAATCTCAGTGCTTCCACATAATCCCCACTCCTCACACATCCATCTATCATGGCGCCCCAAGAAACCAAATTTCTTTCAGGCATATGATCAAACAAGTAACGAGCAGCATTGAGATCCCCACTCTTCCCATAACCAGACACCATAACGTTCCAGGATATCAAATCCAAATCAGAGCTCTCATCAAATAACAATCTGGCTTCGCCCAACAGTCTCACATCACAGTACATGCTCAAAAGAGAGTTTTTAATGACAATAAAATCCATGGCTCCGTTTTTCATCACCTGCCCATGAGCTTTCTTCCCCTGCTTCAGTAAATCAGCATCTCTGAACTTCCTGCACGCCTTCACCAGAAGAGCGAAGGTGAGGAGATTAGGAGGAGAGCTGCTGGCGCGCATGCTGAAGTATAGTGCTACGGCGTTTTCCGGTGAGCCGAGCTCAATGTGGGCCGCGATCAGGGTGTTCCAGGTGAAGGCGTCGGGATGGCGAAGAGAGTTGAAGATTGCAGTAGGATGGTGGAGGTCGGCGGAGCTGGAGCGGAGGAGGAATTGAATGAAACGGCTGGCAGGGAAGGGGTCATGGATGAGGCCGGAGGTTATGAGATTGGAATGGAGGATTCGGTGGTCGGTGAGGTGGCGGGATTGGTGGAGGAAGAAGACGGGGTGGTGTTGGATGAAATGGGATTGAGAGATTGGGGAAGGAGAAGGGGAAGGGGAAGGTAACGAGGAGTGTTTGAATCGGTGGAAGGAGATGAGTTTCTTGGGGAGAGGTGTTGGCATTTTAAGAGGAGGACCGTTGGGTTTGCAACGGTTTTTTAAAAGGAGCATTTACATGGATACCACATAATTCTTATGTATTTACATCTTAACACCTAAACATTCATATTTACATACATACCGCCTAAATTTTTAGCATCACAACAAAATATTACCATCATTGCCCTTCTAAGAGAAAAACACATCTTTTTGGTGCGTACGTTATAACTGTAAATATCATACTTTGTATGTTATGTTAGATATGTAATAAATCAGAACCCTCTGGCATGCATGCAAATTTTCCTTTTTTTTTTTCAGTTTTTGGTCCCAATAAAATAGTATGGTGTAATAGATTACATTAATGGGATGAGATGACACTAGGAAGTTTTTCTCTCTCCATATATATATCTATTCTATCAAGCACTTTGTGATTACTTCAAATGATTTTCCCTTTTACGGCGCAGCTGCAGCTTCTCAGTTTTTAAGCTTGCAATTGTTGCGAAAACATTGTAATGAAGATCTGGTTATCACGTTTGGTTAACTTGTGAAAACAGGTAGTCGGACGAACTTTTTCGCATAAATGACTAAACTGCCGTATTTGTTAAGTATGTTTAAAAATTTTAATATATTTATATGCATGTAAGTTTAATATTTATAAAATTTTTAAAAATACTACATATATTTTTTTAAATTCTCATAAAACATATTTAAAAAAATAATATTTTGTGTTTATAAAAAATATTTAAAATAAAAATATGTCGTCTTTATAAAAATTATTTAAAATAATGATATTTTTAAATTTTAAATGTTTGATTGATTTACTATAGAAATAAATTTGCAAATATATATGTTTTTTAAGAATAATTTTAAATATTGTGAACATATAAACATATATTTTTAGTGACATAAATAAACATGTATAAAAACAACTCAAACCAAATACACTAGAGTTCTTTATAGATAAATACATCTCTAGCCATACAATTTTGGCATTCCAAAATAGTCCACATGTACATGAAGACATCTCAAGTACTAGCTAGTAGGAGTGGAGTGAAAAAAAACTGTAAAACTATTACAATGATGAGTAAGATAATAATAATGTTATTTTTGAATATGACACGTTGTAGCTTCCGTGCAAGCCCGTCCTCAAGTGAAACTCGTCACTCCCTACTATCGTCACCCTGAGAATCCGCCAAACTGTCCTCCAACCAGAATAATTTGCACTGCTCGGCAATGTTCTGTGGGCAGCTATAAAATTTACGGCATAACTGTGTGGTTGGTGTGATGTCAGAAGCGATGTTTGCAGGCCACAATGACATAGCACTCGTCGAGAGGTAGCTGACATCCTAGAACTCATATATTCCTGAAATGCACGTCAAGAAAAAACGTAGTTAGTGACATATTTGGTAATAAAAAAGGATTGTTCTTTAACCCATATAGAAACATTGTTCTAAATTTAAATGTCATTACAGCAAATCAGAAAGAAGACAATCACTATCTAATATGGTGGTTATCTGCTCTCGAAGGGCTGTCATTTCATTTGTACCATCTCCATCCTTTGTGCAAATAGTGGCATTGTCGTTTTCCTCCCGTGATTGAGATTGTCCAATGTGGTATTCAAATTCTTCTACAGGCACTTCCTCTGCATTCTCCTCGACACGTTGGAAATCAACATCACATCACGATGGATGCCGCCTAATATAGTTATGAAGCGCCATCGTGGCTAACACAATTTGCACATGTTTCTGAAACGGATAAGGTGGCATATCTCGAAATATGACCCATTTCTTTTCCCAAACTCCAAAAGTTCTCTCAATGACGCCTCGTAATGACGAATGTCTTTTGTTGAATACCTCATTTCCACCTCTTGTAACATTGCTGGCTCTTTCAAAATCGACGCGCCGCGCTATAAAAAGCGCATCCAAATAGACCCTTAATTTATCAACAGATTATTTTTAATCAGCTTATCAACAGATTATTCAATAAGTTGAGCTGCCCTAAACAAACTTTCAATCTGATGAACAATGAAACTGTTGCTTTTTTAAATTGAAAATGGTATTTAATAAATTGTAATGAAACTTCTACATTAATAGAATGTAATAAACAAACAAAAGTAGCCTAATTATCCTAGCAACCCTTGTTTATGAAAAAAATTGCGCACGTTGCCCCGATAAATAGCTGCATCCAGACAGCAGCTGTAATGCACTGATTGTAGCTAAGATAAAAAAAAAAATACAACCGCGATTAGTGTATCGCGGTCGTTCGGACGAACAAGTTGTTTTTCATATTTATATGCATGTCATCTAAATCTTATATATATAAACGTATCACCTAATTTTTAATTATTACAAGTAGAAGAGCATACACATTAATAAAATTGTGTATTTTAGTTGCATTTTTTTAGCATGATATGAAATATTCCGGTGGTATAAATATAAAAATAAAAATTTAGGGGTTAGATATGAAAATACATAAGAATTGGTCCTACATAAATATTCTTTTTGTACTGTTCATAGGCATATGCCTTAATTTATCGAATTTTAATTATAAATTTCTTTTTTTTTTCATTAAATAATTGGCATTGCACGCTCTTTTCCACTTTATTTAATTAATTATTTGTTTGGGCTATGTGGGATAGGTCGCTGTCATATTACTAATTTTCCACAATTTATGTTTGCATTATTGAAATAATTCTGTCGTCCATCCCTTTACTGAAACAATTTAATTTTTTAAATATTCGGATACTTTTTGTAATGAATTTAAAAAAAAAAAAGGTAATTACATTTGCAGCACCTGAAATTTTGCTATTTTTAAAATTAATATCGGTGTCTAATGATGTCTCAACCTTTGATAAAAATGTAAAATATTGTTGGAGTTTTATTATAAATTTTTATATTTGAGCGAGCAATAGTATATAGCAAAGTACATCAAGGTCATAAGGGCAGAGGATAAATCGTCGTATTCTAAACGGGAGGCAGTTCATCGACAATCATGCCGTTGAGATGATACCAACAAAGGTAAAAGGAGCAACATGGCTCAACAAGCGTAATCAAAGGAAGGGATGAATAATCCCTAGAAGGTTAAAAAGAAGGTATTTTTAATGCAATTAACAAAGGATTAAGGGCTCGTTTGGTACGGGAAATTTGCGGTGCGGCGCTTTACCGCACCGTGAATTTCCCGTACCAAACGGGGACGGGGCGGGCGAATTCGCCGCCGATTGCCGCGAAGCGGCATGAAAGCGGACCGCGAGATAAACCCCGCGGCCCCGACTTTCAGTCGGCTTTGAGGGTTTTTTTTCCTGTCGTTGCCCTTGCTCTGCTGCGCTCCCCGAACTCCTTCTTTGCCCTGGACCTTCTCGCGCGCCAACTGTTCTTCTTCTTTCTCGACCGAGAAAAGTTGGAATCCGAGGTAACCCATCTTCGATCCAACTACCATTCTCTCTCGAGGCCGCGTCCCCCTCTCCTGCTCTCTATCTCGTTCCTTCCATGTCAATCTTTCGATCTTTCTTTGATGTGGAATGATTGGATCTGTTTTTTCGTTGAAGTTAAAGGCAAAATATTATGGTTTCTTTTCCTCTTCTCCATCTCTTCCCCCTTCTCCTGTCCCGATCTACATATGCTTCTGTTTGGCTTTTCTGTGAGAAAAGATTGTTATGCAATGTTGAGAAATGGTTCTATGTAGAGGAGTTTTTTGTGCTTTTATATGCTATGGCTGGCTATGTAGTTTTATTGATTTTTTGTAGAGAAATTTTGATATGGTGCACTCGTGTTCTCTTCAAATTGAATTGGGTCATAAAATTGTCAAGTCAATTCAGTTGTTGATGCACATAACGTAGTTGTTCATAAGATTGAGAACTTATCCTAGAGTTGATTTTGATATTGAAATACTTGGAAACTTTCTTTGATAGTTTGTTATCTTTCCATGTCGGGTAAATGGACTCGCCTGTACACAAACATCATTAGAAAGCTTATCTGAATGGGTTGTAGGAATATAATTATACTCAAATAGGGGTTTGTGTTTAATTGACATTCTGAAATGACTTTCAGGTTTATTTTAGCATCAAAAGAAGGTCCTTTAAGCTTCACCTCTTGTTTTGTATTCATCCATGTCTCTTTAATATGATATGCTTACAAACTTGTCATCAGTAATGATATGCTTTTCTATTATTGTGCTCATGAGTGAGTTCTCTATAGACAAGCAATAACGAAAAAATATGGAGTTGCATCTTTTAGTTTTTATACCTACTTAGTTTGAGGAGCTTGATTGTACTCATAATTGAGTAGCTTGATTGTACTCGTAATATGGATGCCAAGTTCTCTATGTGAACAATATTTTTCTGGCATCCCGTTATTTCAAAGATGAATTGGTAGCTGATTTTGGTTATCCGAGTATTTCTTTAATATTGTTTTTTTTCCTACTATTGATTTAACTTTGACATCTCATAATTTCACAGCGTGGGGTTGCATAACAACTTGATGCAGTGTGAAGCTTAGCTGAGTTTGGTTATTATTATTATTTTTTTTTTCAAAATAAGATTTTCCTCAAGGGGAAAATGTTAAATTTGTTGAATGAAATAAGTTGCATTGCATTTCAGTTATAACCACTCAAATTGTTGGAATGTTTATATATGTATGACCAACAATTACATTTAAAAGTTGGTTCAGGAATTGAGGTGGAAGGATTGAGGAGATTTCTAATCTGTTTATCGACATTGCATCAACTTGGCTTATGAAATTGTTAACGATGATAATGTTGCTAAGGCAATTCTATGGGGTTTCCTATTTTTTTTATTAGCCTCCTTTGTTAGCCTGTATTTTGCAGGCAGAATGTCACTTGGCCCTTTCGAGAGAAATATGATTTTGGCCAAATAAGAACAACTAGGAAATTGATGTAAGTACCCAAGAATTTCATCTGAATTCATCCTTTGAGTTTCCAGTGAAGAACAAAAGCTTGAGAGCCTTCACTTTGTCATAGAGCAAAAATTGTTTAACACATAACAAACCCAAGCTTATTTCTTTCTTTACTCTTATTGGATAGAAGGAACTTCAGAGCTCTTTTCCTTCATCTTACATCTTGTTTTTTGAATCATATGTTATTGATTAAAACATAATTTATGACATATGGATCGAGCACATGTTCAGAGTTGGTTTTTGGTCATATAGTGATCCAGATGTTGCAATTCCCTTTCTGCAGAGGAATAAATTTAGCATTTGATGGCATTTTTTGGCATTTTTTTGGCTTTACATACAAACCTTGCATCAGTACTTATCTATTTACATATCTATCACACGTGTACTTAAATTGTGTATATATTATTTATGCTGGATGGCTGTAATGTTATGGGAGAAGTCATGTTTAGCATGTTTAGCCATTGAGAAGTCATGTTTAGCATGTGAGAAGTCATGTTGCCTGATATATTTTAAACTGAGCTCATGTTTACTTCAAAATGATTCATCATTGGCATTGCATAGAAAGTTATAGTATAGTTTGGTTTTGATTTGTTGTGGGATCTTTCAGTCAAGCACAAATATGGAACATGTTTTCAGGTTAGCTGTAGTTGCATGTGCATTGGAATGCCAATGCTTTATTTCAGGTAGCCTTGGGAGTTGATTTGGAGAGGGAGTCCAGTGTGAATCAAATCGTTGTATCTTCTTCTTTATTACTTTCATAAAATTGTTTAGAATTCACTTCATTAAAGTCGGGTATTCATGTAACCTTGAAGCTATGTAAATGTTCGACAATTTCATAAATGAAGATATATTACTCATTTCCAGTGTACGTAGGTCAATCTGACCGAACCACGTAAATTGATGTGCTCCCTTATGTTTATATAGCATCTTTGGTTTATTGCTTGCAATGTTAATGTATATATTCCTTCATTTTAGTAGACAATTTTGCATCTGTTAGTTCAATTCTTTTTTAATGTAATTGTTTCTACATATTCGTAGTATGGCTAATAAAAACAAAGAAGTTGCTACCCCTGCACTTTGGGAGAAGGATATTAAAATGATATTTTGCGATCTATGCATATCTGAAGTCGAAAAGGGGAATAGACCAAATTCTTTTTTCAACAAAGAAGGTTGGCAAAACATTGTTACAAAGTTTAGGGAGGTCACAGGCAGGGAGTATGAGAGGCTCCAGCTAAAAATAAATGAGACCAACTCAAGAAAGAGTGGAAACTTTGGAATGATTTAAATGAGATGGGATCCGGTGAAGCGAACTATTGCTGCTTCAGAAGCATGGTGGACTGAAAGGTTTGCGGTAAGATATTATTGAATTAATTTTTGTAATGTTAAGCAGTTTTATTTCTTATTTTCTAATAACATTTCATTATCTTTTTCAGATTTTTCCTGTGGCAAAGAGGTTTAGATTGGTTGGGATAGAACCGGAATTGGAGGACAAACTCAAAAGGATTTTTGGTGGGGGTAGTTACAGGAAAATATTCAATTGCCCCTAGCCAAACAATTTTTGAAACAACCCCTGAACATGTGGCCGTAGAATTGTCAAACGATTCAGCAGAATTCCGCATGTACGAGCAACGTGAAATTCAGTCAACAAACCGTACAAAGCGCTCCTGGAATGAAAGAAAGAGAAAGAGTGGTGTTGCATCTATGAGAGATCAGCTCTCATACCTAGTGGACTCATCTAATGATGCCCCGCACAGAGTTCAAAAAACCGACGTCCATGAGGTCATTAGACTTCTTGAAGACGACCCAGTCTTTACAGGGGATCGTGATCTTTTCTACTTTGTTGTCGACCTCTTACGTGATTCCCTCCATTGAGACTTCTTCACTGCACTGAGCAAAGAGCGACGACTAGAATACATACGCTATTATTATAACCGTCGCACCATGTGATTTTATCTGGAACTGTTTAAATTAATTTTATCTATGAGTACTACTGTCAGTCATGTAGTTGTTTGGACAACTTATATTTGATTAAACTAATGTTTAAGTTAGTTATTTCTTTTCCAAATATAGTTCATTCACGTGCTTGTTTTTGTCCATTTATGATTTCTATAGACCTTAACTTGGTTTAATTAAAATGTACAGCTAATATCGTCATGGACCCGGAGGATGTCAGACACCGAAGGTGAAATGCAGCGGTAAATATACTAGTGCAATACTATAATACGTACGTCGATCGTGAGCCCTGTTACACATCAACTCAGATTGAGGACAAATGGATGGGAGAAATGATTTCAGGATACCCAACAAGATTTCGAAACATCTTCCGCATGTCCCATGATGTTTCGAAATTTTTAGTACTTGTGTAAATAATATTTTACAAAATAAATTTATAAACATATGTTTTAAAATAAATAAAACATCAAAATATCCACTATAAATATATGTCTAACACATATTTTCGTACTTTTAAAATTTTTACAAATAAATAAAACTTCAAAATATACTTCAAAAATAAAAGATTTTAAATATAAATATGTTTACAAATTAATAAAACTTCAAAATATACATCATAAATATATGTAAACACATCTTTTCATACTTTTAAAATATATAAATATAAAAAAATCAATTAATTTCATTTGAATAAATAAAACATAATTTTTTTCAATTTTTATGTATTCATTAAACGTACAGACATAAAATTCAAATAGTTTTTACAGACAGGGGCAGTCTGTTCATTTTTACATGAAAATTACTCCGCATGTTGTTTTCAACAATTGCAATGCCAAACAGATGACGCAATTTCACCATAGCATTCTTACGCAGAGCATATGTACATTACATGTTCTGAAAAGCTAGACAACAAGCAATGACCCTAAATGTCAAGTAGTTGAAAAGATATTTCGTCCCAAATTGTCAATCACCAGTCACCATGTCACCATAAATGTCATCAGCGGGCGATGTGGCGACCGATTGTTGCTCGTCTGATCGGGCAGATGTTCGAACAAAATATTTTTCCCAAGTAGCAAAGCTTGTCATACATACATTAAAATAAATAAATAAATAAAATCAAAGACAGAAGATTGAATTATTTTTAATTTTATTTAATTTTATTTTTTGAAAAGCTTGTCATTTATGACTATGTAGATCCCGAATCTTCGGAGAGCATCACATGCTGATTTGGCTTGATGTGATAACATTTTTTATTTTTAATTTTTATTTGACAATTATTAAAAGAATTATTAATTTAAGTACATTAAGTATGTGCAAGCAAATTTTGTCTCTATGGTTATTTTTCTTAATGACATTATTTTTTAATTAAAAAAAATGACATGAAAATATGGGAAAAAAATGAAAATTCAATATTTTTTTATTTATAGTTTATTTGATAATTGTTATCAAAATAATCTTTTGGTTTGAAATATTGTTTGAAGTAGATGTTGAAACATCTCAACTTCGATTTTAATAGATTTATAATTGAATTAAATAGCTTGATAAAATAAAGTTAATTTTACACATTAAACTATCAGTGCGAATCTCGAGGAGATATAATGACACAAGCATGACAAGACGTGTTAAAAGAAAACACTCATGTATCTAATTGGAAGCATTATGATCATAACTAAACAAATCGGTCAAGCGGCTCGAACATGAGCTGTTTAACTGGTCAACAAATACAATGGATTCTACGAACATCCCTTTGATGAAACGAAACCAACATAAGGGAAAACCTAATACCTCAGATCCCACATTTCCCTCGGAGGTATTTAGCAACCTCCCCGAACGTCATTAAGCTAATCTCAGCCATCCCCCAATACCTCTTCGTCTAAGAGCAGCTACCTATCAAATTGTAGTAACATACTCTCTACCTGATAGCCTAACACGACCCAGCTGACAGGAGCTCCTTGTCAGGGATTGAGAGTTAGTATACAAATCTGACTAACCAATCAAACCCACTCAGCTGATTGTGTCGACCTCACTAACAGTAAGAATCTAGCCAACCTACAGTCACCAGACTAGGCCAACTAGCTGGTCTCTCTTACTTAGCCGACCGACAGCGACTATTAAAAGGCTCTTCAATCTAGCCAACCAAGCCTAAGAGCCACCATACTCTGAGCCCATGCATGTAAAATATTTGTACCAACTTGTATAACCCCCAGTAAGATAGGGGTGTTTTAGTAAATTCACACACAATACAATATTTTTTTATAAATAGAAGATCATTTCATAAGTAAAAGGTTAAAAAAAAAAAAGACTGAAGATTTTGAATTTCTTAAAATTTCTCAATGTAAAAAAAAAAAAAAAGGTCTGAGAAAATTAAATTTCTTGCAAAATTAATTTTGTTGAACTGATCAGAAGAGTGTGGCCGCATAGGCTACAGGCAATGTGAGAAATTTCTTAGTCTTCCCAACGTATGCACGTGTGGTGAAATTATTATAATCATTTGCTTCTATAGCATCCAATATCTGCCTGTATAGCATCAGAGACGCTGTAACCTGCCAACAAAACAATATCAGAAATCATAAACCAGCAATTTTTGCAATTTTAAAATTTAAAAATTTACATATATACCACTCAATTCCTATGTATTTACATGTCCAACACATAAACTTTTAACTTTTGCATACATACCCCCCTTATCTATGCATGAAAAAAGTGTATTTCACTTTTTAAACTTTTAAACCACCGCATATTTTATGTGATATAAAAGATTTGGACGGTACAAATGTAAAATTGTAAAGTTTTACATATAACAATATGGGTGGTATATATGTAAATTTTATTTTGTCATGCATACTCTTTCCTTGTTGTGTTGTGCCATTTTAGTAAAGAATGGAGTTGTTTGCAAAAAGCTACTATGATACATATATGATAATATAAACATAAATTATTGTTTTTATAAATAAATAATATGGCTAGATAGTGCGAGATGAGCGCTCGAACTCAAAGTGTTTTGGTTAGAAATAAAGTGAAGAATCTCAAAATGTTAGAAAAAAATATTGTCGAACGAAGATTCAATTGTTAATATGATATTACGTTCTCTTACCGGCCATCGGCTTGCGGAATCGAGCTCTGCAATGCCGCTCTCGGCCTCGTCGAAGAAATTTCTCGCCCGTTGAATCTGCCCCTTCATAAAACGTCTCCATTTATCAGTAACTTTCATTTCAAATACATCTTTTTCTGATAAACCCGCTGACTCAAGCTCGTCTTGTGGAATATATATTCTTCCCCTACAAGCACTGAACATAGGTTCGACATTAAACCTATAAGTTATAACATAAGTACTTAAATATTCTCGTAACATTTTGCATGGGGTCATTTTAGTCTCTAAGTCGATAAAATTATCAACATAGTATTAAAAGGAGAAGTAATCCTCCTCTTTTTCTGAAGACTATTTCAAACAAAGGGTCCATTTGGGGCTGTTGTAGTTATTTGAAGAAGCAACTGTAAAGCTATTGCAGAACAAGCTGTTGTTTCGCTAGTCTTAGCCTGGTTAGGTTGCAAAATGCAACATTCCACCACATTTTTTCAAAAAAACGAACAAAATGCAATTCTACCGAACACAAAAAAAAAGTGACACGACACCGCATTGCCGCCACACCGACCGCACCCTAAAATGACACACTGCAAAGAATCAATAGACTATTTTAATATTATTTTTAGTCGAAATACGTACTCTTCACCAACATCCCTAAGAATGTTTGTGAGTTGATTAGCGATCCCAAGGGCTAAGGCGGCATTATAAACGCTCGCGACCGACGCCTTCGAGCTCGGGTCGATGCCCATAACTGGGACACACATTAGCCCCACAGTCCCAGCCACATAGTAACAATACTGATAGAGCTCATCAAAGTTCAAATACTTTGGTTTTCTTAAATCTTGTCTCATTCCTTCAATCATGTCCTTGAATGGCTGCATTAAAGAAGAGAGTTATATGTGAATGCACACTGCTTCTGTTTGGTATGCATGTAAATGCGCCTATATCCCAATAATTGTGTAAAAAGAGAAGTTTGCACAAAATTGTAACTTTTATGTAACCTGAATATCAATGGGGAATCTTGCAACTGTATCCGATAGCGCGGAGTCGAAGAGATCGTATGGGTGGCCATCGAAGAGGTCGGCGAGTCTTCTCTCCCAACGGTCGAGGGCGGCCGGAGTTGTGTGGGAAGAATTTGGGCCATCTACAAGCTCATCAGTTCTTCTGCACCAGACTAAACATTACAGAGAAGAGTTCATACCACATTTACCAACCAATTCCTATGTATTTACATATCTTACACCTAATAAATAGGTGAGGTGGTATATATGTAAAAGTTGAAGTTTTTAGGTGTTAGATATGTAAATCTTCCAAATATATATATATATATATATGAAATAAGGTTCAAATACACACCATATATGGCCCAAATTGCTCTTCGCCTCTCCTCAGTCATCAGCATTGTTCCTATGGCGACACAAAATCAGAATATAATAAAATGTGAAGAATATCTTCATGTATTGACAAATATGTTGTAATTCTTTCGCAGAAAAAAAGTTTCCTGTCGATAAAATATTCTATTTGAGCATCGCACGTCCTGACGGCCAATCGCTAAGCACTACGTTGCCATAGACATCAGTTACCGTTGATTGGCCATCCGGACGAAAATTTTTTACACTAGCCCTCATCGTCTACTATGAATTTTGGAATATTTACATAATATTACACACAAATACAGAAATTATAATAATTATCAATATTATATGAAGCTTACACTAATTAAAAAAAAAATTATTACAAAACAATAATACTTATCATAACAATAAAAATGATAGTATTTCACTTTTAAAAGTTAATATGGTAATATTTTTGATGTGATGTAAATGATTTGGGTGATAAATGTAAATATCAAATTTTAGATTCTATATATGTAAATACATAAAAATTGGATGGTATGTATGAAAATTCAACCCTCGTTAGGGACAACAAAATGATATATTTATAGGAGGTAGATGATCAAATGTCTGGAGCATATCGAGGCCGACCACTATTTACATATATACCGCAAAGTTTTTATTTATTTACATATCAAACCCTAAACACTCATATTTGCATCCATGCATTGATGCATGCCAATCAAATTTTTAACATCACATAATTAAAAAATCATTACAAACTCTATCCTTTTAAAATTGAGTGTAAATATCAAACTTTAGATGTATAGAAACATAAGAATTGTGTGGGTATGTCTGTAAATAAGTGCAAATATCAAAATTTGACTGTAAGATATGTAAATACAAAAGAATTGCGTGATGTGTATGCTAAATTTCCCATTAATTTTACATTGATCAATCATTCCACCTAACTCTATATGTTGTCATTTTGGATGCTCACCTTAAAAAAACTAACAGGCGGCATTGACATACATACCACCTAACTCTTATGTAATTACATATCTAACACCTAAATTTTATTTATTAAGTTAATATCACAAAAGTCTTTCATATCAAATCAAAAAATACTACCTTTGTATGCAATTTTTAGTTTTTTTAATTATTAGTTTATATTCATTGCATGCAATTTTTATAAGTTTGCATGAAATTTAATATTTATTTTTATATTTCATAACACTCCAAATTTTATAATCACATTCCCAAAAAATAGTATTGATAATATTTTTAATGTGATGTTTATATTCTGAGTTCTATATAAATAAATATTAAATTTAAGGATAATTACATGCATATTACTCACAATTTTGATATTTACAAAAATAGCGCCTCAGTCAAAAATTTTTGAATCAAGACATACAATATCATTGAGAATTTTATAAAAATGAAAAATATGGGTTGGGATTTTATTGTGGGTTTTAGAGTCTATTTTAGACAACTGGAGCTTATCAACTTATCAGCTACTGCTTATGGCCCGTTTTGGACAGCTTATTTGGTGTTGTGACGTTTTTAAAAAGCGTTAGGTCTGTTCGGGTAAACTGTGTTTTGACAGCTTATTCATTTTCAAAACGCTGAAAACAATGTTTTCACACCGCACCTATTTAAGTGCAGTGACAGCTTTCTGGTTGTGTTCTGGCTTTTCCAAAAAAAATTAAAATTTGTAATAGCCACAGCACCTAATTTATTAGCAAATTATTTTTTATCAGCTTATCAGCAGATATTTCAATAAGTTGCAGTAGCCCCAAACACACTCTTAGTTGCCTCCAGAAAGCTGCTGCGGGGAAACTGTAGTTGGTAAGCTGACAGGCTATTTGTTTCAGTTGTTTTTGGATAAATGATCATTCTTCCACTGTTTAGCAATGTTGTGCCGAATTTTTGTAAATGCATTTTAAGCAAGATTTGAGCATGGTTTAGTTAAATCCTAAGAACCTTACATTCATTTATAAAATTTAAGGTTTGATGTTATTAACTAATCCAAGACAAAGTAAATTGGATAAAAAGAGGTGAGTTTTTTATTTTTACGATTTTATTTTATAAATTTTCATAAAGTTAAAATTATTAACTAATATAAATTAGCATTAATAAATGGTTAGATGTTAAGTCAATTTTTAATTAATCTTAATAATTGTATTGGTTTGCTAAAAATAATGAATTTGCATCATTATTATAATTTAATTAATTTAACTAAATTAAATTATTGTATGTCTATAGTTTAGGTTTATAAGTTATAAATTAATAATTAATTTGGATATTATTTGTACTTATTATGATTCAAGATATCTAATAATTTTTATAAATCTTTATTGATAATATTAACAAATAATTTGATTATATTAACATTGTCAAATTTAATAATTTAATTTTAATTTATTTTATTGTTAAAAAAGAATAAGTTCAATAGTTCATTAATTAATATTCTTCTACTCAATGTGTTTTAATTTTATCAACAATAATTATTACTATATTCCCATTTCAGCTAACTTAATTAATAAAATTTTTAAAATTATATAATACACAAAAAAGTTCTATCCAAATTTAAATACTTATTAATAATTTAATATCAATTATATTTTTAATTTAATTCTTATATTTAGAATAGTTTTAAAAAATTAAGAAGAAAATAATTTTAAATTTAAATATTCGCTGCCTCTTGATTTTTAATTTTAAAAGAATTAAGAGGGAAAATCATTTGGAGTAATCACTAAGTGCTTAATAGAATATATATATATATATAGATATATATATATATATATATATATATATATATATATATATATATATATATATATATATATATATTAAAAAAAGAGATTAGTATTTAGGAAAGGCTAAAAATTTGACGCAACTAGGATTGGATGAGTGCTAAAAATTTGAACGGTGTGTATGTAAATATGAATGTTTAGGTGTTAAGATGTAAATACATAAGAATTATGTGGTATCCATGTAAATGCTCCTTTTAAAAAACCGTTGCAAACCCAACGGTCCTCCTCTTAAAATGCCAACACCTCTCCCCAAGAAACTCATCTCCTTCCACCGATTCAAACACTCCTCGTTACCTTCCCTTCCCCTTCCCCGTCCCCAATCTCTCAATCCCATTTCATCCAACACCACCCCGTCTTCTTCCTCCACCAATCCCGCCACCTCACCGACCACCGAATCCTCCATTCCAATCTCATAACCTCCGGCCTCATCCATGACCCCTTCCCTGCCAGCCGTTTCATTCAATTCCTCCTCCGCTCCAGCTCCGCCGACCTCCACCATCCTACTGCAATCTTCAACTCTCTTCGCCATCCCGACGCCTTCACCTGGAACACCCTGATCGCGGCCCACATTGAGCTCGGCTCACCGGAAAACGCCGTGGCACTATACTTCAGCATGCGCGCCAGCAGCTCTCCTCCTAATCTCCTCACCTTCGCTCTTCTGGTGAAGGCGTGCAGGAAGTTCAGAGATGCTGATTTACTGAAGCAGGGAAGAAAGCTCATGGGCAGGTGATGAAAAACGGAGCCATGGATTTTATTGTCATTAAAAACTCTCTTTTGAGCATGTACTGTGATGTGAGACTGTTGGGCGAAGCCAGATTGTTATTTGATGAGAGCTCTGATTTGGATTTGATATCCTGGAACGTTATGGTGTCTGGTTATGGGAAGAGTGGGGATCTCAATGCTGCTCGTTACTTGTTTGATCATATGCCTGAAAGAAATTTGGTTTCTTGGGGCGCCATGATAGATGGATGTGTGAGGAGTGGGGATTATGTGGAAGCACTGAGATTTTTCAGTAGATTGCAGTGTGAAGGAGTGAGGCCCGATGTCGTCACGCTGGTGAGCACACTGAAGGCTTGCGGGCATGCCGGCGCGATCCGTCGAGGCTATTGGATTCATCTATACATCGAGCAGAACAAACTTGGTAGTAGTGATAAAGGCAGCAATGTCATCCTCAGCACCGCTCTCATTGACATGTATTGTAGATGTGGGTGCATTGATGCAGCATTCGACGTGTTTGATCATGTTTCGAATAAAGATATCGTGCTCTGGAACGCGATGATCGGAGGGCTTGCGATGCACGGCCATGGGCGTCTCGCTCTCGAGCTATATGGAAGAATGATGGAGACGGGAGTGATGCCTAATGAGTCAACTTACATGGGAGTCATGTGTGCATGCACGCATGGTGGTATGGTTGATGAAGGAATTGAGATATTCGAGTCTATGAAGTCTCATGGTGTGGAGCCTCAGATGGAGCACTATGGTTGTCTAATTGATCTCATGGGAAGGGCCGGGAGGATACGAAGAGCCGAAGAGGTACCTCGAGCATGCCAATGGAGCCTCACGCGAGCAATGGGGCGCCTTGATGTCTGCCTCGAGAATGCACCGCAAACTCGACGCGGGTGTTCGTGCCGGGAGACGTTTGATAGAGCTCGAACCGCACGATGCCGGTCGTTATGTGATGCTGGCGAACATGTACGCTGGAGCGGGCCGGTGGAAGGAAGCCATGGATGTGAGAAGAGAGATGGAAGGGAAGGGGGTGAAGAAGGAGAGGGGGTGGAGTTTGATTGAGTGGAATGGAAGAGTGGAGGAGTTTGTGGCTGGGGATCGGAGGCACCGACAGGGAAGAAGAAGGATATATGAAATGGTTGGGGAGATGGAGATGAGATTGGAGAAGGTTGGGTATGTGAAGGATACATCTGAGATGCTGATGGACATGGATGGTGAGGAGGAGAAGGGTGTGGCAATTTCCCATCATAGTGAGAGGCTTGCTTTGGCTTTTGCAATTTTGAATGTTGGAGAGGGTGTGATTGTAAGAATTGTGAAGAATCTTAGAGTGTGTAGGGATTGTCATAATTATACTAAGTTGGTCTCAAAGGTGTATGGGAGGGAGATAGTTGTGAGAGATAGGAATAGGTTTCATTACTTTAAAGATGGGTTCTGTTCTTGTAATGATTATTGGTGATGTATCAAGATAATACATAAAAATTTTTATATTTACATAAATCTACTTCACTCATTAACTTATATAAAACAAAATATACATTTTCATACATATATATTCCTATGATTCAAGCACTAATTTGTTACATAAACACAAAAATCAAATTTTAGATTTGTAAATATAACGGGAGACCATCCACACTCATAGAACAAAATTTAAATCTGTTTATACATTAAACCCCTTCTTAAAATATTTACTTATTTGACAGTATATATAAACATATATTGTAGCCATCAGAATGCTGAAGAGGAGGGCTTGGTGTTGCCAGTCAAGAGATCCTTGGCCTGGTTGATCTTTGAAGCAAGGTAATGGCTTCCACCAGCATCTGGATGATTAGCAACCATCACCTTCCGATGAGCTTCCCTAATCTTCTCAATTGCAGCATGTTCCCTGCAACAACAACAACAACATTCATTCACATTACATAGCTAATTAAGATTCCTTTCTATTAAATAATATTACATAAAAAAATGCAAATTTAATGGCATTAATCATCAATTCCATGCTATCGTAAATTTTGCAGCAAAATTCAGATACGCCCCCGAACCAAAATCAGCAAGCAAACAAAGACGAAGCGGCAATAGATAGAAGGAGAAAACTCAAACGAGGGCTGTTCTTACTAAAAACAAATGAAAATAAGCAAAATACAATGATGATCTACTTTTCAAAAAGTAGATCGTCTTTCACACAACCCTAAATGTGACTCCTTTAATTTCTCCTCCTTGAGTATGTGATTAAGGCCCTTGTGGACCCCACTTGCTCCCTGTTTTCTTCTACTGCAGCAACATGCGATGGACTTCAATCTGTCCCTTCTGCACTCGTTTGTATATGGGCGTAACAATACTCCCCTCCCAAAGAAGTAAATTATCCTCAAGGTGGAAAGAAGGAAACTGCTAGTGGATCACCTCGTAAGGCTCCCATGTTGCTTCAAAGTCTGACAACCCTTTCTACTTAACTTATACCTCATTTGCTCCCCCTACTCTCGACGCACTCCTTCGATCTCTAACGGCTCTAAAATTACTTCCCAAGTTCTGCGTCAATATTAGCGATAATCTAGACGAGAGTGTATGATCTCCAATCACACATCTCAGTTGTGATACATGGAAAAACGAGTGTAATGCAAACTATGGTGGCAACCTTAAGCGGTAGGCCACTGTCTCGATGAGTGTCATCACCTCATAAGATTCAAAGTATTGCGGTGAAAGTTTCTCGCTCCTCCTCCCGACCAATTTCTTCTATCGGTGGGGCCTCGACTTCAAGTAAACTATGTCCCCTAGTTCAAATTGCACCTCTCTTGTATTCATCCGCTTTCCTCTATAATGTATTGAACTCTCAGTAGATGCCCCTTGAGCTGTGCTAATATCCTGTCGCTCTCCAATTACTGATTAACGTTCGAAACCGGTGTATCACTACGCCCAAAATGTATCAAGCAATTGAAAGAGGTAATATGTGCTACGGTGTAGTACAAAATATTATTCTAATATTCGGCCCACTTAATCCACTAGCCCATAGCTTCAATGTATCATATGCAAAACAACGTAGGTATATCTCCACTCTTGTTGACCACCTCCGCATGTCCATCGATCTGGAGATGATATGCAGTGCTTCTCCTAAAAACTGTTACTTGCAACCTAAATAGCTCTCTCCATAAGTGGTTGGGGAACATCTTGTCCCTATCTGATACAATTGATTACGAAACTCCATGCAAAAGGACCACTTCCCGAATAAACAACGTACTGAGACGACAGTGTAGGGATGTCGTAAAGGAATGAAATCTGCATAATTACGCAAACCACGACAACAATGATCACCGTGAACCCTTCTGACTGTGGCCAGCCCTCAATAAAATACATTGTCACTACTTCTCAAACCATCCCCGGTACTAATGGTTGTAGTAACCCTCCTGGTGCGGAGATCAAGTGTTTGTGTCGTTAACAAATCGCATTCTGTCATCATGTCCTCTACATCTCTGCACATCCTCACCCAATAAAGCTCTGTCGCAAGATGACTATAGGTCCTCTGTACCCCTAAGTGTCATTCAATCGCACTGTCATGAAACTCCTGTAATAATCAAAGAATAAATTATGACGCCTTGGGTAGCACTACTCACAAATGGTGGAGCAGCTATTGTCCCCTCAATGCATATCATGGATATCTTCCTCAGCACCTATAGTAACTCGACCCTTATCTTTCTCAACTCCTCATCACGTTTGCTCTCCCATTTCAAGGCTTCCCAATCTATGACCAATGGTACCAACATGATCGTCAGTTAGGGTTCCCTCAACTTTCCCGACAGTTCGTCGGCTGCCTCGTTTTCTAATTCTGACTGACACTGAATCTCGATATCATATGTAGCTCGGATGGCCATCTATGATGCTCCTCCATCACCATCCGCTACTCCAAAAGATACTTTAAACTCCTATGATCTGTCCTGACTAGAAAAACTCATCCCAACGAGTAGGGTTGCCCCTTCTCCAAGACAATCGCCATCAATTCCCATTCATAATTGACTTTAGCCTCGCTCTGGCGATAAGAGCCCGACTGAAGTAGGCTGGTCCTGCATAAGCACTGCCCCCAACCCGTAACTTGACGCTTCTATTTTCACCACTAATGGTTTACTGGATCTGGAAGTGCTAATACCGGGATATTGGTCATGGCTCTCTTCAAATGTTCAAAATGCCTTTGTTGTTGCTTCCCCCATTTCGAAATTGTCTTTCTTCAACTATTTCGTCGATAGAAAAGCTATTATGTCATATCCTCTCACAAACTTCTGGTAATAGCCGATAAGATCAAGAATCCTCTCAACTCCTTCAAACTCCTTAGTAAAAGCTAATCCACCATAGCCTCAGCCTCGAACTGACTCACTGCTACCCCCGTTTTTGTCATCATATGTTCTAGGTACTCCACCTGTAACTGTCCAAATGAGCATTTCTTCAAGTTGGCATACAACTAGTGCTCCATCAACGTAGTTAAGACTGTCCTTAGGAGCCCTACATGCTTTATCTTCGTACGACTATAGACCAGAATATAATCAAAGAAGACCAAGACAACCTTCTAGAGGTAAGGTTGAAAGACCCAATTCATGGGAGATGAAATATCGTTGGGGCGTTGGTGAGGCCAAACGACATCACTAATAACTCATAATGTCCTTCAATCCTGCACATTGTCTTGTGCTCATCCGTTGTATTCATCCTAATATGATGATATCCTGACTTAAAATTAATTTTTGAGAAAATGAATGCCCCATAAAGCTTATCCAGTAACTCATCCATCACATGAATAAAAAACTTGTCTAACACCGTCTCGGTGTTCAGAGCCCGATAGTCCACGCAAAATATCCAACTATCATTTTTCTAATTCACTAACATAACTGTATGGGAAAAAAAAGGCTCACACTAGGCCTAATAATCCCGGTCTCGAGCATCTCTCGGATCAATTTCTCTATCTCATTCATTTGAATCTGGGGTAGATGTATGGTCTGACATTGATGGGTGAAACACCCGCCTTTAATGAAATAGTGTGCTTGTGCTCCCTCAGGGGTGGTAACCCGCTTGGCTATTGGAAGACGTCGGTAAACTGCTGTAAAGGTTGTTGACCCCTTTAGGAAACTCTACCAACTCTAAATCTTAAATCTCCTCAAGGCTCTGCAACTCCACCAAGTAGTCCCTACCTTGTTTCACAAACCGACTTGATCCTGATTTTGAGCGACGTCGTAGTTTTGCATAAACTAGCATCTCCTCTCAGCATCACCTTCCTACCCTCCACTTGGAACTCCACAGTCAGAGACTTCCAATCCACATTCATCTTCTCAAACATTTACAGCCATTTCAACCCCAAAATCACATATGTGCTCCCCAAATCTAAGTGAAGAAAGTTCACCACTTGTAGTTCATGAAATGTCAAAACTAACCCCTTACAAATTCCTCAACTTTTCTTCACCTTACCCCATCATGACGCCAAAGCTCCCTATAGTGATAAGCTCCAATCCAAGCTTCTATGCGATCTGATTTGAAATGAAGTTATAGGTGGCCCCGCTCTCCACGAACACCACGATCAGTAGTTGCCCAATCCACCAAATTGAGGGACACCTCCGCTAAATCTAAATGCATATGTTCCTCCACTACGTCCTCCGATTCCTCACTCTCTATCTCCTCTAAACTAAAAGGATCTGAAGGACGTGCTCCTTGTAACGGTGGCATGGGGCATATTTCTCTCACAAAGATAACAAAATCCTTTTGCTCTTTTATCCAGCACTTCTGCATCGGTGAGGCACTTGAAATTGCCTTTGAGACAGGTCCTTATATTCTTCTCCTTTAACGTCTCTTTCTGAAATGACACTGGGTCCTTGGTGTCGTGGTTGTCAAGGCGCTCTTGTAGAATCCTTCGGAGTTGCTGCCTTTGCTGGTCTTTTCCATGTTTCTTATCTTTCATCATCTGGGTGAGCTCCCTCAACCATGCATCTCAAGGGTCGGATGGCAGCTCGTATGTCGGGTTTTAAGCCTTTCAGAAATTTCTTTCCAGTCCTGCTGCATAAATACCCCTCAACTTCCCCGATAAGAGCTCGAACTTCTTCTGGTATTCCGTAACCATCCCCTCCCTAGTCAGAGCATAGAATTGCTCTGATAGATATCCTTCCCGAAAAGCTCGGAAACGTTCCAACAAGCAATCATTAAGCTCATCCAATAAGTGCATCAGATACCTTGTCTCTATCCACTGAAACCATACTAAAGTCTTTCCCTGCAAATATAATCCTGTTTTCAATAGCTTATCTTCCACAATTAACCTATTGACTGTAAAGTATCGCTCCACCTGATACACACTCCCATGTGCATCTTCCCTTCGAAGATCGACATCTTCAATTTTCAGACACCTGCATCTCCAACTCAACTTACTCTCCTCTGGTACCCCCCCCTGTATCTAAGGTGAAACTCGAGGCATACCCAACTCTTGATTCCCTCCTTCCTCCTCTGTGCTTTTTTGTGCCCCTTACACCATCCCTCCAATTTTCGGCACATCCCCCCTCCATCAAAAGTCTCCAGCCCCCTCCTCTTAGTGACCTGGGGGGAGGACGCTCGTGGTGGCAGATGATGTCATCCCCGTTGCCCTCTCGTTCGATCTCCTTCTCTTTTAATCTGGCCAAGGATTCCCAGATCAATCTTTGGTTGGGGATTACAACCGGAGCGATCAGTGTGGCCTTAGACAACATCTCCATGAGTTTTTTCATCATCTCCCACATTTCTCATATGCTCTCGAATATGTCTTCCATTCAACTCTCAATGAAAGAAAATTTGCCCTCCATATTGGTAAATCTCACTTTCATTCCCGATTTGATGTGCCCAACTTCTCCTTCTAGCACATTCACTTTCTTTGTTGCCATCCACCCAATATCTTACTCTGATACAAATTTGCCAAATTCAACAGGTAAACAATGACGATGCGACAATAGATAAATAGAAAAAGCTCAAACGAGGTCGGTTGTTAAGAAAAACAAATGAAACAAGCACGATACAATGATGATCTACTTTTTGAGAGGTAGAATGTCTCTCCCACAACCCTAGATGTCGCTAGGAGCACCACAAGAAGAAAAGAAAATAACAACGAACAAAAACATGCATAAAGAAAAACAAACCCCAGGTTATTCCTTTTAATAGAATCTTCCCACAGTATTTCAAACTTTCTTTCCAAACTTTCCCTCTAAAGTCCTTTAATTTCTCCTCAAGTGTGAGATTAAGGCCCTCACAGACCTCACCTGCTCCGTGCTTTCTTCTACCACAACAACTTGCCGCCCGCCGCTTCTCGCGGAAACAACAAGCTCTTGACCGATCCTTCCTAGACCAGTTCATAAACAGGTGTAACAAATCATATCAGCTCATCGAGCATTCTTATCAAAGCTCGTCTCGTCGCCATGAATCTCGTCATTTTTATCGTATATCTTATGTAATATTTGAATCGTCAACAACACCTAACATACATAGCACACAATTCTGTAACAGCAACATGTTCATATTTACATGCATATGACTCAAATCTTTTACATCGCATCAAAAATAGCACCATCATTATCTTTTCAAAAGTGAAATGTATATAACACCAAAATTTTACAAGTGTAAATATCAAACTTGGGTGTTATACATGTAAATACATTAGAATTGATGACACCAAATCTCATGGCATCAAATCATCAATTCCATCTAGTCTAAGCCTTTTGTTTCATAAATTATGCATCAAGATTTGTGCCAATTCATTCTTAATAAGCCTCATCCAGTTCCCACGAATCTCCATCATCTTAATCATATATCCTATAAAATATTCAAATCATCAATGGTGCCCAACATACATAGCACACAATACTTTAACACCAAAACATTCATATTTTCATGCATATCACTCAAATCTTTAACATCACATCAAAAACAGGATAATCGTTATCTTTTAAAAAGTGATTTTTTTATGACACCAAGATGTAATCAGTGTAAATATCAAACTTGGGTTATATATATGTAAATACATAAGAATTGATGCCGCCAAAACTTATGACATCAAATCATTAATTCCACCTTGTCTCATAAAATTTGCATCAAGATTTATGTCAGGTCACGGATCATTCTTAACAAAGCTCATCCCATCATGCCATGAATCTAGTCATTTTTACAGTATATCGTATGAAATATTTGTATAATCGACACCTAACATACATGGCACATAATTCTATAACACCAAAACATTCATATTTACATACATATCACTCGAATTAACATCACATCGAGAATACTACCATCATTCTCTTTTTAAAAGTGAAATGTTTATTATAGCAAGATGTTATTATGCAGATATCAAACTATGGGCTTTGATTATGTAAATGCAAAAGAATTGTGTGGCGTGCATGTAAATTTGCCAAAATGTTATAGTTACCTCACACCAAGAATTAATGCAGCTTCTCTCTTGGTCATTTCAGGCTGAAATCCTCCAGGATAGAATCTTCTTGCATGAGGTACAACTGGGCGGGCTTTGAAAGCTCGCCATGCTTGAATCAAACTTCTAGTTCCCACTGCTGCTGCTGCAACTGCAATGCCTGCAACTAGGGGCGTCATCGCCTGTAGTGATGCAAATAAGAATTCTTTTCAGAAATTTCATTTAAATTTTTTCGCTTAAATGGCATGGTGTGCAGTAATATGTTTGTCAAATCTCCAAGAGCGCAACAAAACTATCAAACTTTTTTTTGTCGATATTCCATTAAATTCTTTATGATTTGATTTGTATCTAACATAATTATATGAGTTTGTTAGTTCATTTTAGAAAGAATTTGATAACAAACATGTAAATATCTCAATGGAAAAAAAAAATAAAGGTATTTACATATATACCACTCAATCCCTATGTATTTACCTATCTAACAATTTTTTATACCGCCCAAATCTTTCATATCACATCAAAAATATCATAATTTTAATCATTAAAAAGTGCCATACAACTTTCAATACATATGTTAGGTGGCATACAAGTAAAAATGGAAGTTTGGGTGCTAGATATGCAAATACATAAGAACTGAGTGAGTATATATGTAAAATCTTCCAAATAATAATAATAATAATAATAATGCAAGTTAGCGTGCAGTAAAAGTTTCATTCATGTTTAATGTGCAAAACAAATAGCCATTGGTGTTGAAAGTGTTGTGAATCCTCGTATTCCATTCATTCCTGTTGAATGATGCATGAGATGTTGATTCTATTTTACATAATTTGTTTACACAATTTGTAGCGCTTACATTTAGAACAATGAGCATACCAAACATAGAGTAAGAACATAACCACCAGCCCCCCTTCCTCTACCTAATTCATATTCTTGGCATCGCCATTACTGACATGCCTTTTCTATTTTACACAATTTGTAGTGCTTACATCTATCTGAACAATGAGCATACCAAAGATATGTTATTTCAGGTAAAAACATAACCACCCACCCCCCTTCCTCTCCCTAATTCATATTCTTGGCATCGCCATTACGGACACGCCTTTTGCATCTCAACTTCCAAACACGCAAGAGTTGATGATCTAGTTCTAAGTTTCATTCAAAACAGAAAAGATAAAAGCGTTAAATGGTTTCCTAACTCTCTATAGGAGGAGATTCTAGTCTCAAATTTTATAAAAATGTTAATTTGATCCCCAAACTTTTTAACGGAGCTAAAGTAGTCTGGGGACTAATTTGATGTTTTTATAGAATCCGATGCTAAAATAACATCATTTCAATAGTCAAAGGAATGATTTGGAACTTTACTCAAACAACAAAGAACAAATTAAGAGCAAAAGCAGACAGCAATTTACCATTAGAAAGAAATAGCAGGTTTTTAGAACCAACAGCCACAGCTATTGCTTCTCTATACCAACTGCACAGGAAAGAATCCAAAGAAAAAAATAAATATAGAAACTTTTACAATCAATAATCAGTGTTGAATTGTTGCACATAAAGCAAGAAATATTCTATATATGCAATAACTATATTCTAATTTTACTTTATTAACTCAAAAGTTTTCATAAGAAAAATTCTATATTCGAACGGCTAAATTTAAATATATTTTTAATTTTATTTTTTTCAAAATTCAAATTGGTTGATGAAAAATGCTATTAATTAGAATTGTCATTTCTTTTGATTTTGTCTTCACATAAAGACTTAAATCCTCATTTGCTACAAGAAACAAAATATGATGTTAATACTAACTATACAATCAAGATCTCCAAAATTCTCAATCTTATTCAGGAAAACTGGAAAAATAGTAATGAAGAGACACTAAGGTTTACATGAAAGATGAAAGAATCCACAGGCAGAGGAGAAGAATTCATTATATCAGAAGTAAGAAGTAGAGAAAAATAGAAGCTTGTGCAATACAACATCCACAAAATCTTGATTATATGTGCATGGATGCTCGTGCGTGTACACATTTTTCAATTGAAACCCAATAGAATTTAAATCACAAACTCATACACAAACCTTTCACTATAGATGGCATAAATTTCTCTATAAGTAATGGCAGCATCAAAGAGGAGAAAGAACTCCTACATAGAGGGAACATCCTAATTACGCTATCAGAAAATCACTATTATCTCATCGCACCAATCAATTTATCAAAGAAAATTTAAAGCAAATTTTGGCAAAAACTCGAAGCCAAGTAAAATAAAAGAAGGGGCACAAATAATTTCTTGATTGTAATATATTTTAAATGTTCCATCTACGGCAACATGTCTCCTCCAAATCAAGCATGAGATAAAGATGTTGATTTCTAAGCTTATAGATGTAATATTAAACAATGCTGAAGAGTTGCAAGTTGGATACATGATTTAAAGAAAGCGAAGGTTTCAGAAGAAATGATCTGAAGAGGAGGAAAAGGCGCGGTGGATGGAGGCGAACGCGGCGCTGTGAATCAGCTATGAAGGTTTTCAGCGTTGAGGTCCAATGGCGGGAAGAACTGGAGGAGGAGAAGCTCTGGGTTTCTTCTCCGAGCCGACGAGACCTAAAGGATTGCGCAGTGGCTTGGGATTCAAGAAAGCGGGTTCTAGAAAATTCTCTGATAGCTAATTTTATTTATATAAATAAAATTTAAATTGATGATTGAACAATTATCCATTGTCGTCTAGTCCGGTTAGGATATCTGGCTTTCACCCAGGCGACCCGGGTTCAAATCCCGGCAATGGAATTTTTTTTTTGTTTCTATTTTTTTTTGTTTTATTTATATATTTCCATAGAAAAATATTTACAAATGTAGCACTCAATTTTTAATATATTACCTTTTTTTGGTTATGAATAAATTACACGTTTTTAAAAATTAAAATAATGATATTTTTGGGGGTTGAAATGTAAAAATTAAAATTTAGGTGTTATAAATGAAAATATATGAGGGGTGTGTATGTAAGTGCTGCTTAATTTTTTGTGTAATTAATTGCGAAGATTTATGTAGAGATTTACTCATTTTGAAGTATCTATGACTCCATCATATCTCATAACTTAACTTTATACAATCTCTTTGTCGTGTGTTTGCGACTTGATCGGAATCACATCTGCTTATTACAGGAATCACACAAATCTGACTCTAATGCAAAACAATGCATTAGGAAAAAAATCTTTCGAAAAACAAAAAATCAAATACACTATACTTTATATGCTTCGGCGCAAATATTTTTACGACCAAGGAAGGGGTTATTCTGCTATCAACGGGTGGGGATTAAAAAATCCATCATGGGCGACACCTTTTAGATCCATTGAATCTTTAGGACAATGTCGGTGTGGCGACCCCATCGAAGTTATACGTACCCGGAGACTTACTATGCACTCAGATGCTAATAAGGACACTTTTTGTTAGATTGTGTGCTCAACTATGGCTAGGATGTTAGGTAGTTTTTTCGATGTCTATGGTTATTATCTTTTTTAACTTGTTTGTTGTAGTCATCCGTCACTTTTGTGTTCTCTAGTGTGTCTGTATGCTTGATACGCATAATAATATATTCGAGTGTTCTTCTGCAAGGAGTCATGTCTATATATATGCACACACACTGGTTCCATTAAAAGGGAGTACTTCATGATTTCTATTAACATTTTGCTTGCAGGTGTCATTTAGCTCCTATGATGAAAAGACACACTTATTAGATGTTTTATGTTTTTTTGGCATTCCCACTTATATTGTTTTTTATGCAGTTCAAGTTTTTTTTTTCTCTTTCAAATGAATTTGATAGATACACTGGGCTGAGTCTGTATCGGAAATAAGGTGTGGGCAAGCTTTCAATGCATACGACTCGTCGAACCACATGACGAGGACCAGAAACAACATCTTGTGTCTCGTACCATAAGTTCAAATTCTATATTTTTGTATAGATCTTGGATCGGGCATGTATATGTGGAGTCTGACTGTCTTTCCGGCTTTTTACTTTCTTACATGGCCACCGGGCCTAATTTAAAATTGTCTGCATAGCATGGATATCATTCAAGTCATTCTAATAGGGTCTATACAATATTTTGGAACTACTCTAGATAACTGCATCATTTGCATGTCTCGAGGAGAAGCTCCCATTTTTTTCCAAACTGACTGTCCCAACAAAGATTTTTACTTAGATGGTTGTGTAGTGCACTTAGTGTACCAGTAGCTTGTATGACGGGTCTGTGATACCATGACCGAGCAACCTCTACCTGCTAGAGATTACTCATTCCTTTCTTTGACTACCCATGTCGAGCCTTGTCACTTCTCTTGCCTTCGTTGGTATCATATTAACAGCCTGATTACAGATGAGTTGCCCTTCTTTTGGAATACGACGATTTGTTCTCTACCCTTATGGGATTCCCCATCGGGATGACTCGATTATTTCATAGGCTCCGTATGCCAATGAGTCTGCTACCGTAACTTAAGGGGAGCTTTGAAAGCATCGGAGCAATCCCTTGCAAAATAATTGTCATTTGATAGCGTTGTGCTGGTCCTTACAGCTAATTTAAGTAAAACTCATTTTGATCAAGATTATTTTCGAGCAGCCCCCAATTAGTAATTAATCAAGTGGAATATGTTCCATTGGAAGCACTCTAGACCCCATAACAGACAAAAACACATGAATATGTGGTTGCAGGTAATCTACGTAGGTATTCTATCGTGTATATTAGACCAATGTGCATTCGCCCGATCTTATTTGGGTGGACATACTTGACATGTCCTTACAAGGTTTATCGTGCGTAGACTCTCTATCTTATTTCTCTCTCTTATTTTTCTCTCTCATATGTTCGTCTTTACCTGTTGCTCTCTTCTCATGATCATTCACACGATCCAGAAGATATACTTATTCGGAAAAAGTGAATTATATTGTGATGGACAAACTGACGACTCTTTCAAAAATAAAAAGTAAAAAGAATAAAAACAGTAGTGACTCTAAGGAAGCTGTTGTCTGATCTTTTTTAATATATATATAATTCTCGTCATCTTCTAAGAAACTATTTTCTCTGCCATAACTTTACAATCATATTTTTAAAACGTTGCACCCACCCTAAACAGACCCTCAATCTTCCTAATATATACAATTCCTAATATACAATCATACGATTTAATACTTTCCATAACACTTTGGCACACATATCATATCATTGTTATGCTGGATTATACTTCAAACAAATTTGAACTAAATAATCTATTTTATTAAAATTAAAAGCAAAATCAAACAAGCATTTTGACCTGTGAGATGTCTTTATCTCTTTTTTTTTTTTCAATTTTGAGTAATTATTTGACTTGAAAGAAATAATGTCATTCAAATTTCTTTCTTTTCCTAATGTTAGGCCATTGGTAAGATCATTAGGAAATTCTATCTCAAATTCATATTTGACTCGTAGAGTTGTTTTGTTTGATTTGATGAATATAACTTTTAATATATAAATAATTATATAAATAATCATTAAATTATATATATATATATATATATATATATATATATATTTCGAAAAATAAGACGACGACTTCTTATAACCATTTAACAAGTAAAAAAAAAGTTTTTCATCAAAAAAATTTGCTAGAAAGCAGCATGAAAGAAGTTCACTAAAAAAATAATAATAATAATAATAATAAAACCTTAAAACAGAATGTCTCAATTTGCGTTGGAAAAAATATTTGATTTTTCGACGGTTTGGTGAAAGTTTATGACTTGAGTTATATGTGAGGGCATAACTACAGCACAAGTTGTCACTTAATAGTAATAATACTTTTTCCGACAGTTTTAATTATTACTGACACATTAAACTGTCTATTATAAGCAAATATTAACCAACGATCATATTTATCGATTTTCTTCGAACCAACCGCCTGGTGGGGCATTAACCGACGTGTTTTTTTTTTTAAAAGAGACATATATTCTCGTCAGTAGTAGTGCTAAGAACCGACATATTTAAAGTCATTTAGTAGCAGTCAGAAATAATATATCATACCGTCAAAATCACGGTCCTTCTCGTCTTGCTCTAATATTCTCCCTAGCCCTCTCCTCTCTCCCACAAGCCCTCTCATCTCTCCCAGAAGCCCTATCCTCCTCAAAATGCTGACATGTTCCTCCACCCCCTTTTTGTTTCGTTCAAAGGCATCGCATTCTTCGCCAAACCCTTGCGAGATAGTCACAATAGAACCTAGATGTGAAAGCATTGACAAGAATGCGTCTTATAGTGACCGAAAAGTATCATTTTCCTACTCCATCAACTCATGTCCTATCTAAGAGCTTGTTTGGGGGCAGCTTATAAGTGCGGGGGCGTTTTTAAAAACGCCCCGCACTGTTTGGTACGCACTTATCAACTGCAGATTTAAAAACGGAGGTTTTATTTTGTATTACACGTGACCCGCGGGGCGACCCCCGCGGGCCGCTGTTTCGATCGCGGGCGATCGATTTTTTACTCCTGTGCCCCTTCTATCCGCCTCCCTCTCGCTGAAACTCGCCACTTCCATCGTTCCTTCGCCACTTCCGTCACTCCTTCTCCCTTCTCCGCTGAAACTCGCCACATCCGTCTCTCGCTGAAACTCGCAAAAGACGCCACACTGCATCGCTCTCTGTGTGTTATTTCTGCCACATGCCAAGGATTCTGAGATCGCTTCCTTCTTTACTTCTATTATCCTTTTCATAAATGGATGACAAGGTTTAAATTCTCTCCAACTATTTACTTCATCTAGAGAGCAGAGTAGAAGAAATTCTGAAAAAGGCGCGCCGGCTGAGTCGCTGGCTGAATCTTCTCTGTCGCCGGATAGAGGGACCGCCGATTCTGTAGGAGAAGAGCTCTCTGAGTTTCAGGGGTTTGCAGTGGTGTTGAACTGGTTGGAGCTCTTGATCGGTGTCAGAGCTCCCGATCCCATACCTCTACCTCGAACTGGCCATCCTCATCGTCTCCTGCGTTATCCTGGATCCATTTGAGATCTCTTCTCGTTTTTTGCTTCTTCCCCAGTTCCAGATCGGTGAGTTCCTTTTCATATCAATTTAATAGATTATTATTCTGTCATTCAGTTTTTCCTATGAGTTGTGGCCAGTCCAGATTTTTTTTTTCTTTCTAATAAGCTGGCTTTAATTTTTTTTTTTTTCCCTACAGTAATTTAATAAATCTACATAAAAATATGTAATATAGAAGAATTGTGTGTTATTTATGTAAATGCCCCAATTTAAAATATTTTAGAATATACTTCAAGCTTCTTATTCAAAACAGGGGCAAAATAGTCATTTATCCTGAATCAGCTGTTTTCCAAACACAGAAACCAAACAGCTGAGACAACTTATCCGGATCATTACCATTATCGATAGATTATCAAGATAAGTTCTGATAAGTTCGCAATGCTCTAAACATACCCTAAATCCATCGAGGAATGTAACTTCTCTTCTTTTTTTAGCAATAATTATTATTTTGTATTAAGAAAAAGTTATTTTGTCTGGTTATTTAATCTTCATGATATCTCTATCTAATATTATCTGCAACGGAATCGACTCCAATCCTATCAAAGACATATTTGCTTTGCATTTTATTTGTCAAATGGGAAGCCAATCAAAGCACTGTGCATTCTCATCGGCGCAAACCTCATAAGCTATTGATTGCACGCTTGAAAATATGTTATTAGAAGGAAATATTTCATATAATATCAGAATTTTTTCCGCATCATCCAGTACGAAAGTCTAATTTCAACAGTCAAAAGTAAATTCACTTCAAAATTTAATTTATCAGTTCCGAGTCACATTCTACATACGTGAAAAATGTATATTTACTTTTTAAAAATCGATATAGTGATATTTTCTTATGTAACATGAAACGTTTTGGCGGTATAATTGCAATTGATAAATTTTAGGTGTTAGATATATAAATACATTAGAATTGGATGTATCTATAACAGTAAAACACTTTAGTTTGAATTAATATCAAAAGAATTTTCTGAATCAAGATAAATAAATTCAATTTGGCTTCAATTTATAAAAATCAATTTCACATGCAATAAAATTAAAGAAATATTTACATACATACCACTCAATTCTTATCTATTTATAGATCTAACATCTAAATTTTATTTTTTAAATATATGCCATCTTAAATTAAAATAATAATATTTTTGATGTGATAGGAAAGATTGCCGTGTTATAAATATAAAAAGGAAAGATTCAGATGAATTGGATATATAACTCAAATGGGCCTCTGTCCCATCAAAACGGCCTGCTCAAATGTGTCAGCCCAATTTTACCAAACTCAAATGGGCATCAACAGGAATGGTCGAATGCGAATAGCCGAGTGCGAGCGGTCGAATGCGAATGAAAGAGATATGAATACTACGAGCAAATTTATCGTCATCTGTCAGACTCTCAGTTGACTTTGTGGAAGAAATCTTCGAAAAGATCTGTACTTTATAATAATGATGTGACCAAATAGACAATTGAATGTTTCTAAAGACCCGGGCACTATGATAATCTATACTTGTTTATATCGACATTGCGAACTTAAAATGGATTCCGATCCTCAATCTTCGATCCCAATCAGGCGTATACAACACTCTGTTCTAACATAACAGCTCTCTCTCTCGCTCTCTCTCTCTGTTTCCTCAGACAATTCCTTAGGTGTGATTCAAAGATAAAATGAGATTCATGATGCGTAGGAATTGGGCGGGGTGTATGTAAATGTCCGAATATAACATTGTAAAAATTACACATATACCAAAAAATTACTATTTATTTATATATCCAACCCCTAATCTTTTATATTTACATTTATAAAATTTTGGTGCGATAAACTTATGCATGAAAAATGTATTTTTTGACTTCAATAAGTAAGAAATTGTGATGTTTTTATATGTTATTAAGGATTTAAGTGCCATGCATATAAATTGTAAAATTTGGTGGTTAGATATGTAAATACATAAGTATTGAGTGGTATTTACGTTAAATATGAAATATGGCAGCCAAAACATGAGCTAGTGGCGTTGAAATATACAAAGAAGCAGACAATTCATTATTTGTACTGTTTAGACAAGAAGGGCTCCATTGTCTCATAATGCAATTTAATGAGAGTTTTGTGGTTATATTGTGGGTCTAAAATGACTCGTTTGGGGTAGTTTATAAGTGCGGTGTCATTTTTGAAAAACGCCGCGGTACTGTTTGGATCACACGTTTCTCTCTCTCTCTCTCTCTCTCTCTCTCTCTATATATATATATATATATATATATATATATATATATATATATAAAATTTTTTTCTCTAAGTACTATACTATTCGTTCGTTCTTATAGGACAAAGTGAGTGCACAAATGTGACATTTGGAGTGGTCTTCAAATAGTTCTGATCAAAGTAGTTCAAATTTCTGCATTAATTGCACCCAAAACACTATAAATAGAAAGACGATTTCTCCCATGAGGTAGAAGAGGCTTAGGCGTCGAAAAAGTAACATAAAGACATTAGGCAGGAACAAGCTCAACGCCACTCTTACCGCCCTCGATCGCTGCAGATTACTATTGTTTTTAATTGCAATCATCAAAAAATATAAGCTAAATATTGTCATAAAAAAAGAAATAAATAAATAAATAAACAAAAAGAGATAAATAAATGACATTAAATAAATTAGGAAGATTTACATCCATACCATTCAATTTTTATGTATTTACATATTTAACACTTGCATTTCAATTTTAAGATATATTTTTTTAATGCTTAAATGATAATATTTTTGATGTAATAACAGAAAATTTGGTTGTAAAAATATTAAAAATATTATTTATAGAATAATGTGTCAAAACAATCTTCTCTCAGAATTTATAGAAATGTAAAAATAATTTCTAATTATTTTAAAATTGAGGATTAATATTAAATTTATACCGAGTAAAAAGATAAAAATTTCATGATATGTATATAAATGACCCAATAAATTAATATAAAATTATTTATTAATTTTAATTTTTATTTAATTTAATTTTTCATGTGTAATAAATACTCATAGGATATGCATTGATATTTGATGATTACATGATTTTGTGATGTGACAAAGGCCATCATGATTCATGCATGGACACTGAAGTTAAGGACAAAACACCTTTTTGGTGGTTGCAATCATATTATTTTGGCTCCTTTCTTTAGCCCCCATTCATATGTATGTAGTGCACGTTCCGTAGTCTGTTAGTAGAGCAGTCGTTCATCGATCGTAAATCCTCTCAGGTCCAGAATTCGAATCATCTGTCGGTATAGTTGTATCACCTTAAGGCAGGTGGAACTCTAATAATTTGCACAGTATGTAGGCCTCCAGACCTAGCAGAGGTTAGCGTTAGTAGTGTGCGTTCTGTGGTCTGTTAGTAGAGCAGTTGCTTCGTCGGTCGTAAGTCTTCTCAGGTTTAGGATTCAAATCTTCTGTCTATATAGTTGGCAAGTGGAACTCCAATAATTTGCACACTGCGTAGGCTCCCAGACCTAGCAGAGGTTAGCGCTTAAGGGTTGGTCGGTGGTTCCGCCCGGCAATCAACCTTTAATATATATACCTTTCAAAGATGTGGAATTTAAGATATCGCTCCTCATATTTCCTATTCGTTCTTGTAGATATCGAACTTAGGTCAAAGAAGTCTTACGACTGACAAAACAGCTGCCTATCAGCTTGTCACCCAATAACACACACACACAATAAAAAAATAAAAAATATATAAAAAAAAAGATTTGAAGAAATATTGTCCACTCTGGAAGATTTACATATATGTCACACAATTCTTTTGTATTTGCATATCTAACCCTTAATGGTGATAATAATATTGTAAACAAATTTTAAGAAGTTAATGATAGTAATATTTTGAAAGTGTTAATTAAGGGTATATATGCAATCAATTAATTTGGATGAAACTAAAAATTAAAATACATAAAATGAAAATAATATTAAATTTAATTGATACAGTTTGAAGCAAATTGAAATTTATTATTTGACCTAAAATAATTAAAAATTAAATATTTAAAAGTAAGCATTTTATTTGCTGATGTCCTCACCATCTCTTTAAAATTAAAGATTTCAAATTAAACTAAAATAATCACATGCTGAAATTATTTATTTTTTCATTTAATTTAATTTTCTAATATTAATATTATTTAGGTTTTTTTTTTTGGTTGCATATGATTTAATGAATATTAATGTCAATGTAAATTAAAAAAAATAAAAAAAAAGATTTTCTAAATTAAAAATTAACTTATCGATTTAAAAAAAGAAATGAAAATTAAGATAATTTAGAAAAGAATTTAATTTTCTAATTTTGTGAATTATATGATTTGAAGGGTATAAATGCAAAAAGCCAAAATTTAGGATATTTACATTAATAACAATTATCTAATTCTTATATTAAAAAAAAATATTTTTTTAGGTTTTACATAATTGAATTTCTTCTAAAATAACGAGTAATTTGTGAAAATAATTCCTCATTATTTACATTGAATTATTTAAGTTCTACAATTTAACGGTGTATCAAAATAGTTCTCAAAATTTTAAAATTTGGGCTCAAATAAACCCATTCTAGGACTATTATAGCTCATTTTTAAAGTGATCGTATAATATTTTGACACTTCTATAAACTCTACGGCTAATTAAATAGCCTTAAGAAAATAAATGAGATCTATTTTGACACTTTAATCTTTTAACAATTCATAATGAATTTATTTTGATAAGAGTAATATATATATACATATATATATCTGTGTGTATGTGTGTGTGTGTGTGTGGTCAATTTGAAATCTCATGGGGTCGAGGGTTCGAATCTGCCTATGCGAAGGTAAGGGTCAGTTTGGGGCAGCTTATCCTGAAACACGGCCCACGGCTAGACCGCAGGTCCGCAGGGTTCGTCCCGCGGCCTGCGTGTAGTGTAAAAAACGCACGCGCAGATGCGACGTTTTAAGCAAACGCGTAAAGCCAACTGTTAAATTGTATTTTAAAAACAAACATCGTCGCACTTATAAGTTCTGCACAGCAACGTTCTAGGTTGAGTGATTAGACATATGATGTTGGTTAGGAGCTCGTATCATAGCCTCCTCATAAAATATATGTTTTTAATTCATGGCTTTTAAGAAATAACCATATCCTTTAATCATGATTAGTTTAATCTCCCTAGCTTCTACAATTAGAGCATTGAGGGGAACCAGTCAATGTGTGGGCCCCACACTCCCACAAAACTTCCCAAGTAGTGGGTCCCATACACAAGAGTTTCATGAGTTAGTTGTGACAAACAGTAATGCTTTTGGACCACTTCCATCAAATATCTACTTGTCACACTTTGAGGATTCCATATTGAAAGATTAATTAAAGTGAGTTACATCCATTTGTATGTTAGGGTTGATTGTGACATAATACTATTCCTCTTTTTTCTTTTTTTTTTTTTTCTTCGTGCAATGCGACTGTGACCGCTCATATCCGATACTTTAGCATACTTCGCTTTATTTCCAAACACTTCACTACTCCTCTCTTTTCTTTTAGGCCTATGCGGGCACTCGGATTAGTATTATACTATTCTTAATATTGCGTCCATTCTCCATATATTCGGAGAGCAACGATAATACGAGTTTTTAGGATAAAAGTGAGTGCTCGAACCAGATAATTCGGGATTCCAACCCTTTGAGATTCTTTATTTTATTTCTAAGCACGTTATTATTCCTCTATATTTTAAGACGGACTGAGCGCTCGAGCCCCACTTTGGGATTCTTCGTTTTGCTTTCAAACATTATACCATTTAGTCATCTTTTTGGGCAATGCAAGAGCTCGAATCCCATTTTGGGATTCTTCGTTTTGCTTTCAAACATTCAGTCATTATTTAGGGCAATGGGAGTGCTCGAACACGACACTTTGAGATTCTTTATTTTTTTTTCTAAGTACCATACTATTCCTCTATTTTATAAGGCAAAGTGAGGGCTCGAGCCCCACATTGGGATTCTTCGTTTTGTTTTCAAACATTATACTATCCAGTTATCTTTTCGGGCAATGCGAGTGCTCGAACCCCACTTTGAGATTCTTCGTTTTGCTTTCAAACATTATACTAAGGCAATCGGAGTGTTCGAACACGACACTTTTAGATTATTTATTTTTTTTCTAAGTGCTATATTATTCCTCTGTTCTGTTAGGGCAAAGTGAGCGCTCGAACGTGACACAGAGGACTTGAGAGGTTATGAATGTAATATTGAGATGTTGATTGTAATTAATTAATTAATTTGATTATTTTATTTTAGTAAGGCTTTGGTGGTTGGGTTCTTTTGAATGCAAGTTGGACAGAAAAGTTGTGTTTTAGTGGAATGAGATAATTATCTAAAGAGAGATTCTAGCATTTGCAATTGTGATGGTCATCATTGTAAGGTCAAATTTGTAAATTTAATTTATAAATTTAATTTATAAATTTATCCATCTGTAATATTCTATGATGTAAATATTTTAGTGTTTGTCATTTCCAATTATACAATTGATTATTTTAATTGGGTGGATTTTGTATATTATTATTATTATTATTTTCTCTTAGTCATGCCATTAAAATAATATTTTTAGTGCCTAATATTTCAAACCTTAATTAAACATCATCTAGGACTTCAAATTCAGTAAATTTATAATCTGACTGATCGGATCGACAAGACGAACATAATGATATCAAAATATGTCCAATCCAAGACGAATTAAGCCTACATCAACTCGTATAGTCATTTTATAGAAACATCTAAAAGATTTTTCAGAAATAAAAAAATTTAAATAAATGTTCGGTTTAGTTCTATATTCGGTGAAAGAGAAGGTATCGTGTACTTATTCGAGGTATAGTAATTGAGGGAGTAGTCTCCCATCATGAAATCGCCGAAGGATGTGAAAGATAAAATAGATCTGATTTATGTACCGTCAAATTGTGCGTGTTCCCTGGTCTATTAGTCGAGTAGCTTCTCTAAAGGTCGTAAGTCCCCTCAAAATCCTCTGCTGATGTAGTGTCTCCTTGTGATAGGCGCTACTCGAATTTATTTGCACACCGCATCGGCTACTAAACCTGACGAGTTAGCACATTAACTGTTAATCAGCAGTTCCACCGATAGATCAATCTTCTCAAAAACAAAATGTATCGTCAAGTCAAGATACTTCCAATATGCCCTTTAAAAAGAGGAAAGAAGGACGAGCACACACGTTATCCTCAATCAATTTCATATCTAGACATCACTTTTAATTTTGTAAGATTTATATATATACCCCTTAATTCTTTTGTATTTTCATATCGAACCTCTAAACTTCAACTTTTACATATATGTCGCGTTATATACGCACGAAAAGATGTACTTCACTAATGTGAAATGAAAGCTTTTGCTGGTATAAATGTAAAAAAGCAAAGCATAGTGTTAGATATGTAAATACAAAAGATTTGTGGGGTATGCATGTAAATGCCCCTTAAATATAATATTTATAGAAAAAATAGAAGGGAGTACTTATGTTAAGAAATGTAAAAAAATAATAATAATAATAAATAAAATAAATTTAATACGTTAGATAATGCTCAATAAATGAATAAACTAATTGTGATGATCTAAGTTATAATTAATATTTTATAAAATGGATGAGAATAAATATCAAGTGATAGAGTTGAATGATATCAAATATTACCACGAACATTTACATTAATACCACTTAAATCTTATGTATTTACATATCTACCATCTAAACTTCAATTTTTACATATATGACTTTTTGATATTGCATGAAAAGATGCATTTCACTTTTTGCGGGGGTATAAATGTAAAAGGAAAAAAAAAAGTTGATAGATATGTAAATACGTTAGAATTCGGTGCTGTGTGTGTAAAGTCATATTTAAAAAGTCGTACACACGAAAGCTAAAGATTAAGATATGCAAAAGAAAATTCAAAAGGCTTGCAAGGTGACCAAGTGGCTCCCTTATAGCTCTGAAGAAAACATTCGGTCCGGACGGTCAATCACCGGCCGCCACATCGTCATACACATCATCGGCAGGCGACATGACGGTCAGTGGTATGCAGTCCGGACATCCGGACCGAAACTTATCCCTAACTTTGAGCGAATATATAAATATTCACAATATACTTGAGGCACTAATTTTTATATTAGAGGCTTTAATTACATTAAGGGATAAATTGATCATTTGTGTTTTTTAATCAGTGTAACATAATCCTCTCTTATTTAAAGAGATAATTAGGGCGCTTTTCGAGATTGAGTTATAACTCTAATTCGACCGATATATCTTTCCTCCCTCTACAAATAGTGGAATAACTACTACTCGTGAACGTAGACGGATTTGTGCTGAACCACTCAAGTCGCACTGTGTTTGTCTATTTGCAGTGTGATTTTATCGCGTTGCCAACAGTGATCTGTTGGTAGAGCAGTCTTTTTGACGTAAGTCCCCTCAGGTCACGGGTTGAAATTCCCCTCTTGCTAGTTTGTTGGTAGTGGGGGCGGTTATCGAATAGTTAGACATATGAAAATGACTGAGAGTTCATATAATAACCTCTGACCATACTTTAAGGAATATATATGATTTTATTATTGAGGTCCTTATGTTGTCATTGTTATTGATTTTTGTGCTAATTTATTTTTAATTTCCATTTGTGGGGTTAGTGTGAGAGAAGGTAGACTTTATGCTATATATTATTATAAAAATATGGAGTAGATTCTCAAGTAATATATGCTCTCATAGATCCAAATCTGTGAGTCTTCCCAATATTAATTATATATAAAGACAAAATAATAATAATAAAAAGCACCTAGATCTAATCTACGCATGATGCAAAGTTCATAAAATAAAGGGAAAAAAAAATCAAACCCTAATTTATTGATTCCTCACATAATCACATTTATCGGAGACTTCAATTCGTATTATTGTATTATGAAGATAATTTTACGCCCGGACACATCACGTCTGGAAGACTAATCATCGGGCGCTACGTTGATATATACGTCAGCGGCAGGCGACGTAGCGCCCGGAAGTTGGCCTTCCAGACGTCCGATCAGCCCTATGGGCCTATGGTTGATCAATCCAAGCTTTTTTATTTTATTTATTTATTATTATGCTTTTTTTTAAATAAAAGTTTTTTAGATTTCAAATATATATATATATATATATATATATATATATATATATATATATTATAATTTAAATATTAGAAAAAATGGCAAAAAATATATTAAATAAAAACTAAATTACGCTTTGGAAAGAGATGGGGAACCATGCGGAAATAATTTATGGAGTTCACCATACGTTACAAATACTTTTAGGAATATTTACATACATACCAGTCAATTCTCGTGCATTTACATATATACCACAAAAACTTTCACCCTTACAAAAATACCACAATACCTATGCATGAAAGATAAACAGTGATATTTTTGATGTGATACGAAAGATTTGGACGGTAAAAACGCAAAAAAAAACTATAATTTTGGCCTTAGATGTGCAAGTAAATATGAATTGGGTGGTATTTTTGTAAATTTCCCGTATTTTATAGAATTTGAGATAACGATGCTTGGAAATTTATGGCTTAAATTAATATTAAAATGCTAAAATATTTAATGACTATGACTGCTTATTATGTTGATAATAAAAGTGATTAACCAAATAATTAATAGTATAAATTTGGATTAATGAAGCCATAGACCAGAGAAAGTGTTAGGAGGTAAGGACAAGCATCACTAATTATTTTTTAATTATATTATTATTTTTTAATTATAATATTTAATTTAATAATTTTTTTAATTATTTATTTTATAAGCTTGGGGAGATGATTCTCTCCCCACATCAACATTGATAGCTTGACATCTCAGTATTCTTCCAATTGGTCAAATTTATTTAGCTTCTAATTTGAAAATTAGGATTATTAATTAGTTTTTTATTAAGCTTTTTTTTTAATTAAAAATTATGGAGGCAATTACCATGTAACTTCCACCTATTCTTCATATTTTTTTTTATATGTGATATGACATCCTTCGGGGTTATAAATGTAATAAATTTAGGGTTTGTTTGAGATAGGGCTGTCAAAACGGTTCGTTGTTCGCGAACAGCTCGTGTTCGGCTCGTTAAGAAGTTCGAGTTTGACTCGTTCGCTAAGTTAACAAGCCCTAACGAGCCGAACACGAATAAAAATTTGTTTGTTCGTGTTCGATTTCTTTTGACTCGAAATACTATTCCTCAATTATATATATATATATATATATATATATATATATATATATATATATATATATATATATAAAGATTTATAATCAATTAAAATTTTTAATTAACTAAATATAATAAAAAGTATTAAATTAGAATCAAATATTATTTTAATATAAACTATAATTCTTAAATTTTGCCTCAGCCTTTAATATCTTATGGTTATATGATTAGGATTGTCAAAACGAATTTTTGTTCGTGAACAACTCGTGTTCGACTGGTTAAACAAACGAGCAGAACACGAGCTGAGCCTTGGCTCTCTCTTGTTCGGCTCGTTTACACCCCTAGTTTGGGGTGACAGTTTTTTCAAAAAACTACTGCTGAAATCTACATTTTCCCATCGATCCTGATTAAATGCATTCATAACTTTCAACCTGCGGCGGCCTGACCATTTCAAGAAAAAAAAAAATATGTAATCATCACTGCAACTTTCTTATTATATTATTATTTTTCAGCAGTTTCACTACTATATCTTAATAAATTACAGTTGTCCCAAGCAAACCCTTAGTCGTACCTATGTAAATGGCATAAAATGATGTCATGCTAAATAAATTTTAAAAACTTGAAAGGGAAACGCATGATCTTGATTGAAATAATTTTGTCATTCTAATCAATGTCTTCACAAAGATTTACTTACATACCACTTAATTCCTAACTATTAACATATCTAACCTCCAAATTTCAATATATATATATATATATTTTCACTTTTTAAAAGTTAAAATAAAGATATTTCTTCTGTATGTGAAGCATTTGATTGATATAAATGTTAGATATGTAAATACATAAGAATTGGGTGGTATGAATGTAAATGTGCCATAATAAGAACATCAGTAAGTTCAACTTGTAAATTAAATATATATAAAATGAAAATGAAGTGTGCCATATGTTTCACACATTACAACATAGACAAAAATATTAATAAATTGATAATACCAATAAACGACAAATTTCTTCTAAACAATAAACCTTTAAACCCCCTCCTTTCCTTCATATTTACATATACATATAGTACTTAAATTTTATATTTACATTTATACCGCTCAAATTATTCATATCACTTGAAGAGAGCGTCGTGTCAAAGTAGTGCACGACTATTTATAGTTTTAACCTCAAAGTTTATAGAAGTGTCAAAATAATTTACAGACTCTTTTAAATTATAGTTGAAATAATCTCCATTGCAGACTATTATAACAGAATTTTAAAATAGTTGAGAACTCTTTCAGCACTTAAACTTTTGAGATTATTTTTGTTCGTATTTGCTACTGTTTTAACTGAAATACTACTCATAATATATATATATATATATTTAATTGACTACAAAGTTACAAAAATTTATAATGAATTAAAATTATTAATTAAAATGATAGAATAAAAATATATTAAATTATATTTAAATGATGTTTTAATATGAAGAATAAGATTTAAAATTTGCCCCAACTTTTAACATCCTACGACTGCATTATGAGGATTGTCAAAACGACTATTTGTTAGCAAACAAATCGTGTACAACTTGCTAAGCAAATGAATCGTACATAAAAATATATTTTGTGCTCGAAATATAAACGAGCTGAATACGAACAATCATATTTTTGACAAGCAGAATAATAACTGAGCCTGAACTCGCTCATGTTTAGCTCTGTTAGTCACAAGAATTAAAAAAAAAAAATGAAATTAAAAATAAATAAACAATTGGTAAAAAAATAAAAAATAGAAAATAAAAAACTAAATAAATAAAAGGCCGAGCGTGGGATAAAATGAAGGCAGGAAGTGACCGAAGCCGGATGGGGGCCCACATGTCCGATCATTTCTACGGGCCCACACATGCGTACTACATGAACTTTGTGGGCCCCATTCATTCCACCGCTCCTCTATTGCCGACACGTGCCAACTCCGCTCGTGTCAGCTCGGATTCCGCGCTCGTATTAATTTTTTTAAGAAATTTCTTTTTCAGTTTCTTAAATTTTCATATTTATTTTTAAATTTACAAAAATACCCCGACAGTTTAGTGGCCCACCATTCACAAAAGAACCATGCAATTTGAGGAAAAAGGAAGGATTCTTTGGTAATTACCGATTACTCATATGACATCTACGTTATGTCATAATAATCATATTATCTGTTTTTTTAATAAAAATGGCCTTATTAAAATTTATGCTTTTTATATATCTTTTAAAAACATAATATTTCATATTAATATCAATATATTTTAAAAAAATTAATCTCTATTAAAATAGAGATCTTCTATAAATATATAAGAATTGTGATATATGACCCATTGGATGTCAATTTTGGCATAAGTCCTCTCCCTCCGGATTAAATCACAGTTGGGTTGAATTATCGCATATGGGAGATTAGTATTTAGGGAACATAATAGTCATTTATAAATCAGACAATAACAAGTCGTGTGGCCGGTCTTAATTTTAAAATGATTTACCTATTTATATGAGATATAATACAATATTATGATATTATATTTTCGTGCTATTGATATTTTATATGTCTGAATTTGAAGTTTGGTCGTTCTTTGACACAATCAGTTGAGTCTTAATTAGCTTCAGGTCGACAAGATCATATTGATCAATCGAAATCTGTTTGGTCTGTTGCACTTGGTGAATACTGGTCGGCATGTTGATTTTTGCCAGATTATTTTTCCTTGACATTTGATGAGAGTCTCTAGAGATGGTGGAGATCACGAGGGAACCAGATCTCCCATTGTATTGACTTGACTCTGATACTCCTTTATTTTATTTCTGATCGAGTGTCTCTTTCTATTGTCCTCAGGTTGTATTTACATCCCATGGCTTAGTCATATTTGACCTCTTTGACTCAGCTGTACAACTTTATTTAATAGCACCTTCTTCGTCATACTATTTTCATATAGATCGTAATATTTCATTCGAATCACCTTTTATACGTACATAACTGCATAAGAAAATTTTATGGTTGTTGAGCACCGTCGACCACCGCCGACTGCCATCAACCACCGCCGACCGTCATCGACAGTTACCAATTGTCGTCAGCTACTATCGATCGTAATCGTCGATCACCACCAATCATCGCTGATCACCACCAATCAGACACCGTCAGTTAACGCTGTAATCTGAAAAAAATATAACTACTCTTTCTCGTATGTGGGACAAGAAATTTCTGTAATCATTAATCAATAGTGGATTTTAGCAATTGGGTCAGATCACGTGGTTTTTCTCTTACGGGTTTTCGTAAAAACTTATGGAGTCGTCACAACTTCCTTTTCTTTCATCTGTCTGTGTGCTAAAGTTTCATACAATACTAAGATGATAATCTGCTACTCTACCGCCGTGAATTTTCTAGCACGCATCAATGATATGTATGCAAAATTTTACAATTCAATTAACAAAAACAATTGCTTTTTATAGAATTAACCTCAGAAAAATGACAAGAGAGAATTTAGTAATTTTCTCATAATAAAATAAAGAATATTTCTCCAATTATTTCCTTCCCAAAACATACTTTTCAGCCAAAAATGTACAAAACAAGATATATTACTTAAATTAATTAAACATCATTATATCTCTTCTTTTATAAATATCCCAATTACCTTTCCCTCTCCCTCTCACCAAACTTGTAATAAACCCCCCACCACTCTCCCATTTCTCTCCACCTCTCCTCCCACCAATGGCCGTTGAGGCGCACCATCTTCCCCCCTTCGCCCCTCAACTCCTCATCAACCGGTACTCCATCTCTTTTGCTTCAAATCTCTCTTCCTCATGATCTCTTCTTAACCTCCTCCTCTGAAAGCAGAGAACTTGCAGAGCTTACAGACTCCAGACATCCCGCCATGCTCGGAAACTCTCTCACAGGAGTAGCTCCGCCGCTCGTCGCCTCGTCGGAGAGCGGCATAACTATCTCCGGCGGCCTCCCCTTCTCCGGCAAAAAACGCTCAAGGGATCCCCTTTCCTTCCTCGGCGAAGACCTCTCCGTTTATTTTCAACAACAGATGCTCGATCTCGATCGCCTCCTTCTCCATCAAGTGATTCCCCGTTCCCCATTAATTCAAAACATATTACAGATCTGCTTATTTCCATCCGAATAAAAAATAAAAATCATCTTTTTTTTACCTTACAGGCTGAGAGAATGAGGCTGGAGCTCACCGAAAGGCGGAGGAGGTTCTCCCGTCAGCTAATGGCGACGATAGAGGACGGAATCGGCAAGCGACTGAAGGCGAAAGAAGACGAGATTGAGAGGATGAAGAAGCTGAATTGGGCGATGGAGGAACGAATCCGAACCATTTCGGTCGAGAATGAGATTTGGAAGGAGCTCGCTCAGACCAACGAAGCGACGGCGAATCTCCTCCGCACTAATCTCGAGCAGCTCCTCACCAACCAGATTCGAATTAAAGAGGAGCAACGGCTAGTTGACGAAGCTTCTCCGGCTGATGATGCTGAATCCTGCTGCTGCGGCGGCGGCATTAATGATGATCTAGATACGTCGCCGGCGGCGGCGGCGGCGGCGGCGGGGTTGGTGAGAGCTTGCCGGAGTTGTGGGATGAGGGAGACGACTGTGCTGATTCTGCCTTGCCGCCATTTGTGTCTCTGTGCTTTCTGCTCTGCGATTACACAGTGTTGTCCTGTTTGTAGTTGCGCTAATACGGGTACTGTTAATGTAATTTTATCATGAATATTTTTTAATTAAATAAATAAATATATTATTGTTATTATTATTATTTGGAGGATTTTTTTTTAAAATTTTTTTAGGAATGGGCCGGGGCGTGAGGTCTTTTATGGGCTCGACCTGATATGCAATAATTCGAGTACCACATGTCTTAAGGTATCACTGTATTGTCGGGGGATTCAAACTTATGATCTGAGGGGATTTACGATATTTATAAATGTCCGAAATATAAATTCATAAACTTTTGGTAAATAATATTTACATATTAAATAAGCAAATATTAAAATTTAATTGAAAATATGTAAATAATATTTATATGTTAAAGAATATTGAATGACTATATAAGAATATATGATATTAGAGACACTTGTGAGATGGGGTAGTAGAGGATGTTGAAGGTTCATGATGTTGATAAGAGATAACATTATCGATCGATGATGTTACTAAAAGATGTTGAATGTAAAGTCGGGTGATGTCAGTCAATTAATAATTGTTGTTATAGGTGAACGAAAAAAAATAATATATTGCTCTGATCAATAATAATTAACACTGAGATATGTCAATTTAGGTTAACTAATTGGGTCTGATGCGGCCCAAAATTGACAGTAAATTGCACCAATCGTGTTGTTTTTGGCTAATTTTGAGTATCTTGTGTACATGAAATGAACTCTCTGTATTTATAAGGGAGAGATTATATTTTTATCATTATCTGTACAAGATAGTCTATGCATTTGAATGGTAAGAGTCAGTCGCTTGGTCGCTTTTTGGTTCGTTTGGTTAAGCTTGTTTGGTTTCAGTTCGGTAGGACCGGTTTGATTTGGTATGCTTAGTCGGCGTTGCCAGTTACCTGAGCTCGTTGGCTTAAGTTAGACAAGACTATTTTGGTGGGCTAGGCTTTCACGTGTTTCCGATCAACTGATTTAGTCATGTTATTAACCCTCGATCCTTGATGAGGAACTTTTGTTGGAAGAGCAGCATTAGACTATCGAGGAGAGGGTAAATCACCGCAATCTGATATGTAGTCTGCTCATCAGTGAGGAGAGCCTGATAAATATATATTTTTTTTTTGTAAAAAAAGGTGTGAGCATACCGCCAGATCACCTGCCGCGGATCCGCCCACGTGAAGCCTGGGAGCAGGCCGCTGGGCCCACATGCGCTGGGCTTACGCGGACCATTATATCTAGGCCCACGAGCTCTCCGTTTACTGACCGTCGCATGCGGGTCACGTGACCCGTTCCCGGTCAAACTAAAACCACCCGAACGTACAATCAATTCCTATTTAAAAGCTGGGGACTATTATGCGGGCGGATATCCACGAGGGGGCACAGTGGGACCCACTTTTTTAATACTTATTATTTTTAATTTTTTTTAAAAAAGGTGGGACCCACGTGTTGTTTCTCCGCAAGGGACAACATCGCCAGCTCATGGCTCGGGGCCCGGTGGGCCCCCACGGCGGGCCTATTTGTCCTCGGAAGGCGTGGGCTTGGGTATAACCTTAACCTTATCCGTGGGGCCCGCACCAGTCGCCTCATGGCCCCACATCCAACTGTTTTGATTCAAACCCATGAAAGTAGTTGGATGGGTGCAATGCATATGGGATGTCCTTTATATTTATCTTTACGTGACCATAAAATCATAAATTGTTGAAATATAATATTTAATTTGGGAATTTACAAATATATCCCAAAGTTATTATAAATTTACATATTTAACCTCTAAAATTTACAACACTAAAACATATGTATTTTACTTATATAAGCTAATATCAAAGGAATTTTGTTATGTAATTAAAATAATTGTTATGAGTAAATATAAAAATGTAGGTGTAATTTACATGTTATTGATTATTAATGATTTATATATTTAATAAGAAGTATGATTCAAAATGTCATTCTCCAAATTAGGGTCTATTTGGGGCAGCAACAACTACTATATAAAAAGCTACGATGTCTATTATATATATATATTTTAAAATTAGACTGCAGTTTTCCAACAACCACCACAAGTAGCTAGGTCAGATAGGAAAATACAGTTTTTAGTTATAAGTTTTTGAGAATGCAGATAAAACACAATTTTGTCAAACAGAAAAAATTATGACACAGCACCGCACTGACACTCCAAACGTACCATTAATATATAATAGATAATGATGTTTTGACATGATAATATTTTGGAGAAATTTTATTATTATTATTTATTGATAAGTATGGTTTGTGATGTGATCAGATGAAGTTGAGTTATTGAGTTGTTATATTTAATTTTGGTTCTTTCATTCTCTTGATAACATTCTTAGGCATGTTTTATACTCCAAGAAGGAATGAACGGTGGAGATTGAAGGATGGAGACATGTTATTTTCCTTAAAGTTGATGGCCATAAGAAAGATGTGCTTGCAAGGAAGGCAGTTGAAGAGTCTCATAGAGCATGAATAAGAAGCTTTAATTGTGATAGGCAACAAGATCGTGAGTTATTGTTTCATTATATAGATATATATGAATGTATGTAGTGTCGTGTATCCAGACTTGTTGGCTGGCATCTGCAAGTCAGTTGTAAGTCAGTTGTAAGTCTCCTTAGGTAATTTACAAATTTAACCTCTAAAATTTACAACATTAAAACATATGTATTTTACTTATATAAGCTAATATCAAAGGAATTTTGTTATTTAATTAACATAATTGTTATAAGTGTAAATATAAAAATGTAGATGTAATTTACATGTTATTGCACACCATTCCATTATTATGATTTATATATTTAATAAGAAGTAAGATTCAAAATGTCATTCTAAAAATTAGAGTCTATTTGAGGCGGCAGCTGCTGTGAAGCTGTTGTATAAAATACTACAGTGTCTATTATAATTAATTAATTTTTTTTTTTGAAAAAAGCAGACTGCAACTTTCTAGCAGTCACCACATGTAGCTAGGTCAGACGGGAAAATACAACTTTTAGCTACAAGTTTTTGAGAACGCAGATAAAACACAGTTTTGCCAAACAAAAAAAAATTGTGGCACAACACCGCACTGCCACATCAAATGCACCCTTAATATATAATAGATAATGATGTTTTAATATGATAATGTTTTGGAGAAATTTTATTATTATTATTATTTATTGATAAGTATGGTTTGTGATGTGATAAGGTGAAGTTGAGTTAATGAGTTGTTATATTTAATTTTGGTTCTTTCATTTTCTTGATAACATTCTTAGGCATGTTTTATACTCCAAGGAGGAATGGACAGTGGAGATTGAAGGATGGAGACATGTTATTTTCCCTAAAGTTGATGGCCATAAGAAAGATGTGCTTGTAAGGAAGGCAGTTGAAGAGTCTTATAGAGCACAAATAAGAAGCTTTGATTGTGATAAGCAACAAGATCATGAGTGTATTATTTCATTATATAAATATGTATGAACGTATGCAGTGTTGCATATCCAGATTGATTGGCTGGCATCTGCAAGTCAGTTGTAAGTCTCCTTAGGTTAGGGGTTCGAATCCCCCTCTGGCCACGGTCGCCTTATGAAGGGTGTTACTCGAATGATTAGACACATAAGAGGCAACTGGAGGTTTGTATAATGACCTCTAGTGATTCCTTAAAAAAAAAGATAATAATAAATATGTATGTATGTATGTATGTATGCATAACTATGCATGTGGAATTGTGTCTCTATTTATACACGTACGTATATGCAAGTATGTGTATGTATGTGTATGCATACATGTATAAGTATGTACGTGTATAAACATATAGTGATATATTTGTATGTATATGTATTCACATATATCTATATATGTATATGTAGGTGTATACATCTTTATATATATGACATACATATGCATGTGCATATGTATAAGTATAATAATAATAATAATCTAGTAAGATATGAATTTATAAATATAGTTATTAGTGTTATGTCTCCAACAAATCTCCATCAGCCGACACGAATCTCGAGGCAATATTTTAAACAAGAAATATTCAAACTTCAATTAAAAGTCATAAAGAGCTCCGATTTCAACAAACTTACGATCAAACTGCACAATAACCCCTTATCCCACGAATAATTTCAGCCTAAAAAAGGAAATTGCACAATAGCTAGTGCAATTTATTATATGTTGGGGGTTGGATATGTAAATAAATAATAAATGACATTATTAAAATTGCATCAAAGTGGTTATGCTTGAGATCTCATGATCATGTGTTGCTTGCCTCTAATGATAATGATTATAAGGTAAATTAATCAACAATTAATAATTAAAAAATTTGTCATAACTGCTAATTAATCAACTTGGTACTATTTAAGCACTTAAACCAAACTAATTAGGATTAATTACCCTCCTCCCTATGATATTATAATATTAAAAAAATAATGAAAGTTGTCAGTTTGGGCATTTGTGCAATTATTTTTTTATAAGTGGACTTTGTATTGGAGCGATGAACATGGAGGCACTTCCTAACTTATATTATTGAGATCATGCAAACCATTTCATAATTAAAGAAATATTTTTCTAGAATTCCTCATAATTATTTTATTTTATTAAATTTTATAGAAAGGGAAAGGACACCATAATAATAATATCTAATCATAATATTATTATTTTTTTTTTTCACAAAATCACATATCGATCTCATGTGGCTCATTTTACTTTTCAAAACTGATGAGTGCTAGAAAATTTACGGCAGTAGAGTAATGGATTATCGTCTTAGCATTACACGAGAATTTAACACACACTAAAAAAAAAAAGATCACGTGGAGAACTTGTAAAAGGAAAAACCATGGGGTATGGTCCAGTTATAAATATCCACTGCAAGTTGATGATTACAGAGACTCATTGTCCCACAAACGAGAAAGAGTTACTAGGTTTTTTAAATTATAACATCAACTGAAAGCTTCTGATCGGTGGTGGTTGACGGTGATTGGTGGTCATTGACGGCGGTCAATAGTGGTCGGTAACGGTCGGTGGTGGTTGGCGGTGACAGTAGTGCTTGAAGGCAGTCGGTGCTTGTCAGCGACAGTCGATAGTGGTTGGAGATGATTTACGGCGGTTGGCTATGGTCGACAAAAGTTTGTTTGATATAAGTTTGCTGAAATCAGAGTATTGGATGAGTTTTTATCGAAATTTGAATATTTCTTGCTCAAAAGGTCGTCTCATCAAATTAAAATGCCTTAAATTTTAGTTAAAAAAATTAGGCGCATGAAGTCTATAAAAGCAATAGTTTAACATATGCATTGCCATAATTTAATAAGAGCATTGATTGACTTATAATAAATTATAAATTTGTACAATAAACATAATAATTTACAAATATAATTTTTTTAATTATATTAAGAAAGCATAACTTTGCATTCATATTATTATAACTTTTACCATTTATTTATATTATTATAAGTCCAATCTATCTTTCTTGATGATGACAATGAGGTGGTGGACAAGTCACAATAGTACAAAGTCCTGACATTATTATTTAAGATATAATTTGTTATCATTATTATTTATTATTTTTCTCATTTCTTGCAATCTTGTTCTCTTGTGGGGCCATAAGGGTTAGTTCATGAGGAAGCTCATGAGAATCTTAGGCCAATATGTTGATTTTTATTTTATTTTTATTTTTTTTTATGGTGTTGGGGTGGGGCCATAGTTAGAGTGAAAGGGAGATGTGGAAAGGTACTATATGCTATAACTTAATTGAGGGGAAGATATTGATAGATATCTACATATCATGTTCCTTGCACTTAAAGGTAATGGTTTGGAGGCTTTCATGATGACCAATTATAGATTATTTGTGCAAATGTTTAATATTAATTCTCTCTCTCTCTCTCTCTCTCTCTCTCTCTCTCTCTCTCTCTCTCTCTCTCTCTCTCTCTCTCTCTCTCTCTCTCTCTCTCTCTCTCTTGATTTCATTTGAGAGGATTTTTTTATTTATTTATGATATATATATATTATAAAGAATGATTAGAGGCTATTATACGATCACTACTAGCTACTCTCGCGTAGTCGGCCAGAACGATTCGAAACTCAGGCAGGGTCGAACTCATCACCCTAAAAAACTTACAACTGACAACGTAGATGCCAACTAAAGAGTCATGGCGAGCGACACACACACACACACATATCTATATGATCAGTGCGTGTTCCGTGGCCTGTGGATAGTGCAGCCTAAGTCTCCTCAGGTCCCAAGTTCGAATCCCCCCATCTGTAGGGTTTGGTACTCGAATATTGCACACTGCCCAACCCCCAAACCTAGCGGGGTAAGTCGTGTTAGGGATGACTGGGGATTGTATAATAGCCTCTGACCATTCCTTCCTATATATATATATATATATATATATATATATATATATATATATATATATATATATATATATATATATATATATATATATATATATGATCACATCAAATAAAAAATTTATGAGAATTATTGATTTTGATCATCTTGTTAGGTCATTTTCATTGAATAGGTCTCATTATCTAAATAATGAGTCATTTGTCTCATCTAATGTAATGTTGGAGCTAGCCATTGCCTTTTTGAATAATGCAATGACAAGATCAAGTTAAAAACAATTTAAAGCAAAATTTACATTCATACCAAATAATTACATACACAACAAATAATTCCTATGCACTTATTTATCTAATACTTCAATTTTAATTTTTATATTTAAAGTACTTTACTATTTACTTTTTAAAAGATAGTATAATTAGTACTTTTTAATCTCATATAAGATATTTGAAGGTTATAAATGTAAATATCAAAATTTTACGTCATGCGCAGATTGGGTCGAACTGGCTCAAGATCGGCTCAAATCTTTTTTTATTTATATGAGTTATATATAATGCTAAATAAAATTGAATAAAACGAGCTACGTGTCGACATCAAATCGGAACGAATCAAAATTAACTCAATTTGAGCCACTTTGTCTCAACTTTGAGATGCTTCAAGCCGATTTCGAGCTGGAATGGATCGAAATAACTCAAATTTAAGGCAGCTCGTTTCGCCCAATCGAGCCTGATTCAATTCGGAGTCGGTCTGGCATCTCAAAATTAAAAATAACAAGCCATGAGCTGATTTTGATTCGAACTGAATTCATTCGAGCCGATTTTGAGACGGCCGAGCTCAAGTTGGAATAAACGAGTTTAGAAATAATATTAAAGCTTGAATAACATTAATTTGTCCTGTTCTTACCTACTAGTGGCCACCATACCTCTTGAAGTAAGGCACAATCTAGAATGCCTTTCATTTTATTTTAATTCTCCTTTCAAAACTAATTATTTATTAGCAAATGATGACTATTTCATATCAAAAATGAATATTAAATCTCCAATTTTCCTTTGAAATTATTAAATATTTACATGGTTAGAAATAAATATAAAATGTGTGCACATCATTCGTCAGGGACTACCAACTGCCGGACGTCACGTCACCATAAACGTACCAAATTTTTTTTTTTTCCATTCATTGAACCATAAAAGCATTGAATTATTTATAACAAAGTGACAAACAAAAAAGAATAAGTTGATGTCTCTTTCATATATATATATATTTCTTTTATTTATTTTTTTATTAATTAAAATATTGAGAGAGACATCTAATGAATATATCTCAAATCATATAATCCAATATCTTAAAATAGTATTATTATCATTGAATGGCTTTTAATTTAATATCTAGATATTCTATCTATAAAGATTATTTCAATAAATCCAATAAAACTATTCATATTATATTCTAAATAATTTAATTCTACATAAAAGGCCTTTTCAAAGAAGCAAAATTTGGGTAAATAAACTTTTATAAATCATTTTTTAGTATTTTGATAGTGAGGCATTTCTATACATAACCACCTAATTACTATGTATTTGCCTAACTAGACTTTCCATTTTACAATTATATCATTTAAATCATTCATATTACATAAAAAATACCACTATTTTTAAGGACACCCGTCCTCTACCATCCATTTTTCAAATTTTCTCTCAAATATCAAAGGACATGATAAAACCCCAACCACGATGATTTGATAATGACACGTAAATACATAGTTTCACAGTTCAAAAAATCACTTGAACGCTTGATATGTAAATAACAATGTTTTTTAAACAAATTATAAACCGCTACAATTATTAGCACTGCAAAGACTTTTAACAGCAGTTCTAAAATAACTCGGCAAATCTCTTTAATATCACGCTAAACAATCACTAGCATTAACTTCGCTAAAATCAAACAAACATTTTCATGCATACATTGTGTCATCATCATGACGGCAAATATGAAAATTTTGATACTAAATATATAAATATATAGAAAAAAAATTTCGATATGCATTTATGAACAATGTGACATTATACTCATAAAACTAACCTTGCTAGAAGCCTTATGCATTCACACATTGTAGTGTGAGAAGAGTAAAAAATTGCGTACATAGGAGTTACGTACCTAAAAAGATATACGAGAGCTACACAGGGTTATTAACCTCATTTTACATCCACTGTAACCTTATAACCCCTGTAATATACAAATGAATGAAATAGAAGCACATGTTACAAGTGAGTTACAAGGGAAGTACAAGGATGTTATAACACGATTGTAACTCACGCAGCTCTGCGTACGATTGACGTACGCAAATTTTTTCGATACGCAAATAGAAGCCATTAAAACTATCTCAACCTGCAACAAAATCTATTAGGGGCAGAAAGCCATTAAAACTATCTATATAAGATTAGGTGGTAAAGCAATGGCAAGTTAGCAAAAGCGTTTTCTTCTCCTACAAACCTTCTCCACAGTCCTCACATGGCATCATCAGCTTCTTTAAACAAGAACCGATTCGAGCCGCCGCATCTTTCAAGCAGAGCACAAAATAAAATGAAGAAACAAATGTTATCAAAATGGGTTTTTTTTTTTCTAAAGAGCATTTACAGATAAGTATGTACAAACTACGCCTACGTCTTTCGGCTACTCGTCGACGGTCTGAATTTCGCCCTTCATTATTCGATTGTTGCTCGAGACATTAAAACCGAGCACCGCCGCGCTCACTTTCTTCCCTTTCTTTCCTTTCTTCCTCCCTGCCTTGCCGGTCTCTGCATCCGCTGTGGAACCTGAACCTGCAACTTGACGAGGAACTGGATTAAGCGGGTCGTCGTTTGCACGGAATGCGATTTCGATTACTTTCGGCGATAGGAAGTCCTTGTAGCTGAGGAATTTATCTATGAACTCATGGTTGGGATCGAAGGGGCCAAGATTTTCTTTCAGAAGCATTTCAGCTTCAGCGGTGGACTGCTTCGAGCAATATTCCAGGAAACTAGTATCTGCTGATCAAAGGGGACAACAAGAAGAAAATAAATAAAGAAAGCTAGCTAGCCAGCCTTTAATACTACAAATGTAATGAAGGGGCATTGATCTACATACCACACAATTCCTATGTATTTACATATCTAACATTTGAACTCTATGTTTTCTACATTTATACCACCCCAAATCTTTCCTATCGCATCAAAGAGAACACTATATTGACTTTTAAAAAGTGAAATACTTCTTTTCGTGCGTAGGTAAGGTGAAATATAATTAAAATTTAAGCTGTAGGTGTTAGATATGTAAATAGATTGGAATTAAGTGGTATATATGTAAATCTTTCTTTAATAAAATGTGGGCACCTAACAAAAAAAACAAATCCTATATATTTATGTACGTAACTTCGATTTTTACATTTATAACACCCTAATCTTTTGTATCATATAAAAGATGCCATAACTATTAACTTTTAAAAAGCAAAATAAACATTTTCATGCATTGTTAGAATGCTATAAATGAAAAAAAAAAAATCAAAGTTTTAGTGTTAGATACGTAAATACATAGGAATGGTGTGGTAGAAATGTACATTTTCCAAACTTATTCATACCATTTGTCCCGGTGAGCCTGGCCAGTTCCTTATGGCACCAATCTCTGAAGTCCATAGCCTCTGCAAGTTAAATGGAGTCATTTAAAAAAGTTTAAGACTGGTGCCGGCGAAGTTATGGTAGAAAGAAACCTGAAAGATTGATAGGTTCATCATCCTTCTTTTCGCCTCTCGAAGCTGACAAAAGAGAAGAAGAAGAAGGACTGTGCAATGAAGGCCTGCTGTTGGATGACTTTTGCCGGCTAATTGTCAATGGATTTGTTTTTACAGGTGTTTTTGCATTGGAGCTGTTAGAACTTCTGAGTGATGGAAAATCAGACCTGTTAGCAAGAACTTTTTGATATCAATTGGTCAATTGGGCATGCAATTGATTATAAACACAGATGGCACTGAATAATATGTAAAAAAAAAAAGAAATTTAGATATAAAAAAAGAAAATATTATGTCTTGAATTTTTTATTTATAATATTATTCAAAATATTTAAAAGTATCGTCTTAAATTAAAATATTATTTATTGAATCGATAAAAATGATATTAATATATTATTACTCTATTATTTAAATAATTTAAATATTTATTACATCATCAAGTTCAACCTTCAATTCAACCTCGGTCGAATCATTGAACCTTGAACTTTTATTTCTTTCTGTTTGATGTCTGGTCTGATTTTCACAATCTTATTTCTTTGTTTTCGAAAATAGATTAATTTATTTTTAAAAACATTCAAAATGTCTAAAATTTGTTTCAAATATTTTTAAGAAATATTAACAATGTTATAACATACCAAACATGTTTAATTTTAAGTAAAAGATAAATCAATGCTCTAGAAACCTCATAGCTCAAATTGCAGTCTATCATTGCTAAACATTGGATGCCATACTTTCAAGATGTTGTCCATAAATCTTTGTTGCAGGTTCCAAAATTTGATTACAATTATCTTTCCACCAGCAAAATTACAAAGGAACATCTCCTGAACATGAGTGAGTTTTCGAACTTGAATTCTATAAATAAGATTGATAGTGCGCTAATATGATTGTCAGTCTCTACCTCATTGAAATAGAATCCATGGACCAATCATAGAAAAAGATAAGCATAGATTCATCTTACAGCATGACTAATGAGAAGGCTCTCATGTTATGACACCATCACTTCGGTTATCTGAATTTCTAGATTCAAAAAACATTGCTCCCTATAGTATACAAAATTTTGGATATCATCAAAGTGAAAATTGTCAATTAAATAAACAAAGTCGCAACTTTTTCCCTAATCATCAATACAAACTAACCCATACTTATCACTCATCCATGGTGATGTAAGCGGACCATCTAAAATAAACAATACAAATTACTTCAAGATAATTCTTTACAATATTTGATGTTCACTAAAGATTCAGATGATTATTCATTATGAAAGATAAGTTAGCACCACAATTTAAAAAGTTCAATAAGATGCTGCAAACATGATTTCAAATTAAAATCCAATTACACTAGAGTGACAATCGCTTCCCCTAATCTCTCCAGAACAAAATGAAGTTGCTAAGAGAAAAGAATAGACATTTTTAAAATTGCTCAATCAATCATGTTTACAGTGCATTCCAAAAATTTGTTGTTGGAGGAGCCATGTTAACTACAGCATTTCTTATCAATTGTATGCATTCCAAAATGTTTTATTTTCAAACACCTTGTTGCCATTCTCGCACCCAACTGAATTAATCATTCCAATCAAAATTTTGAGAGCGCCATCTTCGTCCACAAACAATCCTCAATAACACAGCATACTTGAACATAAACCACACAAAATAAAATGGGCCGTCACATAACATCGAATGCAAAATTCTACACCAAGGATGTCACTCTTTTATGCCAAAGCTAAAATTCATGAGGACGAATCTAAAGAACAAAACCTTTGGGAAGCTGAGCCTATTATTAGCCCATTTTTGTCCATGTTACCAGTCCACTTAAACTTCACTTAAAATAATATTATTCTTGCAAACTCAATGTAGAGAAAAAACTACCCTTCAGTTCCACACACACTGCTACCAACTAATAAAATGGTTATATAAACTCCGAGACGACAGAAATCCAATTGAAGATATTAGATCGGTGCCTGTCGCGCCATCCACCTCGTGCTCCATTAAGGAGCCCATCAAAAATTTAAATACTTATGTTAGGCACAAAACTAAAAAGGAAACTTAGTAATTTGTTGGTTATTATTGTAGAGATAAATAGGGCTTAATATGTTTAGAGTTAGGGTATGTGGTTATCGTCTTGCATCAAAGGGTAAAAGTTTGTGAGAGAATTATCTACCTTTCAAATTATAGGTGTTTATCTCTTTTGTATTTGGGATGGTATTGTTTTAATTTGGTACCCGTGAAATAGAATCTAATATTTCTGTTCTATTTTGTAGTAATTTTGTCAAGTTCCTATTAAATTGGTATCGGAGCTTGAATGTTTTGGGAAGCCAACATCGGGATCGTGGTATACAGGAGTTTGTGTTACCTTTGTGGCCAACCATCACAATCGGGATAGTGACATAAAGGATTTCCGTGTCATGCCTATATGATTGAACCTTGCAATTGTGATCACATGAGTTCCGTGTCAGGCCTTCGTGACTTGACCTTGTAATACAATTCCAATTTAAACTAGCTTAGAAGCCAACGATGGGATCACAACATGCAGGATTCGTCCTTCGCAATCGAACCTTGTCATACACTTGCAATTCGAGCCAGCTAGAAAGCCAACGATGGGATTGCCACGTACAGTAGCTTCGCCTGATTGAAAGCTATGCTAAGAGTAATGTCGGTTAAGAAAGCAAATGCTTTGGAGGAAAAATTAGATGGAGAGGTGAGCCAAATAAGATATGGAATGGAGGAGTGTTTCACATTGATGGAGGGGCAGTTCTTGTCTAGGGAGAAGAGCTTTATGGAATTGGAAGACATAATGAAGATCACAGAGGTTCACACAAACCAGCTGTCGCCTACAACAAGATCAAGCGACAACGTCTGAACTCTGAAGTGGAAGCGAGAGGCAGCTATCAAAAGGATTTGTACGACATTGGGGTAGTGTCACTAACTTAGACGGATCTAGAGTTGCGGATCAAGCGAAGGAATCAAGAGCAGACTTGAGCGATAGCACTTAGGAGGAATAGTACAACATTCGGATGACTGGAATCAACGACAACAGTTGGAAGGAACACGACATCCAGATGAATTAAATAAGCAGTAGCAGGCTAAATGGGATTGGGTGTGATTCAAGGAAGGAGAAGATCCATTCAAAGGATTTCAACATAGAACAACGAATAATAGTGTGTGGGATCTCGAATGAGGTCTGCATGCAACTGTGTCATTATCTTTTTCTATGACAGCCTTTCGTGCGAAAGACAACTAAGGGGCCTTTGGGGATAGGCGAGCTAATCATGGGGTGAGCCAAACTTACGAAAGAAAAGAAATCAATATGGTTCTAGGGACCCAACCCTACTTCATGAGTGGAAAAAAATTGAGACTTATACATAAAAAAACTGACGAGGTTGCCTATGATTAGGTTTAAAGTGTTGAGAGATACTTTGATGTTAATAGGTTGTTAGAGGAAAAAAATTGATGGCGACAGCCCTGTATTTGAAAGGGATGGCTCTAGTGTGGCATCAAAGGAGAAGACAATATCAGTCAATCCAAACATGAGAAGAATTCAATGACCAATGGCTAGAGCGTTTAAAACCATTCTGGATTGTCGACCGTAGAATTTTTAAAATAAATTTTAGATTTGAAAAATATAGTTTAATATATATAAGTGATTTTTGAAAAATAATATTTTAATTTTTAAATAAAGATAAGACCAAACAAGTCTCACATATCTGATAGTTTGGGCAGTAGAGCACGGTACCACAAGTAATATACCATCCCGAAGGATAGGCATACCACTTGATAGTAGGTTTTATCACTTAAACTAAAGAATTTTGTGACATCCGTTTGATCTGTGAAACTTTTTTGTGAGGCCGACAAGTTCACCTACCTAATATAAAGATTAGATAGGTTTGTTTTACCTAGGTTCTTAGTTCCCTATAGAGGCAAGCCCCTATAGTTAATTACATCTTAAATAACCGAAGTCACTTAAGAATACTCTCGATTAAGATCAATGGTTCTGTCTTCAATATTTTTAAAATTTAAGTTTTCATGATTGGACATAGGAAAAATCCAAAAGAGAATGGCTCGAGTAAGAACAATTATTTTAAGGGATCCAAAGGAGAGAAGATTAGGAGAAACCACCGATCCGAGAAAAACCCCGGTGACCTCCCAACTATCCAATTATTTGGCTTTATGTCTTTGAAATGATATTATTTAACGTTTAATCCAGCAATTTATTTTAGAATTTTACCACTTACATTCGCACGATATCTAATCGTGCAAATAACCTAGAAGAATATGAGGGCTTACACCGTACCGTACGACAACCTCGGAACACTAAAAACGTGTTATGACTTATATTGCACAACAAGGTTGTGCAAAAACCTAAAGAATAAAGAGAGGATTTAAGGGAAAAAAAATGGAAATGTCATTTTTTATATTAATTTTATAATATTTAATATTATAAACTCCCGATTCGCGAACTTTTCATTTGTGCATGAAATCATACCAAATTGGATGTCTCCCCTAGGCAGAGTCGATGCTCCGGACGCAATGGCGCAGTCGGTTTCGTCATCCGGGGTCGTTTGACTATTTTTCGAAAATCATGTCAAATTTAAAAAATAATTTGCGCATTATTTTCCGTGCAACAAACCCAATCAATATGGGTGTCATTCCCGGCTAAAATAGACGTTCCGGACGCACCGGCGTAGTCCGTTTCGTCATCCGAGGTCGTTCGGACAAGTTCATCGATTTGCGTGTGGGAATGTACGAAAGTCATAAAGGGCGCCCTAAGGCTTTAGATCTTATTAGAAATTCTCTCCAAACCTCCACATGGTGGTCCCTAACCACTCGACCAAATGACGATGTGCCGTAAACACAACCACTCGATCAAATGGTGATAGTTTGAGATAACCCATGCGAGACATCACAAGAGAAATAGGATGTGACTTGAATTTCTAAGAGGGGAGGGTCTCAACACTAGTCCTCTAAGAAGAGTCGAACGTAAAATCTTAAGCTAGAACTTAGGGTCACAGGAGAGGTAGAAAAAGGCACTCATGATAACGAGGTCGACAAATGGCACCGATAGGTGTGGTGTGCCGAGCAAAGACGTCGCGCGTATTGGTGTTAACCGAACTGATCAATAAAACCAAAGAACCGTCTAAGTAGACATACTTAGAACAGGGCTCAAACCAGAGTAAAAAATGAGTTTGAGTTGGGCTTCCACTCAGGAATTCCCAACTCGGTGGTAAAGTCTGAATTACAGAAAAATTTCCTCTGGGGAAGACAATTTTATTTTTATTGTTTTGGTGCATAACTTGTTTTGCTCTATGGGGCTGAATGTTGGCCTTTAAAAGAGAAGCATAATGTTAAGTTAAGTGTTGCCGAGATGAGAATGATTAGGTGGATGAGTGGCTTTACACTTAGAGACAAAATGCAAAATGAATATATTCGTAATAGGGTTGGTGTTGCACCAATGACGGATAAAATTAGAGAGAGTCGCCTTAGATGGTTTGGTCACATTAAACGTCGACCACCTGATGATCCGATGAGGAGAGTAGATGTTTTAAATACAACTTATGTTAAGAAAAGCAGAGGTAGACCTAGGAAAACGTGAGCTTATTTCATAAAAAATTATCTTAATTTATTATAATTAAACAAAAATTTGACACTAAATAGGATGCAATGCAGAAAAAGAATTCATGTAGCCGACCCCACTTAATGGGATTAAGGCTTTGTTGTTGTTGTTCTTGTGGTGCATAACTTGTTTTGTTATATGGTGTGTTTTGATTATTGTGATTTATTTTGATTTATATTTTGTTTGTTATGAATATATATATTTTCAAGTTTGTGTTTTGTGAGGAAATTTTGTAATGAGTTGTGGGAGCTAGAATCTTTGCACTAGCTCTGAAATGTTATATGTGTGGGGATCGAAATCCTTACTGAGGATTTGATTTGATTTGATTGAAATCATTGCGATATGAAAGACTCCTACAGCGATGCAGAATCGAATCTCAGAATCCTCACCCTCTAAAATTTGAAATGAATCATTGCAAGACAATGCCGAATTGGATGTCAGAATCCTCTTCCTCTAAAATTTGATATGAATAATTGCAAAGCAAGGCGGAATCGGATGTATGAATCCTTATCTTCTAAAACTTGATAGGTGAACCATTGCAAAACAATGCGGAATCGGATGTCTGAATCCTCATCCTATAAAATTTGATATGAACCATTGCAAAGCAATGCAGAATCAGACGTATGAATCCTTATCCTCTAAAATTTGATATGTGAACCATTGCAAAGCAATGCGGAATCGGATGTATGAATCATTTTCCTCTAAAATTTGATATGAACCACTGCGATGGGAATGACTCCTAAAACAATGCGGAATTGAATGTATGAATCATCTTCCTCTAAAATTTGATATAAAAACCATTGCATAGCAATGCAGAATCGGATGTATGAATCCTCATCCTCTAAAATTTGATATGAACCATTGCAAAGCAATGCGGAATCGGATGTCGGAATCCTCATTCTCTAAAATTTGATATGTCAATGCAAAATCAAATGTAGGAATCCTCATCCTCTAAAATTTGATATGTGAACCATTGCATAGCAATGCGGAATCGGATGTATGAATCCTCATCCTCTAAAATTTGATATGCGAACCATTGCAAAGCAGTGCGGGATCGGATGTATGAATCCTCATCCTCTAAAATTTAATGTGAACCATTGCAATAGGAAGAACTCCTAAAGCAATGCGGAATCGGATGTATGAATCATCTTCCTCTAAAATTTGATATGAACCATCGCAAGACAATTCGGAATCGGATGCATGAATCCTCTTCCTCTAAAATGTAATGTGCATCATTGTGATAGGAGGTAAATCCTAAAGCAATGCAAAATCGGATGTATGAATCCTCTTCCTCTAAAATGTAATGTGAATCATTGCCAATAGGAATGACTCCTAAAGCAATGCGGAATCGGATGTATGAATCCTCTTCCTCTAAAATGTAATGTGAACCATTGCGATAGGAGGTAGATCCTAAAGCAATGCGGAATCGGATGTATGAATCCTTTTCCTCTAAAATGTAATGTGAACCATTGCGATAGGAGGTAGATCCTAAAGCAATGTGAAATCGGATGTATGAATCCTTTTTTGTATGAATCATTTTCCTCTAAAATGTAATGTGAACCATTGCGATAGGAGGTAGATCCTAAAGTAATGCGGAATCGGTCATATGAATCCTCTTCCTCTAAAATGTAATGTTTTGAAATTGTGGGAAATTTGTGAAATTTGTAAAATTTATGAAATATGTGAAAGTTGTGAAGAAATATGTGTAAAAGGGAAACAGAATGAGAAAGAATGTTAGGAGACTCAAATCCAACTCAAGAGCTGATCGAAGAAACGTTTGTGCGAGAGGAGTTGTGGTTCCAGATCAAATAAACCGCCAACCCTTATACAAATGAGGCAAAAGAGAAAGAAGAGTGTGGTTCTATGTAAATAGAACCAGCTAGCCTCTTCCACACGAGAAAAATGAATCAAAGTTCCTGTGGAAGGAACATCGAGTCGAGAGAGATGACAATGGTGATAGGTCAAGAAAATCGAAGTTCGCGATTTTGATTTCGATTGTCGTTGTCCTTTTTTATTATACATATATATTTTTTGTTAAAGTTTGCCACGATTTGTTCAAATTTTGTGAGGTTTCTTTTGTTGCATTTTTTTTCCTTTTTTTTTGTTATAATATGGACCCAGTTTTAGACAAGCGCTGCACCCGTGTTTCGAAAGATGAGACTTTGTTATTGAGACACCACGATGCATAGTACTTTTTGAGGTACGATCCATTGATTGGAGACACGTGTAGAAATAACTCATTCTTTAAGGTACTATCGGAACTGTATTCCTTCAAGTACACATAAAGATGCGCTATCTCTAAGGACACCACAGCCCGAAGGGCTGCAATCCTGTAGCTCCTTTGTGGTAGTCGTCGTTCTTTATCACCGATTTTGTAGAGATTGTTCACATTAACTTGAGAAATTGTTTTGACTTCCTTCAGTTTGAGGATGGAGTTGTATCATCTGGCATTAAGAGGTATTACTTCAGCATCGAATTTCATCAACCGCTAATAACATGACTCTTTCTTTAATACTTTCTTTCTGAGCCTAAGCAGATTCCATAATTTTGATCATGTGATTAAAACATTTTTCATTTCCCAAGGAAATTTCTGAGCGAATTAATAGTCGACCAAAAGACACGACGTCACTTAACTCTTTCTTGAGTATAATATCAAAAGAATTTCCTTAAGAGAGTTTTTCAAGTTTTATTAATTAAGGGAGAACTCAAACACCAATTTTTTGATTTTCTACTCACTTCAAGCTTCTTTTCAGGGTGTTTTTTTTCTCTTTTTTTTTGCTCATCTTTTTTTTATTGAGAATTACTATATCTGGTGAAGCACACGTTAAAAATTTTGAATGTTTGAATTGAGACACCAATTTTTGATTTTGTACCCACCTCAAGCTTCTTCTCAGGAACACTTCTTTTTTTCTTTTTTTCTGTTTTTTTCACAGAGAATTATTATATCTGGTATGACACACTTTCATGATTTTGAATGGCTGAACTTAAACACCAATTTTTTGATTTTGTGCTCACTTCAAGCTTTTTCTCAGAGATTTCCTTTTTCACATAATTTTTTTTCTATTTGCTCCTTTTATTTTCTGAGAATTACGATAACTGATAGAGCATGATTTAAAGATTTTGAATGTGTGAACTCCACTGGTTAACAATTCGAAAGTCAAGACCCAGTCACTTGGCAGAAGATTAAAAATCTCGTGACATCCTCGGTCAATTACTTGTATTTTAAGCACACTGCTTCATTTCAGAGTTTACTTAGGACCCAGTCCGAAATTTTTAAAGTGAAAGACCCGATCACTGGGACATTAATTTCACTTTTCTCTGAAATCATAGTATTTATGCAACAAAATACATATATACATATATATATATATATACATACATATATATACATACATATATATATATATATATATATATATATATATATATATATATCTTCAAACAAGCTTTTTAAACATTGGAACAAAATCTGATAACATAACAGTCCTTTATTGTGGTGGGAGGGTTGGGATAGACTAACATTGATATCACTATCATCCATTTTGATAACAAAAGTGGTAAACTATTAATCAAAAGACATTCCATCATTTGATAGATGCGTAGGAGTCAAGTGGAACACTGAGATCGACCGAAATCATATTGATAGAATCTCTTTCAGGTTCCCTCAGATATTCTTCTGGGATCGTTATGCTCCCATCCATGAAGTTCTCCTCAAACAAGTCATTGAAACTGAAGCATTCCTCTATTGTATGTCTAATGAACTTGTATTACAGGCAATATCTCGGGTGCCCTTTCTTATTGACTTCGTCCGGTCTCATTGGTTTGGGCAACCCGAATTCGGGCTTCTTGATTAGATTGTGAAACATCTTTTTGATTACTTCATCTTTAAAAGAGTATATCTTGTTCGATTGATCAGTCATGATTGATACTTGGCTTTCATCTGTCAAGGTCTTTGCTGAAATGAATTTTTAGCATTGCGTCGAGGGCGTTGGTAAGTCTGTTGAGGTTGTTCATCTTGCATTTGCAACGATCGCTTGCCCCTGCTGACCACAGCAACTGTCCCAGATTTCTTCCCAAATGTCTTCATTGGACCCAGCCCCTCAGTTTTCTTTAGAAAACTAAGTTGTTTAGCCTCTTCTTGAAGATTTCCAGCTTTGCTAAGCAGTTTCTCGAATGTTTTAATAGTGAATCCTTTAAGTAAGAAACCCACTGGACCATGGATGCTCTTTAGAAGGATTTCGACTGCGTGCTGCTCCTGGAGTTGCGGCTCACACTTCATACTCAAGTTTCTCTATCGCAGAATATAGTCCATCAATGTTTCAGTCGGCTTTTGTCGCTCCACCACAAGATCACCGACGGTGATATGGTGCTTAACTCCAGCAAACCGCTTAACAAAGAGGTCTTCCAATTCTGCAAACGTTTTCACTGAGCCGTTAGACAACTCGGCATACCAGTCAAAAGCGACCCCGGAATGGCTGTTCACGAACTGACGGAAAAGCAATGCTTTGTTACCCCCGCGTTGTAGCAACTTGCTAGGAAGTGTGCAACATGTTGTCGGGGATTTCCAGTTCCATCAAATGTCTTGAATTATGGTGGTACGAAACCCGTAGGATATTGTATGACATCAAACTCTTCTGGGTAGGGCTTACCCCTTAGAATTGATGCCCCTGCTTTTGACTGAGTCAGGGCTTCTCTCACTTGTTGTTCCACCATATGCTTAATATATTTTTCTGGTATTGATCCGTGAACTGAGTCTTTCTTTGGTTGTTCATCTTCATTGATCGAAGTGAATTCCTTCTTATCCTCGACGATCTGAACACTTTCTGGATGTTTTGCCCTTGGGGGTACTATTGGCGGTGATTGTGATTGTCCTTTAATAGTCGCTATAACAGTCGTCATTTCTTCTAGTTGCTTTTTCCTTTGGTTGATCTGTTCATTACGTTGTGGAATGGCCCTTTGTAGCTCATCCACGGGGTTCTCCTTAGCGGGAGCATCGCGCGAGGATGATGTGGCTCTGGCCTCAACAACGTTGATTTCTGCGAATTCCTCCGTCACATAATCTGACGGATGATAAGGTTCATCACACATATCTTTTCTTCGTTCTTCAGACAACCGTATAATGTCGGCTCGAAGCCTTCCCAACGTAGCATCGATCGACCTTCCTTTGACAACTTTAAGGTCAATTAGAGGTTTTCGATGAGTCTCACCTCTTTTACTGAGCACTGTTGTAGTTGTGTATATGTCAGTTGGAACAATTGGATCAGCCGAAATCATATTGATAGAACTCCTTGCAGACTCTATTAAATATTCTTTCGGGATTATTATGTTCCTATTTTTAAAGTTCTTCTCAAACCATTCTTTGAAGCTGATACAATTCTCAATAGTGTGTCCGAGCAGTCTGTGGTAAGGGCAGTAGTTGGGATGTTCTATCATGCCAACTTCCTCTTGCCTCTTTGGCTATGGTAATCTGAATCCAGGCACCCTGATCAAATCCCGAAATATCTTTGATATTGCCTCTTTTTTGAAAGAATATACTTTGTTCAAATGCTTATCCATAGGCAGAACCTATCTTTCATTTGTACGGCATGGCCCCTGGTAGAATGATTGTCGATCGAGATGCTGATTGATATGTTGTGAATACTGGTACTGTTGCAGGTGTTGGTTATATTGTTGCATATGTTGGTAGATTTGTCGAGGGTGTTCGGCTTGAACTTGTATTGGTTGCTTGCATTTACCCACCGCTGTCACTATCTCAGATTTCCCTTCAAATACTGTCGCTAGCCTTGGATCATTACGAGGAGATAGTGGCGATAATGTGGTAGCAACCTTATAGACTTCATCCTCTCCGGAGATGGAAGACGAGTGAAAACTACTCCCCCTATGTAGAGGTGAGGTTTCACGTAATCTTATCGCATCCAGCTGGAGGGCGGTGTCAGTAGCAGCCAACTCTGCGGCCTTTACCTTTTTAGCCCCTAAAATTTCCCTATTATGTATCATTTTATGTGCATTGGTCAGTCGCACGAACATTGAATCAGACCCAATCTCAAATTCAGAAAAGGCGGCACAAAAGCATCAACTGACAATTCTTTGCAAAGGATCTTCTTCCCTTCGTTTAGCGGAGCAATTGGTGCAGTAGCAGTGAATCCGGTGGTAGAAGCAGGAACCATCCTAGGAGTAGTCCCTATGCTCCTAGTGGCAGTCTTTACAGTAACAGCAGAGTTCTTTTCAACCAACACCCTCTTCGAGGGTGGGAATTCCTTAGCAGACTTCAGGTTCAACTCCACAACAGGCTCAGTGGACCTGTCCGTTTCAGAGTTCGTTAAGGCGACGACGACATCCCCGAACTTGACTTCAATATCGTCGAATCCTTGTCCAAACTTGATAACCGCCAAGTTAGGCAGCTCGCACTTGTTAATAGTGAATTTCATTCCACCGGCGAAAGAAAAGATCAACTTTGGTGAAGGCATTTTCTTTGTCATTTGAAGAACTTACAGGAGTTAGTAACATCCTATGCTTTTATGAGTTCAATAGAAGTACTGAAATTAGCATGCTTGTCTTATGAACTGGGTATCCCTTAAAGTTTATTTATGTAAATTTTATTTCAAAATTTGTGCTTCATTTGGGGTTTAAATAGAGGATTGTAAGAGTTAAACTTTAATTTAAAGTTAATCCCAAAGAGGGATGAAGTTTAGGACCCGGTTCGAGATTCAAAGGGAGGGCGATTTCGCGCTTCGATGGACCACTCCTACCACACCACACCTATCGGGGATCCAACCCATGTTAGATTTTGAAGAGTCTGGAACCTCCCTGTTTAAGAATGATTAAACAGTAGGATCCGAGACACAAAAAGAGTTGACTATACCAGCCCAAGGATGAAATGAGCGAGGTATGCCAACGGAAGAATGGTAGTCTGGCCTATTAGGGGCATAGACACACTACCGGTGTTTGAAGACAAAACCACATGATCAAAGATGGAGCGAGGAAATACTCCCCAGCGGAGTAGCCAGAAGTTGCCGGCCGTATAATTTTTAAAATAAATTTTAGATTTGGAAAATATAGTTTAATATATATAAGTGATTTTTGAAAAATAATATTTTAATTTTTAAATAACGATAAGAACAAACAAGTCTCACATATCTGATAGTTTGAGTAGTAGAGCACAGTACCACAAGTAATACATCATCCCAAAGGATAGACATACTACTTGATAGTAGGCTCTATCACCTAAACTAAAGAATTTTGTGACATCCGTTTGATCTGCGAAACTTTTTGTGAGACCAACAAGTTCACCTATCTAATATAAGGATTAGATATGGTTTATTTTACTTGGGTTCTTAGTTCTCTATAGAGGCAAACCTCTATAGCTACTTACATCTTAAATAACCTAACTCACTTAAGAATACTCTTGATTAAGATCAATGGTTCTGTCTTCAATATTTTCAAAGTTTAAGTTTTCATGATTGGACATAGGAAAAATCAAAAGGGAATGACTCGAGTAGGAACAATTATTTTAAGGGATCCAAAGGAGAGAAGAGTAGGGGAAACCACCGATTCGAGGAAAACCCCGGTGACCTCCCCAACTATCCTATTATTTGGCTTTATGTCCTTGAGAAGAAAGGTGTTGATATAACTTATATTCAAGTCATTAAAGATATGTATGCTAGAGCTGTTACATGTGTTCGAACTGAAGGAGGATTGACCAAGTATTTTACTATTTCTGTTGGTTTACATCGAGGATCGGCTTTAAGCCCATATCTTTTGCTTTATTTATGGATGGTCTTACTCGGGCATTTACAAGAGGATGTACCTTGGTGTATGCTTTTTGCTGATGATATCCTCCTTGTGGATAAGACAAGAGAAAAAGTCCAGGAAAAACTTGAATTATGGAGGTCTACATTGGAGTCTAAAGGTCTTCGTTTGAGTAGAACTAAAGCTGAATACATGGAATGTAATTTTAGTAATAGTAGGTCTCAGTGACAAGCAGTGTAACTTTGGGTGATCAAATTATTAAAAGGTGTGAACGATTTAGATATCTTGGGTCCATTGTTCAAAGCGATGGTGATATAGATGGGGATGTGAATAGTAGAATTCGGGTTGGTTGGTTGAAGTGAAGGAATGCGTCCGGCTTTATTGTGTGATAAGAAAGTACCACTTAGACTGAAAGGAAAATTTTACAAGATGGTGGTGAGACCTTCAATGCTCTATGGTGCTGAATGTTGGCCTTTAAAAGAGAAGCATAATGTTAAGTTAAGTGTTGCCGAGATGAGAATGATTAGGTGGATGAGTGGCTTTACTCTTAGAGACAAAATGCGAAATGAATATATCCGTAAAAGGGTTGGAGTTGCACCGGTGACGGATAAAATTAGAGAGAATCGCCTTAGATGGTTTGGTCACATTAAACGTCGACCACTCGATGATCCGATTAGGAGAGTAGATGTTTTAAATACAACTTATGTTAAGAAAGGCAGAGGCGGACCTAGGAAAACTTGGGCTTATTGCATAAAAAATGATCTTAATTTATTAGAATTGAACGAAAATTTGACACTAAATCGGACACAATGGAGAAAAAGGATTCATGTAGCCGACCCCACTTAGTGGGATTAAGGCTTTGTTGTTGTTGTTGTTGTTGTATGTCTTTGAAATGATATTATTTAATGTTTAATCATCAAATTTATTTTAGAATTTTAGGACATACATTCGCACGATATCTAATCGTGCAAATAGCCTAAAAGAATATGAGGGTTTACATCGTACCATACGACAACCTCGGAACCCTAAAAACGTGTTAGGACTTATATTGCACAACAGGGTTGTGCAAAAGCCTGAAGAATAAAGAGAGGATTTAAGGAAAAAAATAGAAATGTCATTTTTTTATATTAATTTTATAATATTTAATATTATAAACTCCCGATTCGCGTACTTTTCACTCGTGCATGAAATCATACCAAATTGGATGTCTCCCTTAGGCAAAGTCGACGCTCCGGACGCAACGGCGCAATCGGTTTCGTCATTCGAGGTTGTTTGACTATTTTTCGAAAATTGTGCCAAATTTAAATAATAATTTGTGTATTATTTTCCGTGCAACAAACTCAATCAATATGGGTGTCCTTCCCGGCTAAAATCGACGTTCCGGACACAACGACACAGTCTGTTTCGTCATCCGAGGTCGTTCGGACAGGTTCATCGGTTTGCGTGCATGAATGTATGAAAGTCATAAAGGGAGATCTAAGGCTTTAGATCGTATTAGGAATTTTCTCCAAACCTCCACATGGTGGTCCCTAACCACTCGACCAAATGACGATGGTCCGTAAACACAACCACTCGATCAAATGGTGATGGTTTGAGATAACCCATGCGAGACATCGCAAGAGAAATAGGAAGTGGCTTGAATTTCTAAGAGGGGAGGGTCTCACCACTAGTCCTCTAAGAGAGTCAAACAGAAAATCCTAGGCTAGAACCTAGGGTCTAAGGAGAGGTAGAAAAAGACCTCATAAAAATGAGGTTAACATGGATAGGAATTCGCACGATTAGTTTTTTGCATTGATCCGGAAAGGTTCCTTCATGAATTATAGAGAGAAATTTGAAAGGTCATATAGTCATTTGAAAGGGATATCAAAAGTAGCATTGGAATGAAACTTCATAAAAGGATTTAAGCTATAAATTCAAGCAGCACTTCGTCTGCTGAGATCAAAAAAATTTGAGAAAACTATGGAATTAGCGTGATTGGTTGAAATTAAAAATGTGATGAAGCGTGCTAGGTGTAGCACAAATGGAGCGCCAAAATGAAATGCTACAACCAAAACAATACCAAAAGCTCAAGCATTGGGATTCCAAAGAGTGTCTCCATGAGGAATAATGGGCCAAGACCGGGGGCAACCATTCAAATGCCTTACAAAGATAAATATTCAGAAGAAACAGAACAGATAATTACGTTTTGAGTGTGATAAGAAGTTTGTCCCGGGATACTTGCAAAGATCGGACCTTACAAGTTATATCAGTGTGTGACGAGGAGGTGGTGTATGAAGAAACCGAGGTCTTGGATATGACAAAAATCTCGTTGAACTCACCACACAAAGAAACTTCAGGGACAAATCAGACAGCATGACATAGTGGTGTTGGTAAATTCAGGGCCACTCACGACTACATCTCCACTCAAGTAGTGAAACAATTGGGGCTTGAGATGGTTGAAGGAGAGTTTTTGAGTCATGATGGGGGTCGAAACAGGTGGAAAAGAGTAGGGAAGTTAGTAAATAAGTGATTTTAACACTAAAGGGTATTTAGGTGATGTAGGATCTTGTTCCCTTGGATATAGGGAGCAATGATGTGATATTGGGTATGAAATAGTTGCAATCCTTAAGAGAGATAAGATGAATTGAAAACTCCTAATAGTAGAGTTTCAGCAGGGGTATAAGATGATGGTGTTTTGCGGTGACCCTACTTAGTGCAAGACCTTGGCGAAAACAAGATACAAGGTTAGGATTCTTAATCACATAACATGAAAGAGATGATTCATAATTGGTAATTATTCAAGCATCGATCCAACATCTCCCATAATTTGTATAAATTTTTCAGTTGCCACTCGAATTGTCACCTTTGACGGAACACGAACATGCAATAACCTTGAGATTGGGGCAATTTTTTAATAAATCATTAATAGTCCAAAAAAAAAGCACATGAGAGCAATTTTTTAAATACTTCAATATCTAAAGAAAAACCGAGAACAAGACTATATATTTGAAGAACTCCTAATAAGGTCGTGGAAGTGTTCCTTGATGCAAACTACGTAAGTTCTATCACTGATAGAAGATCTACTACATCTTTTACCATTACACATGAATAACAAAACTTGGCCACCTATAGAAGGAAGAAACAAGATGATGAAACATGAAGCAATGCCAAAGTAGAATTCAAAGCTACCTTACACGTAATATGGTTGGAGAGAATGACAAAAAATTGAAGAAATAATCCAATGAATAATTGTATGATCATAAAACTAACGTTAGTATTGCAAAGAACCTTGTCCTTCATAATTGAACCAAGCACTTCCTTGAAATTTCATAAGAGAAAAGATTGATGATAATACTATCCAACTTAAATTCAATCCCTTAAATCTTCAATGGGATAATATTTCTCACTAAGGATGTTCATGCAATAACTTTAAGATTCTAAACTTCAAGTTGAGTGGGTTGAACCACTAAGAAACTCGAGGTTGGTATTCATTATTGCTAGAATGACTCGCCAGCTGAGGAAGCTTCCATTTTTGCATCATCCAAAATCAATCCGAGTACTTGGCCTTTCCCGCTACATAGATTAATCCACCTCATTAAATTAAGGCATTGTTCTTCCCTTCTTTGTACATCATTAAATATAATAAAGATTATAATGCTAATATTTGCATCATATAATATATTAATATTTTTCCTTTATGATCATTCATGTTTCATAAAGTGTCCGTTCGTTGTTCTGGTGGATCATCTCGGTCACTATTAAATTTAAACATAATTTGTCTCCAGAATCAAAGGAGAATTGGATCAATAAAATCTTTCACTTATTTGTACACAATTCTTAACAAATGACCTCATGCCTTGTCATTTTGACAGTCAAGAATATGTTCCTCAACACAAAAAATAAATAAATGAATAAAAAAGAAATCCTTTCAGGGCAATAGAAGTAGACAACATAATAATTTATTCATTACATTGCTCATTTCCCTACATCAACTTACTACCAAGACAAAGCTCTCTTCCTGAAGTAAATGGATTACATCGTAGTGGAATTTCAAGCAGCCTGTAAGCTGCCATTGTTTCATTTAATCAGTGCTCGGTAAACAGAAAATACTGAACTAAGTTTTAAAATAATAATATCTAAACAGTATAGTCAGGTAATTTTCGAAGATCAAGGTAGGATTTAGGTTAAATTTAAAATGTTTCAGACCATTATAGAATAATGCCAACAACAAATTGAAAGTGCAGAAAGTTGATGATAAAAACATACTGTTCTTGTTGCTTTGGATGATCAACAAGATCCCAAAATAGATCAGCTTCTAATTTAGGCTTCAACTGTCTTGCTGCTAGTGTGCTGCTGCCCTGAATGGGAGAGGAACCACTAGAGGGATATGATCCTACAACCTGCAAAGAACCAGAACCACGGTTTCCCAGATTAGATTGCATTTTTGTTGGAGTGGTTATAGCAATATTCTGCTGCGCATATTTATTTTCCTGCTCTTTCTGAATGTCCCTCAGAGAAGTAGGTTTTTGAAGTTTGGACGTATCCATAGACCAAGCTGGTTCTTGCGAGGAGTTTACTTGTTCCCCCTTCCAAGAAATAAAATCTGCTAGAGAAGCAGTCGGTGGAGTGGGTAACCCTTCCTTCTCCTTTTGTGCCTGAGTCTGATCTTTCTTCCTTTCCACAGCCACGGAGGAGGAAGTATCAAATGAACTAACTGGGGAAGAGCTCTTAGCTCCAGAAACTTTAGCCTTCGACCCCTTTTTCCGACCCTTTTTGGAGTCATTAGTCTCAATAAAACTTTCATCATAAACAGCTGATGCATCAACTGATGTAGCGGCCAATAGAGCAGGTGACAAACACTGCTCCTTAATGTCTCTAGAAGTATTGACACCAAAAACAGCTGATGAAAATTCCTCCTTGTCATTGAAAATACTAGCATCACCCACACTTGACTTGGCCAGAACTTCTTCAGCCAACAAATCATGAAGATGACCAAGCCTGCTTTTAGAACTCAAATTACTATCAGATCTTAAGCTGTGCTCTGCATTTCTATCAACTTGTACGATAGCTCCAACAGGATTATGATACAAATCAACCACAGTTCCAGCCCAGGGCACTGATAATTGACAGCTAGTAGAGACGGGCTCTATTTCTGATGCCATATTTTCCATTTGAACCCTTTGCTGTTCCTCTGCTTGGATTTCTTTTAGTGATTTTACCTTGACCTCAGGAGCAGATTTCCATGCCCGGAGGCTGGAGAACTCAGAGATGCCACCATCTATGCACTCAGCTTTCTTATCTGATGTTTCAGCTTCATTATCAGTAATCAAAGCTGCAAGATGAGATTTCAAATAATCTGCAGTTTTGAACGAACTGTCCTCAACCGCAGTAGATACAAAATCGTTAGGTTGCTTCAATTTGCCTGTCTGAGCCACAGATAACTCCTGAGAGGTTAGACCTTCAGTATTAAACGTTGACTTTGGCTGCTCCAATTGATTTGAGTTGGAAAATCCCCTTAGAAGGTCCAAAGCCAATTGTGTCTTTGAACTTTTCTTTTTTCGCACTTTTCTTTCTGCACTTTTCTTTGTTTGACATGTTTCTAAGTTTTTTGAGTCTTTCGCTGCAGAAAAATAAGTATGATCTTGCTCAATAAAATTATCATCCGAGGAAATTTTTATAGCACAAATTTGATTGACGATAGGGGATCCAAAACCAGAAGTACTTGAGGCTTCCTGTGACAAAAGAGAACATTCTGATGGAATAAGTTCACTGGGCTGAGGTATTGATAGCTTGGGTTCTTTTGCATGACAATTTAGGTAAAGAGCATCGTCTGAAGAATCAAAAGCTTCCACAGGCTTCTCCAATGCATCAGAGATTACTGAAGTAGCAACTTGCCTTGATGTGACAGATACATTAGATGCATGCCGATCGCCATCATCTTGTTTTTTGGAATGTAAAGCAATGTCAAATATTTGATGCGGTAACTGCAATAAAACGGGTCCAGAACAGGATGGATTATTTGTATTATTGTTATCCAGCAAATTTACTTTCTGAATGGTAGAATCATGTCGATCATAAAGATTATCTGCTTGTATATTCTCATTAGTCTGAGCCTCCTGGCTCTGGCTTATTAGAAAATCAATTGGAACATCTTCAACTGGAACAGACGAATCCAATTTCTGAGGAGGCTCGCCAAATTGAGTACTAGATTGATGTCCAGCAAGGAGTTGAGAAAGTAAAAGATGTTGTTGCTGCAGTAGGAGCTGCTGTTGCTGCTGCTGCAACTGCTGTTTGAGCACCAAACATTCATTAAACAAAGAGAGTTGTGATGGCACAGAAACTTGAGATTGCATAGGATCCTGGGACTGTGAGTATTGTTGTGCAAGCATATTCAGCATTTGAGTATCTTGTGCTATATCTGAAGAACGCGACTGATCAGGAGACACTATGCTAGCAGAATGGTTAGCTAAATGAGGCAAATATGGCAAATTATGAGGTTGCAGCAGCTGCTGCTGCTGCATTACAAACCCAAATTGTGGACCAAAATATTGATTTTGATGAGCATCCATCGTACTTTGGGGAAGCTCTAAACCAACATGACCATTGTTGATCAGAGCTTGGGCATCAGAAAGATTTGGAAATGGAGATGCCCCAGAACTAACAGCAGGTGAAGGTGAATTTGAGCTTCTTCCAGATACAAGAGGAAGAGAATTGGGTAGGGCATTCTGCCTCTGCTCTAACAAACTGTTCTGGGCAAGCAGGCGGCTCACATCGCTCCCACTTTCTCCTACAAGTGAAGTTGAGTACCTAGGACTGTTCATACCACGATCATACTGCATTCCTAAAAAGAATTAAGCAATTAACAAAACAAAGAGCATAAAAAATTGCATTATTTGATTTGCGTACATTAAGGGAATAAACAAAGAAAGTAATAATAGAAGAACAATAGAAACACGTCATTATGAAAAAAGATAAAATCAAACACAAAGTCCCCAGATACTAAACTTTATTTGTCTATGATAACCAACCTTCACTAAAACTCTCCAGTCGATTATCTGCTTTGGTAGAAACCATGGCACTTCCTCGGATGCTCTTAGACGATTCAAACCCAATTGTGCCAAAATGGGAGTTAAGCACGGTGCTTCTACTATTATCCCTGTTGGGCATCTCCAAAATTACGTTTTGTTTAGCTGGACAAAACCCAGGCGGTGGCCTAACCTTCAGCCGCAACTGCGGTATAACATCCCCTAGTAACCAGAAAGGAGCATCTGGTGGAGCACTTGAAAGGCGGACTTCCAAGTCAATACCAAAATACCCAGCCTCAAACCATCCGATTAGATCACTGCCAGAAAAAGGACCCTGGACCTGACCATGTGGATCTTTGTAATAAAGGGATAGTTTTTCTGGAGATGGAAGTAGTTCAATACTTCTCACAGCAAGGTTAGCATTCCGTTCCCCGTCAGAAATTTCTGATGCATGCCTTCTAATTTTGGGATTGCTTCGGTTCTCTGTATCTTCAGAGTGATTTTTTAGCCAATCATCTCTAAAAAAAGATGACGAAACTGAGGCACTGACGGCCTCATTCTCAGCATCTTCAGATAAAAGAGACCGGTTGAACCCACATGACAGTACCCCAAATCCAGCATGATAATCGTTCAAATCAGTAGATGGCAAGCACGGAATACCATCAGATTGAGATTTCCATGGAGCTGCACTACCTGAAAATGGACTCTCAGGAATGCTCATATCTTCAGTAATACTCTCAGCCTTTTGGGAAGAAGTCTCTAATATCTGTTTAACTGCACAGAAAAACTACGGAAAATGTTGGAAAAACAAATTTATAGAAAAAAGGTTTATGAAGTACAGAAAAAGATTAGAGCAGATAATTCTTTTTCTAATAAATGCATAGAGGATGGCAACCTAGTCGCATTAATAGCAGCATTCATGTAGGCAGAAATAAATTACTGCTATGCCAAAAATTCTAGCTGAAAAACGTGATTTCTGGGTTTGAATATCATCTTAAAAGGCATTAAAATTTGTAGACATTTTAAAGTCAATTTAAAAATTAGTGATAGCTCATTGATCAAAATATGATGTATAAAGTTAAAACCAATACAGCAAACATGATCCATACCAAAGAAAATCAAAGAAACACCGAAAAAGAAAGACAAGAGACATCCTATAGCTTATAGGATAATTTTTTTTTTTTTAAATGAAACTTTCAATATTATGAAAAATATCATAACTTCAAAAAAAAAACAAAGACAACACTAATCACTTGACAAGAAAAGAAAATATAACCTGGCTCGATATTTGGATGTCTTCCACTGCCTTCAAGTTTGTAGTCACCTCCAATACAATGCAAACCTTCATGAGTCCCTGTTCATGCACATAACATCAAAAATATGGCATGAATCAAACCAACGGAAGTAAAATCATTTACAAGAAACAAAAATGCACCTAATTTCATCTGCTTTAACATAACTGATTCAATGCCGTTTACTCCAGGAGTGCCCTCTTTAAAAACTTGAGCTACACCACTACTTGCAACCTCCCCTTTTTCAATAGCTGTCATGATTACCTATGCAAGAAAAATACTATAATGAAGCGAAGCTAGTTGTCTCAGGATGTACATATTCGTTAAAAAGCAATAGAACTACTTACCAATTCTTCAATAGTAGGAGCTGAAAGCGCAAGTGGTTCCAGCAGCTCAGTTCTTGTCAGGGAAGGAACATCTATAATTCCATCAACAAAGACCCTATGGCTTCTTATATCAATCATCTTGTATATGTCAAGTAACTTCATGCGACTATATCTTAGATGAGATGATTCTGTTTGGGGACCAGACTTGGCCGAGAAAGTCCCCAGATGAGGAGGGTGTGAGGTCACGCTGTTAGCATTGCTGGAATTAAAACTACCATGACCAGAAGGCGAATACGGAGCACTGCTCTCCCCTTTCACACGGCCACAACCAATATGGATTTGCTTGTGCGGTGTAAAGGATTGCTGAGAAGATGACTCCGCCTTTCCTCGAGCCATGGAAGAGTTTGATCTCCATGGCCGAGGGGAAGCTTCCCCCACTTTATCAGCATCTCTACCATGGCCAGACTCTGATAACTTGCCAACAGGACCCCAGTGTGTGCTCCATTTGGTCTCACGTCGTTGATCAAAACTACTTTCCCTATTTCCAGATTCACTCCAACGCTCGAAAGGGTTACGACGTTCTGCCGAGTGCCGGAAAGAATTGTCCAGCCGGCGTTCTCCCCTTTGGTCTCGGCGAACAAATGAATTTGTCTCCCTTTCTTCATCGCGCCAACGGTCCTCGCATCCAATTTCTGAATCATTTAATGCAAGCTTGTAAATGTCTTTTCTCTTTCCAACTTCATGGGAATCTTCACCATTTCCGACCCCTTTCAAGGAACTAGTGCGCTCTCCATGATGTGGAATAGTACGATTTTCCTAAAAATCGTTTAAAAAAAAAAA